>UESW01003887.1:1558018-1800861 GCA_900491605.1 Calamus simplicifolius | reverse complement strand
TTTTCATAAATAAAGCACTTTTTCTTGAATTTCTTTGGATTGCCCTTCTTCTGTTTGTAGCTTTCATCAGAAAACTTGTGTTTCTTCTTTCCTTCTATGAGGTTGGCCTTAGGCTCAACAGGTTGTTCTCCTGTCTTCTTGTCATAGCTCTTATTGTCTTCCTCGATCCTTAGGCAGACAATTAGATCTTCAAGTCTCATCTCCTTCCGCTTATGCTTCAGACAGTTCTTAAAGTTCTTTCATGATGGCAGTAGCTTCTCAATGATAGCAGGTACATGGAATGACTCACTAAGAGACATTCTTTTTACATGTATCTTATGTAGGATGATCTGGAGCTCTTGGCCTTGCTCCATAACAGTTTTTTTGTTTACCATTTATAGTTAAAAACCTTTTGACCACAAACTTCTTATTTTCAGCATCTTCTATCTTGTACTTTTTATTCAGGGATGCCCATAACTCTTGGCAGTAGCAATACTGCTGTACACATTGTACAGAGTATTATCCAAACCATCGAAAATGTAGTTCTTGCATAGAAAGTCTGAATGCTTCCATGCATCTATCGCAGCAACCACTTGCTTATCGGTCTCTCCTTTCTTCAGGGCTGGTGGATCTTCATTCAGTACTCTGATCATATTCAGAGTGGTGAGGTAGAACAGCTTATTTTGTTGCCACCTCTTGAAGTTGGTTCTGAAGAACTTCTTTGGTTTCTTGGCTTGAACGGGGGCAGACATTGTAGCCATCACAGTAGCAGCACGACGATGAGAGAATTAATCTTAAAATTGTTGGCTGGCTTGTGGCTACCTTGTTGATAAGATCGAGTCTAGAGTTAAACTCTATGTCCTTAAGACAAATTCATCCTGCACTGCTACTTATAGATTTATGATGATTGTCTCACAGGATACAACGATCATCTTCTGATGAAAGCAGCACTATTATTCACCAGAACAACGAACCAAGAATGCTATACTTTCTTTAATTCAGAGTATGCAAATGCCTAAGGAGGAAATGTGTCTCCGATTGATTTCTAGAATGCAAGTGGTATGTCCTATTTATAGGTTTTGAAGTGCCTCTTGGAAGCACTCTTACAGGATAGATTGAAACCGATTTGACTTGATTGGATGTGTTCAAGAGACATGAAGAAGGGGCTTATCGGCTTTCGATATGCCAATTCATCATTTGATCTGAAGATCATGCTATATGTATACTGTTACATGCTGAACAGTGCATATCTATATGCCAGTTCAAGATTCGATCTGCTGATCAGCGATCGGTTGCGTATCTATACGCCGTTTCGATCTACTAATCAATGATCGGATGCGTCGATTGATCAATACCACCACGATCACTTGATTGCTCCGATTAGGTGCGTGATCATTTTATCAAGCTATCTGGCCGAGCCATCTGGTCGAGTCATCTCGTCGAGGTATCTGGTTGAGCCATCTTGCCAAGGTAATGACTTACCATTGACCCTTCATCCAATTGAACTTTGCTTTTGATCTTGTCCCCTTATCGATCGATCAATGATGATCTCAAGCATTAGATCTTGATCCTTTAACCGATTGATCAACCAATCCAATGATGATCTAAACCCCTCATCATACGATCTGCATTCAGTCATTCTTGACCGTGAGATCTTCATGATTATGAAAAAATTTTAAGACTCCTAATGCTCCTCGTGATGATGCAAGTGCGATACAAAGCGTCCATTGCGCCTTCGCACATGCGCGTGTGTGGGGTGATGCTACGCATCACCTTTAAGCTTTCTACTTAAGATGAGCCCAAATGCATAAGCATGTTGTAAGACCTGGAATTGGACCAGCCCAAAGTGGACCGGTCCAATCCCCCCACTTATTCCGCATGAAATTTGGGGAGGAGTTACTCCTCCCCCTAATGGCTGCTCGCGTGATATTGGGGGAGGATAAACTCCTCCCCCTAACCGTCTCATGAACTCCTCCCCCTAATGGCTCTCGTGTGATATTGGGGGAGGATAAACTCCTCCCCCTAACCGTCGCATGAAAATAGGGGAGGAATCCCTCCTCCCCTGCGCCAGCTTGGCAACATGAGAAATAAAGAGGTGACGGGCGGCTAGGGTTCTTTCATAACGCCACCAAGAGAAAAAAGAGAGAGAAAAGAAGAAGAAGAAGAGAAAAGTGGGGAAGCAAAGCCCTCCATCGTTAGGATATCGTTGGATGTTAGGAAAGAAAGGTAAGTTCGTAGCGGATCATTACAGATGAAAAGAGAGATAAGTTCTTAGCGGATCATTAAAGATAAGTTATTGGGATAGGGTATCAGTAATGTTGACCTCTTTCTTTTCTTTCTCCTTGAAACGACAGTCCTTGGATTCGTGTCCTTGCTTTTCATAAATAAAGCACTTTTTCTTGAATTTCTTTGGATTGCCCTTCTTCTGTTTGTAGCCTTCATCAGAAAACTTGTGTTTCTTCTTTCCTTCTATAAGGTTGGCCTTAGGCTCAACAGGTTGTTCTCCTATCTTCTTGTCATGGCTCTTATTATCTTCCTCGATCCTCAGGCGGACAATTAGATCTTCAAGTCTCATCTCCTTCCGCTTATGCTTCAGATAGTTCTTGAAGTTCTTTCATGATGGCAGTAGCTTCTCAATGATAGCGGAAACCTGGAATGATTCACTAAGAGACATTCTTTCTGCATGTATCTTATGTAGGATGATCTGGAGCTCATGGCCTTGCTCCATAACAGTTTTTTGATTGAACATTTTATAGTCTAAAAACCTTTTGACCACAAACTTCTTATTTTCAGCATCTTCTATCTTGTACTTTTTATTCAGGGATGCCCATAACTCCTTGGTAGTAGTAATACTGCTGTACACATTGTACAGAGTATTATCCAAACCATTGAGGATGTAGTTCTTGCATAGAAAGTCTGAATGCTTCCATGCATCTACCGCAACAACCACTTACTTATCGGTCTCCCCTTTCTTCAGGGCTGGTGAATCTTCATTCAATACTCTGACCATATTTAGAGTGGTGAGGTAGAACACTTATTTTGTTGCCACCTCTTGAAGTCGGTTCTGGAGAACTTCTTTGGTTTCTTGGCTTGAACGGGGGCAGACATTGTAGCCATCACAGTAGTAGCACGACGATGAGAGAATTAATCTTAAGATTGTTGGCTGGCTTGTGGCTATCTTATTGATAAGATCGAGTCTAGAGTTAAACTCTATGTCCTTAAGACAAATTCATCCTGTACTGGTGCTTATGGATTTATGATGATTGTCTCACAGGATACAATGATCTTCTTCTGATGAAAGCAACACTATTATTCACCAGAACAACAAACCAAGAATGCTATACTTTCTTTAATTCAGAGTATGCAAATGCCTAAGGAGGAAATGTGTCTCCGATTGATTTCTAGAATGCAAGTGGTATGTCCTATTTATAGGTTTTGAAGTGCCTCTTGGAAGCACTCTTACAGGATAGATTGAAACCGATTTGACTTGATTGGATGTGTTCAAGAAACATGAAGAAAGGGGCTTATCGACTTTCGATATGCCAATTCGTCATTTTGATCTAAAGATCATGCTATTTGTATACTGTTACAGGCTGAACAGTGCATATCTATATGCCAGTTCAAGATTCGATCTGTTGATCAGCGATCGATTGCATATCTATATGCCGTTTCGATCTACTGATTAATGATTGGATGCGTAGATTGATCAATACCACCGTGATTACTTGATTGCTCCTATTAGGTGCATGATTATTTTATCAAGCTATCTGGCCGAGCCATCTGATCGAGTCATCTCATCGAGGTGTTTGGCCGAGCCATCTCGCCAAGGTAACGACTTACCATTGACCCTTCATCCAATTGATCTTTGCTTTTGATCTTGTCCCCTTATTCGATCAACGATGATCTCAAGCATTAGATCTTGATCCTTTAACCGATCGATCAACCAATCCAATGATGATCTAAACCCCTCATCATACGATCTGCATTCAGTCATTCTTGACCGTCAGATATTCATGATTATGAAAAAATTTTAAGAATCTTAATGCGCCTCGCGATGATGCGAATTGCTCCTACAAAGCGTCCATTGCACCTTCACACATGCACGTGTGTGGGGTGATGCTACGCATCACCTTTAAGCTCTCTACTTAAGATGAGCCCAAATGCATAAGCATGTTGTAAGACCTATGGAATTGGATCGGCCCAAAGTGGACCGGTCCAATCCCCCCACTTATTCAGCGTAAAATTTGGGGAGGAGTTACTCCTCCCCCTAACGGCTACTCGCATGATATTGGGGGAGGATAAACTCCTCCCCCTAACCTTTGCATGAAAATAGGGGAGGAATCCCTCCTTCCCTACGCCAGCTTGGCAACATGAGAAATAAAGAGGGGACGGGTGGCTAGGGTTGTTTCATAATGCCGCCAAGAGAAAAAAAAAAAGAGAGAGGGAGAGAGAGAAAGAAGAAGAAGAATAGAAAAGTGGGGAAGAAAAGCCCTCCATCGTCTGTTGTTGGATGCTAGGAAAGAGAGGTAAGTTCGGATCATTAAAGATGGAAAGAAAATAGGCACATGTTATGAACGCGATGAGGGGATTATATATATATATATATATATATATATATATATATATATATATATATATATATATATATATATATATATATATAGGGAGAGGAGAAGGATGAGTGCTCGGATTGCAGCACAGACCCAATGATGGATTCTAGAAGAAAAATTAATTTTTATTTTATTTTATTTTTATTAAAGTTTATTTCTATTAATTAAATAAATATATAATTGTGTCAGCTGAAGAGGACAACCAACATGACAGGGAGGAGTTAAATTTGAGTCGTCAGTGAGGGGATGTTAGTCGAATTGTGAAGTAAGAATTCTCCTACATAATTTTTATCGGTATTGTGTAAATAATAATTATTGATTTTTGATGATTTACGTTGGGCAAATTTTGGATTTCGTGTTGTTTTCTGATTCTTAGTTTGGTTTGGTCATAAATATTGCCTAATTATGACTTATAAAATTTTTATTGTTATGGTTAAGTTGCGATGCATTGATATGTATGCCTTGTGTTGGTTGTGATGCATGAGTGCATGATGGTTGATGCTCTAGGCTGGCCATGTAAGAGCCTTGCCATAGGCTAGAAATGTGGTAGTGTTTCCAGTCATAGGCTAGAGTGTGACAACGTAGGCCCCGCTACAGGCTAAAAATATGGTAGTATTGCTGGTCACAGGCTGGAGTATGACAGTTGTCCCGCCACGGGCTAAAACGTGGTTATGGTAGTTTAGAGCTGAAAACTAAGTGAATTTGAATCTAATGTATGACTGGTTGAGTCTGAAGTCATTAGATGTGTATTACATGATTGCATGATGGCATTTACATTTATTGGTTTGATGGTTTGGATTTCCTTAATCATGTATTTATACCATAAAGGTTATCTATTTAATTGCTATGTAAGAAGGTAAATTTTATGTAGGGGACTCTTACGGGGCTATTGAGCTTATTATATTTGTTAAAAAATTTTTTACAGGTTGAGGTGATTAATTTGATAGGATGGAATGGAGCGACTTTGCAGTTATTGAAATTAGTTAGGTAGATATAAATTCTATTTTAATAAATTTTTCTAAAGATTGTAGGAAAAACAATGAACTTATATTTCTTTAAATGATGAAACTTTGTGGAATATAGTGTGGATTATTTATATCAGGCCTAGCATGGTCTCTAGGGCTTGCCATAGGGTTCATGCGCCGTGTCACGTGGCCAAATTAGATGGTGGATTTGGGGCGTGACAGAAGTGGTATCAGAGCCTAGGTTTATGATCATTAGGGATAAAAAAAAATGACGATAGAAGTGGTATCAGAGCTTAAGTTTATGATCATTGGGGATGAAAAGAAAAGGTGACTAAAGTGGTATTTAGGATTTTGGGATTTAGGATCGAAGCGGGAGTGAGTGGAAAAAATTTTAAATTTTATTTGAATTAAAAGTTTTGAAATATGAAATTATTATGTGTTGGCTAATAACTATTAAAAAATAAAAGTGGAATGGTAGAACTCAAGGATGTGGTAAAAACTAATTTGAAGTTGAGACATGGTACTTAACGAGGTGTTTTGGAGAGACTAGTAAAAATGTACGTCAATATATATATATATATATATATATATATATATATATATATATATATATATATATATTCCTTAAGGAACTCAATTTTCATTTGGTACAAAGATCATATTGATTCTTGATGTTAGATACATCATTTGGGTACTTGGGAACTTGAGTCGAAAGTAAAAGATAAGCATCCTTAACTCTTTGATGTATATGGTAAGAAAAATTCGAGGACAAAATTTATTTTAAGGGAGGAAGAATGTAAGACGTGAAATTTGGGGAGGAGTTACTCCTCCCCCTAATGGCTGCTCACGTGATATTGGGGGAGGATAAAGATAAACTCCTCCCCCTAACCGTCGCATGAAAATAGGGGAGGAATCCCTCCTCCCTTATGCCAGCTTGGCAACATGAGAAATAAAGAGGGGACGGGCGGCTAGGGTTGTTTCATAACGCTGCCAACAGAAAAGAGAGAGAGAGAGAGAGAGAGAGAAAGAAGAAGAAGAGAAAAGTGGGGAAGCAAAGCCCTCCATCATCAGGATATCAAAGAAAGGTAAGTTCTTAGCGGATCATTAAAGATGGAAAGAAAATAGGCACATGTTATGAACGCAGGGGATTATAATATATATATATATATATATATAAAGGGAGAGGAGAAGGATGAGTGCTCGAATTGCAACACAGACCCAATGATGGATTCTAGAAGAAAAATTAATTTTTATTTTATTTTATTTTTTATTAAAGTTTATTTTTATTAATTAAATAAAATATGAATTGTGTCAACTGAAGAGGACAACCAACGTGACAGGGAGAGTTAAATTCGAGTCGTCAGTGAGGGATTGTTAGTCGAATTGTTAAGTAAGAATTCTCCTACATAATTTTTATCGGTATTGTGTAAATACTAATTATTGGTTTTTGATGATTTACGTTGGGCAAATTTTGGATTCCGTGCTATTTTCTGATTCTTGTTTTGGTTTGGTCGATGAATATTGCCTAATTATGACTTATAAAATTTTTATTATTATGGTTGAGTTGCGATGCATTGATATGTATGCCATGTGTTGGTTGTGATGCATGAGTGCATGATGGTTGATGTGTTAGGAAATATGTCCTACAGCCAATCGTCTAGCTTATAAACGGTTGTGATTCATTGTACATGATTTATTTGATTAATAAAAGTTATTTTGGCAGTACAACATATTTTTCATCTTCCAATAGAACTCTTATATGTTGTAGTCCTTAGAATTACATTTATTCGATAAAGGAGGAATTATCGAGTAATTCTTAAATAGGTTCGCAACCAAATGATACGTTATTACCTAGGACAATAATATAGTCAAGTATAGGTCATTGTGTACCATATATATTGGTTTGTCCTCTTAAACCAAGGAGTGTGACATTAGTATGGCATGCAGGTGAGTGTAGGAGTACATTTACTGAACAGTGGCTCACCTTGTTGAGTACTCTACTGTCAAGGGTATCTCACAGAAGGGCAATGGGTATAAGTGTCCCTTTGACCTAAGATTATCATGGTGATTAGTAAGCAACTCACTGTACTTAGGCGCTGGACTACCTGGATTTATAATCCAGTGACGGAAGGATGCTGGGTACAGTCAAGTACTTATTAAATCAGTGATGAGTCAAGATGGAATTGTCCACTCTAAGTATTAAGTTAATACTCGGTTTGTGTTTTAATTTTGCAAAACCTTGGCCAGGGTAATCCATGTGAGGAGTCACAGGATTGTACATGTTGAAACACACGTGATGTTTTTGGAAGTTGGCAGTGAACTCTAAATTCATCTTGAGTATTTGGACAAGGGGATGAATTATATGATAACCATAGCCTAGGTTCTTGAATATTGCTTTACATACATTTGGTCTATTCGGACGTTGGGTACCATTGCTAGATGGTCACATCGATTGGTATAGAAAGTGTTCCTATACTATCGACTTAGATTCGAACCTATGGAGTCACGCAAATAGTAGGTGACCTGAAGACAGGCTTAATCCATGATCTATGTGGGACTTGGTCATATGAGTAATACCAGTTTGTACTAGCAATGTCTAGCTAGCACTGGGCATTAGTGGTAGTACTTATTCTGGGGATGAACTTGCGTTAGTTTGTAACTCAAGTAAATTTTTAGGATTTATTCAGACCCATTGTGGGATAGGACTTGAACCATAGACCAATGGTTGGTTTGACGATAGAGTGGTTTAGATCTGGTTTCAAAGTGGTTTGAATCGGATATCCAATATAACCTCTGATCGGTTATTTATAAATTTTAAAATCATAAATTACTTTAAATTGAAAATTAAATAAGTTCAATGCGAAGTATGGTTCGAGATCTTCGCATGGGTTCTTCCGGATTTCAATTTGAACTTCAAACAGATTTAATCTGATTATTTTCATATTTATAAATATTTTAAATATTTTTATATTATCGTTGCTGGCAGCCGATGATACTTTAAAACTTCAGAAAATTTACGATTCTACATTTCATGTAAATTACGATTCTGTCATTTCGTTTAATTACGGTTTACCTTGTGAATTTGAAACTTCGTATAAACTACGATTTTGCCATTCCGATAACGTGAATTTAAAATTTTAGTTAAATTACAATCTTTCCATTGAGATGATATGAATCGGTAAATTTTCTTTATAAAATTTTCTTTACGCGTTTACAACGCGTGAATGCCCGTAACCCATCCGCTTTCGAAGATTGGATATTATCGTATCGTAAAACAAATTCAAAAGGTTGTTTTGGATTGTTTTACGATGAGTTTATTTAAGAAACTTTTCTCAACTTTGAGGAACACGGTAGCAGAGAGAAAGAAGAGTCCAAAAATCAAGAAGTCTAAACAGAGAGGACTCCTCTCTTGGAGAAGAGTTCTCCATCCTTCTGATTCCATATCCCCTGTCTCAAGGTTTCCTGGCATGCGTACGAAATAGAGGAGTGGCACGTGCGACTCTCGCAAGGCATCAAGAGGAAACTATTCATAGGAGATTAGATCTACATCCAGTTTCTGCATCAGGTACGCAAATGACAGGTATAAAATTTAATTTTAAATTTTGCATGCTTTCAATTACAGATATACATGACGTATTTTATAAATTTAATTAGATTAAATTAAAATAAAATACATGCATACAAATAAATCTGAGATCCTGGGGCATCGTAAAATCAATTTTTTCCTACAAATGGTATCAGAGCCTCCCAGGTTTAGGAATGCATAGTAAATCTGTAATGATCAAAGCATGTTTTAAAGTAGATCTAGTGTATATCTAAATATGATACATGATTATAGCATGTTTATTAATGATCAAAGCATGTTTTAAAGTAGATCTAGTGTAGATCTAAATATGATACATGATTATAGCATGTTTATTAATGATCAAAGCATGTTTTAAAGTAGATCTAATGTAGATCTAAATATAAAGCATGTTTAAAGCATGTTTATTATTGATAAAAGCATATTTATTAGTAGGACTAATGTATATCTAGAACCGTATGCTTTGCTATGTTTCTGGATTGGGTGGATTCATCTGGCCATCCAGTCTGTTGAGGTTTCACAACCTCTGTTACCCTCACCACGGGTGCTAATTATGTTATGATCCATGAAACAGATCTAAAATAAAATAATAAAAAGGTTAAAATTATTTTACATTTTTGATCTGAATGTCATGATGTTTTAGATTAGATCTAATATTAAATTATGACATAAATTTAATTAAATTAACATTAAAATTTTGGATCATAAATAAAATATTGTAAAATTGTTTTACAAGATAAATCTTGAAATTGTTTCAAATTAGAAAATTGGATTAACTTAATTAAGAATTAAGTTGATGATTAAAAGATTTTAAATCATAAATCCATAAATCTGGTAAATGGGTTAGCTAGGGTCAGGTTCAGTAATTGGGTTAGACCTAGTTTAGAATGAATGGACCAAGTCAAGAATTAAGTCTAATCAAACTTCTCTCTCTGATTAGTTAGATTGATCAGTCCATACATCTAAATGGACTTGATTTGAGGCTCAGTGGACACCCAAGTCTTTAGGCAAATTTAATTGGGTCTGGTCAACCACTTAGTGTCTAGAAAGGTCTGATCAAGGTCGCGGCTACCTCTCACCTAGCTAGTTGATTATCAGCTAGTGTCTAAGCAAGATGGTTAATGGCGCAACTCGGCCTTTTTGATCAAGCCGGCCTGGCTAAGTGGTCCCAGCATGTTGATCCATTCATTGATTTTGATGATTAATAAAGGAATTGAGTATATTTATTTGATTACTAATGGATTTTATAAGTGTTTCAGGACTTAAATTTATTTGATCAATTTAAAGGAATTAAGAAATGAATTTTGAATCAAATACAAATCAGAGATTTCAAAGTTTCAGAGCTTGGAGTCGACACCTAGAAAGTCTGGAGCCGACCCCATGGCCAATTCAATTTTAATCTGATTTTTGATAAACCTGGAGCCGACACCTAGAGTTTCGGAGCCGACACCTAAGGTTTCGGAGTCGACACTTACTGTGTCTGGAGCCGACTCCGATGCTGGAACAGAGCGTTAATTTTTAGCATCCTGGAGCTGACACCTACAGTTTTCGGGAGCCGACACCTGACGACGATGAGCCGACACTTACTTTTGTGGAGCCGACTCCACGACGAACTCAGATTTTACTATTTATAGAAAAATGATTCAGAGCCGACACCTGAAAAGCTGGAGCCGACTCCAACCCACCTGGACGAAAAATCAAAAATGCCAGATCAGCTCTAACGGTAATATTTTTGATTTCTGACATCTAACAGCTATTTTTATGAATGAAAATCCTTCCAGGTACACTCCAACGGCTAGATTTCCACCCAAAAATGAATCAAAGGAAAATCTATAAAAAGGGAAAAACAACCGTTTGAAAAATATAGAAGAGAGAGATAGAAACGGATAGACAAAAATCAAAATCAAAATCCGAGAAGTCTTGAGCCTTATATCCAAGAGAGGAGCTTTCAAGTTCAAAACCTTCCACTCCACAAAGCTCAAAGAAGAATCCAAGCCGTTCAAATAGAGAAAATCGGAGGATTCTCAACTAGAAGAAAGAGACCAACTTTTCAATCTTCTCAACTGCATCTACTGTGAAGAATCGGAGCTGAGGCTTGATTCAACCCAGCAAGGAGAAGAGGAAAGAAGAAAAGAAGAAAAGCTCAAAGCCAAACAACTTCAAACCAGGCTTTTCTAAACCTATTTACTTTTCTTTGAATATTTGCTCATTAAGGAGCTGTGAAAATTTGTAAAACATTCTTATTCTTGTTTGTGCCTAGTTCAATCAAAGGGGATTGAACTAGTGGAGGTTGTTAACCTCGGGTCAAGCTAGTTTAGCTTGAGTTTTGGGTTTGTGCTGGTGAGCCCGAAAAACCGGCTGGGTTCGTTGTGATCCCGGGTAAAACAACAAGTTTGAGTTGTGAACTTGTAAAACAACTCGGCTGTAATCGAGGTGATTATAGTGTGGACCCAAGTAGGATCTTGGGAGTGGACGTAGGTGTTGGATACACCGAACCACTATAAAATCTTTGTGTTTGCCGTGCTTCCATTGACTCTATCTCTATCTCTGTTTTATTCGCTGTACTTTGTATTTACATTGCATTTGTTTTCATTCATCTTAAGCAAACAATTTTTCAAAAGGCTAAATTTTTAAAGAACCCAATTCACCCCCCCTCTTGGGTTGTCATCTGGGCCAACAATTGGTATCAGAGCAAGTGCTCATTAGATTTTGATCACACGATCAAGAGCTAAAGATCCAAATGGCAACTCAAGTTGGATCATTTGCTGAAGGTCATTCTACAAATAGACCTCCTTTGTTTAATGGTTCCAACTATTCTTATTGGAAAGCAAGAATGAGGATATTCATTCAAGCTTCTGATTATGAATTATGGGGTGTTATAACTAATGGACCTAGTACACCCACACACGTTGTTGATGGCACTATTGTTCCTAAGCCCGAAAGGGATTGGAATGATAATGATAGGAAAATGGCACAGCTCAATGCTAAGGCCATGAATGTCTTATATTGCTCTTTAGATGCTAATGAATTTAATAGAATCTCCACTTGTAATTCGCAAAGGAGATTTGGGATAGATTAGAGGTTACCCATGAGGGTACTAACCAAGTAAAAGAATCCAAAATAAATATTCTTGTTCATAAATATGAGTTATTTAGCATGGAACAAACTGAAACCATAGCTAGCATGTATACTAGATTTACTGATATTGTAAATGGTTGAAAAGTTTAGGCAAGACATATACTAACTCTGAACTTGTTCGAAAAATTCTCAGGTCACTTCCAAGAACATGGGAAGCGAAGGTGACAGCAATCCAAGAAGCAAAGGACCTCAACACCTTACCCTTAGAGGAGCTTCTAGGATCCCTAATGACCCATGAATTGACCATGAAGCAGCACATAGAAGGAGGAAAAAGAAAAGACCATAGCTCTTAAGGCTGCTGAAAATGAGGAGAGCTGCAATGATAGTGATGATGATGATGATGAGAGCTCTTCTAGCAAGAAAGTTCAAAAGATTCATGAGGAGAAAGAACCCTTCCACAAGAAGAAATTTGGAACTAAGATGGAAGGAGAGAAAGAAAAAGACAAGGACAAGGATAAAAGAGAAAGACCCCTTGATTTGCTATGAATGTAAGAAACCGGGGCATTACAGATATGATTGTCCTCAACTGAAAAAGCTTTCAAGAAGAAAAAGAAAGCCTATGTTGCAACTTGGAGTGACAGCGATGAATCTCTTCGGAGGAAGAACAAAAGGAGTTGCAACATTTGCTTTATGGCAAACGAAAGGATGAGGTAAGTTCTGAAAACCCTTGCGATGAATTTGCTTTTGATGAATTGTTTGATGCTTTTAATGAACTTGTTGGTGATTTCAAAATTTTGAAAAAGAAATACAAGTTTTGAAAAATGAAAATTTAACTTTCATTAAAGAAAAGAAAATCTTAATAAAGAAACTAAAGTGCTGAAATCTGAAAAAGAAATTTGACTAAAAGAAAAAGAATCAATTTCCAATGAAAATGATAAACTAAAGAAGGAAGTTGAAAATATAAAACATAGTTGATAAGTTTACTTATAGTTCAAAAAACTTAATTTATTGTTAAGTAGTCAAAGAGCTATATATGATAAGGCTGGTTTAGGATATAGACCTAATTTGAAACAAAAATTTCAAAAACTTTTTTAAAAGGAACAAAAGATAATGTTACATGCTTACTGTAACAAGAAGGGACATAAAGTTTTTGAATGCAATTTAAAACCTAGATAAAAATAAATAGTAAAGGAAAGAAAATATGGGTTCCTAAAGGAACAATTTTTATGCTACTAACCATGAAGGACCCAAGAAAGCTTGGGTACCTAAATATAAGACTTAATTATTTTTGCAGGAGTGTCTTGCGGCCAAAAGATCAAAGAGAAAGTGGTATCTTGATAGCGGCTGCTCAAGGCACATGACGGGTGACAAGGATCAATTCATCACCCTTGAAAGCAAAAGAGGAGGAGTAGTTACATTTGGCGACAATGGCAAAGGCCAAATCTTGGGGTTTGGTAACATTCAAATAACTCCCTCCACATATATTGAAAATGTCTTATATGTTGATGGTTTGAAACATAATTTAATTAGCATTAGTCAATTATGTGACAAAGGTTTTAAAGTATCATTTGAATCTTCTATATGCACAGTTTCTAATCCCATTGATAATAGCATTGTTTTTATTGGAAATAGAAATGGCAATGTATACCTGATTGATTTAGACAATTTGTCTACAAGTAATCATTGCTTAGTTGCTAATAATGCTAATATAAATGAGATTGGTTGGTTGTGGCATCGTAGATTAGGTCATGCAAGCACACACCTTATTTCAAAATTAATTAGAATGGATTTAGTAAAAGGACTTCCACAATTAGATTTTGAAAATAATAAAATTTGTGATGCATGTCAATTTGGAAAACAAACTAGAAATTCTTTCAAAACTAAAAATATTGTTTCACTTCTAGGCCACTTGAACTACTTCACATGGATCTTTTTGGACCTACTAGAACCACAAGTCTAGGAGGAAAGAAATATGGTCTTGTGATTGTAGATGATTACTCTAGATACACTTGGGTAATATTTTTAGCTCACAAGGATGAGACCTTTCTCATATTTTTGAAATTCTTCAAGAAGGTCACAAATGAGAAAAACAACACCATAGTGTCTCTAAGAAGTGATCATGGACCGAATTTGAAAATCATTTATTTGAAAGTTTTTGCATAGAAAATGGCATCCATCATAATTTTTCTGCACCTAGAACACCGCAACAAAATGGTGTAGTTGAAAGGAAAAATAGAACCCTAGAAGACATGGCCCGTACCATGCTATGTGAAAGCAACTTACCAAAATACTTTTGGGCAGAAGCTATAAACACGGCATGCTACATCCTTAATAGAGCTTTAATTAGGCCAATCATTAAGAAAACACCTTATGAACTATGGAATAATAGAAAACCAAACATAAGCTATTTTCATGCATTTGGTTGTAAGTGTTTCATTCATAATAATGGCAAAGATAACCTAGGAAAATTTGATGCAAAATCTGATGAAGGCATATTCTTAGGATATTCAACATCAAGTAAAGCTTATAGAGTATTTAACAAGAGAAACTTAATAGTAGAAGAATCTATTCATGTAATCTTTGATGAATCTTTAGCATCAAGTTCTAAAAATTGATGATGAGGAAGATACAAACATTCTAGAAAGACATTGAAAAATTAAATATAGATGTATCTTCAGATCATGAACAAGAAGCTAAAGATAATGATTCTCCTAGTGTTGATGTTGTTGATGGAAATCATAATGATATAGATCTACCTAGAGATTGGAGATATGCCTATGGTCATCCAAGAGAATTAATTATAGGTGATCCATCTCAAGGAGTAAGAACTAGATCATCAATGAGAAACATCAGTAATCATCTTGCATTTGTATCTCAAATTGAACCAAAAACTATTGAAGAAGCTGAAAAAGATAATAATTGGATGTTAGCCATGCAAGAAGAATTAAATCAATTCACTAGAAATAATGTTTGGACATTAGTGGATAGACCTAAAGATCATTCTGTTATAGGATCAAAATGGGTATTTAGAAATAAATTAGACGAAAATGGCATAGTAATAAGAAACAAAGCTAGATTAGTTGCAAAAGGATATAATCAAGAAGAAGGAATTGATTTTGATGAAACTTTTGCACCTGTAGCTAGACTTGAAGCAATTAGATTATTACTTGCATTTGCATGTCATATGCATATCAATTTATTTCAAATGGATGTTAAAAGTGCATTCTTAAATGGATTTATAAATGAAGAAGTTTTTGTTGAACAACCACCGGGATTTGAAGATCATGAATTTCCAAATCATGTTTTTAAATTACACAAAGCACTATATGGTTTGAAACAAGCACCTAGAGCTTGGTATGAAAGATTAAGTAAATTTCTGATTGAAAATGATTTTGTAAGAGGAAATGTTGATAAAACACTATTTTTGAAAAGAAAAGACAAAGATTTATTAGTAGTTCAAATATATGTTGATGATATTTGGTGCTACTAACAATTTGTTATGTCAAGAATTTGCTAAGTTAATGCAGGGTGAGTTTGAAATGAGTATGATGGGAGAACTCAACTTCTTCCTAGGACTTCAAATCAAACAAAGCAAAGAGGGAATCTTCATCAATCAAGCCAAATACACAAAAGAACTGCTCAAGAAGTTTGGAATGGAGTCAATCAAACCCTTGGGACACCTATGAGTCCTTCGTGCAAATTGGACAAAGATGAAGATGGTAAGAAAGTAGATCAAAAATATTATCGAGGTATGATTGGATCTCTTCTTTACTTAACTGCTAAGTAGACCAGATATTATGTTTGCAGTATGTCTATGTGCTAGATTTCAATCTGAACCTAAAGAATCTCACTTAATTGCTGTAAAAGAATTTTAAGATATTTAAGTGGAACTAAAAATGTAGGTTTATGGTACTCTAGAGACTCAACATTAAATTTAATTGCATATTCTGATTCTGACTATGCTGGATGTAAATTAGATAGAAAAAGCACAAGTGGTGCATGTCAATTCTTAGGATGTAACTTAATCTCTTGGTTTAGCAAAAAGCAAAATTCGGTTGCATTATCTACTGCTGAAGCAGAATATGTTGCAGCTGGAAGTTGCTGTGCTCAAATCCTTTGGATTAAGAGACAACTTGAAGATTATGGTATAACCCTTGATAAAACACCAATAGATGTGATAACACGAGTGCAATAAATCTAACTAAAAATCCAATTCAACATTCAAGAACAAAACACATTGAAATTAGATATCATTTCATAAGAGAACATGTAGCTAATAATGAAATTTGTCTTGAATATGTTAATACAGAGGAACAATTAGCTGACATATTTACAAAACCTTTGAGTGAAGAAAGATTTTGTTATCTTAGAGGTGAATTAGGGATATGTGACCCTATGGATTGATTTTGATACATTAAGGAATGAGAATCTAAAATTTCTATCAATTTCTTGATATTCCCTTCACTATTTTAAGGACAAATTATCTAGTCATTTGAGCTATTTGATCCTTAATACTCCATAATTTTATCAAAATTTTATAAAATTTATTTTGACGAGTTTCAGTCATTTGTATCTCATATATTTTTGCTGAATTTGTCTCTGGAGTCGACACCTCAGAATGAGGAGTCGACACCTCTGACTGTGTCGCTCTCGGTCCCTGACCTTGGAGCCGACACCTGTAAATTCGGAGCCGACTCCAGTTCGAGCGCTGACTGTGTTAGCGATTTGGAGTCGACACCCGACTTTGCGGGAGTCGACACTGGGAGTCAAATGTTGATTTATTAGGGCAGAGTCGACACCTCGTCACTTCATCACTTTCTCAAATCCTAACCAAACTCTTCCAAAATTTCTCCAAAACTTCCCCATCTCTAATTCCATCCAAATCGAACCTTTCCAAAGATCAAATGGCACCCAAAAGGAGAGAATCAGTGGTTGGAGCGCCGGTAACTACGGGAAAGCGGTCCGCACGTCGTCGTTCGTGAGCCGACTCCAAGCAGCGATTCGTCCACAGATTTGACAATCCCAACACATCTTCCACAAAGGTAGATACCCTAGCTGATAGAGTCATCACAATGGGTAGAAAAGTCGATTTTGACCTATTTGAATCCGAAGGTTTTTCAATCGGGAGACAATTGAAGGAAATGGGCTGGGATAAGCTTGTTCTCTTGATGTTCCTACCTATCCAGCCCTAGTAAAAGAATTTATTTCAATTTGGCTAGAGGGGATGGAGGTTTAGTAAGCAATGTTAAAGGGAAAAGGATTCATCTCACCTTTCAAAAGCTCGGAAACCTCCTCAGCATCCCGATCACTGGTTTAGCAGCTGACATGCATAGTGATAGGTCAGCAGCCCTTTCAAGGATGTTAGGAAGGGATGTAACTGAGTTTGAAGAAATTAGAGCCAATCAACTACCCCTAGAATTGAGATTATTACACAATATATGCAGTAGGATCTTGTTTCCAAAACTGGTCGGTTTGAGTATGTCTCGGAGCGAGACATTTGGTTATGGACAGTGTTCTAACTGGGCAGCCGATCAATCTGGCAGCAATGATGATTTTTTATATGGCAGAAGCTGGAGGAAAAGGAGATCATCCCTACCGTATGGAATGGTACTACTATGGTATTTCAAGAGCCAAGGGGTTAAATTCAAGAGAATGAACTTTCCAAGAACCTAAGGCACACAGATTACTATAGCTTAGGCACATTGCATCGGATGGGTTTTGTCAAGGTGAATGGTCAATGGGATAGGAAAGGACACCTAGATGAAAGAGCCCCTATGCCGAGAGTTTCTGAGCCTTGCGAGGCTGGACCATCATTTAGGGTTCCTTCTCCACAGCCTAGGAGTCCCATTTCTGCTCCTGCTCCTGCTCCTGCACCTGCACAAGTTTATGATCAACCATCCACTTCTTCGACTGGATTCTCAGACCTTCAAATGGAGCAATTAAAAAGTTTGTTTGCAGCTCAGAAGGATGAGTTGACAGTAAATTTATGAATATAAAAGAATCACTTTACTCCCTTGATGATCGGATTGCAAAGATTGAATCAACTCTCAACTCCTCCGCAGAATCTTTAAATGGTGATTTGAAGAACATCTTTGAAGAGCTTAAAGAGATTTGTGGAGATGGTGAAACTTATTCAAAGTGCAACGCCGAACTTCAAGATAAAATCACAACAGCTTGCACATTTGTGGATGAGAGACTAAAAGATTATGTTAGACTTCAATGTGATGGAATGAAAAATATAGTAGACCATTTAACAAGAATAGTTAGAAAGAACTTTTGATGTTGTTTATGTTCAATCTTGTTGAAATGTTGTTTACATTTTGATGTAATGAAGTTAATATAATGAAGTGTAAAGAGGGAGAGAATTATGTAATACTTGACAATATGTTGATGTAGTGAAGCTTATATTAATGAATGAAAAGTTTTTATGTAATATTTGACTTTTGATTATCTTTTTGATGCAATTATCCTTTGATGCAGTAAAATATTCTTTACCTTTTTGTTGATTACAAAAAAGGGGGAGAGAATTAGGATTGTATATGCATTAAGAGGGAGAAAATTATATGAAAGAATTATAGTTGAGAATGTTAATTGATTAATATGATATTGAGTTATTGATATGGATTGATAAAAATTGAATTGTCTATGCACAAAGAAATCTTAAGTATCAAATAAAGAATAATTTGAATTTGAACTTCATAGGGAGCTACCTTATTCAGGGGGAGCTTACTCGTAAAGATTCCTTGATATTCTCTTTAATTTAAGAATTCTATGCATATACTCAATGTTTTTATAATCATCAAAAAGGGGGAGATTGTTGATCCATTCATTGATTTTGATGATTAATAAAGGAATTGAGTATATTAATTACTAATGATTTATAAGTGTTTCAGGACTTAAATTTATTTGATCAATTTAAGGAATTAAGAAATGAATTTTGAATCAAATACAAATCAGAGATTTCAAAGTTTCAGAGCTTGGAGTCGACACCTAGAAAGTCTGGAGCCGACCCTGGCCAATTCAATTTTAATCTGATTTTTGATACAACCGGAGCCGACACCTAGAGTTTCAGAGCCGACACCTAAGGTTTCGGAGTCGACACTTACCGTGTCTGGAGCCGACTCCGATGCTGGAAGAGCGTTGATTTTCTGAGCATCCTGGAGTCGACACCTAAGTTTTCGGGAGCCGACACCTGACGATGGCGAGCCGACACTTACTTTTTGGAGCGACTCCACGACGAACTCAGATTTTCTATTTTGGTAAAACGATTCGGAGCCGACACCTGAAAAGCTGGAGCCGACTCCAACCCACCTGGACGAAAAATCAAAATGCCAGATCAGCTCTAACGGTAATATTTTTATTTCTACATCTAACGGCTATTTTTTTTGTTTCTACACTCCAACGGCTAGATTTCACCCAAAAATGCAAAGAAATCTATAAAAAGGGAACAACCGTTTGAAAAAAAGAAAGAGAGATAGAAACGGATATTCAAAATCTTTGAGCCTTAATCCAAGAGAAAAGTTCAAAACCTTCCACTCCACAAAGCTCAAAGAAGAATCCAAGCCGTTCAAATAGAAAAAATCGGAGGATTCAAAATAGAAGAAAGAGACCAACTTTTCAATCTTCTCAACTGCATCTACTGTGAAGAATCGGAGCTGAGGCTTGATTCAACCCAGCAAGAGAAGAGGAAAAGAAAAGAAGAAAAGCTCAAAGCCAAACAACTTCAAATCAGGCTTTTCTAAACCTTTTTCTTTTCTTTGAATTATTTGCTCATTAAGGAGCTGTGTAACTTTGAAAAACAATATTTTATTCTGTTTGTGCCTAGTTCAATCTGGGGGATTGAACTAGTGGAGGTTGTTAACCTCGGGTCAAGCTAGGTAAAGCTTGAGTTAGGGTTGTGTGCTGGTGAGCCCTTGAAAAACCGGCTGGGTTCGTTGTGATCCCGGGAAAACAACAAGTTTGAGTTGTGAGCTTGTAAAACAACTCGGCTGTAATCGAGGAAGATTATAGTGTGGACCCAAGTGAATCTTGGGAGTGGACGTAGGTGTTGGATACACCGAACCACTATAAAATCTTTGTGTTTGCCGTGCTTCCATTGACTCTATCTCTATCTCTTTTATTCACTGTACTTTGTATTTACATTGCATTTGTTTTCATTCATCTTAAGCAAACAATTTTTCAAAAGGCTAAATTTTTTAAAGAACCCAATTCACCCCCCCCCCCTCTTGGGTTGTCATCTGGGCCAACACAGCACTTGATTTAAACTATTCTATTGACTTGAGCTAACCCATGCTTCCTAAGGAAAATCAGTTTGACTGATTTAGGTACCCATGGGCCAAATTAATGAACCCAACTAAATGGTTTAGTGGGAGAATACTTAAATTGGTCCATATCATTCATGTGTCACAAATTAATCAAATCCTCTAAAATTATTAGGTCCCTAAAGTGATAAATTATGGGGATAATTAGGTCATAGCCTCCCATTAAGAGAGTGATAATGAGTCCAATGGCTAAGATGATTATTGGAGGCCCAAAGGTCTGGTACTCATTGGTTTTTGGAATTATCATTCATATATGATGGTTCAATGCAACTCTCTCAACGATGGTCAGGTGGGCCGGCCAAAGTCGGGCTTGACCAATTCCTTGGTTAGAAGCTTGAACATGTCATGTTAATAGTTGGACCTAACTAGGACACCCAATAGGAGGCCCAAAGGCCGAATAAATTACTAGAAATTATTTGAGGAAACAATTGGTTATGAACCTACCTTTAGATACATGTGGGTGGGCCAGCCAAAGTCGGGCTCATATGTAGTCTACTCGGTTCTAGTACCCACTAAGAAATTAGGAGTAATTTCTCGGGTTGGAGGTAGGGGCTACCAACCTGAATAAAATAGTGGCAGGGCCTTAGACTATGTCCAAGTCTATAGGTTTAAATAAATCATGTACACTAATAAGTTTTTGGTTTTTCTTTCAGAAATGTCTACAAATCTCACTCCGGTCACTATTGGACAGTGATAAACTGACATGTCAAACTTCGATAGCTGGTATCAAAGGCTTAGGATAGTCTTAGAGCATGAGAGGATCCTTTATGTGTTAATGGATCCTGCACCTAAGCAGCCAGCCCCTAATGTGGGGTGTGGCCAAGGACACTTATAAAGTGGACCAATGACCGCACCACAGTGCGCTACATAATGCTGGCTTCTATGAATGATGAGTTCAGTAGAAATTTGAGGAGGCTCAACCGGAACAAATACTCCAAATATTAAAGGAATCTTTCGGGACGCCAGACGATGTTGAAAGGTACAGAATGTCTAGTGCCATCTTTAACGAGCGTATGCGTGATGGGACTTGTCACCGATCATGTACTGTACATGATCGAGACGATAGAACGTCTAGGAAAACTTGGATTTCCTTGCATGAGCAACTTAGTAAGGATGCCATACTGAACTCCCTGCCTAGCTCCTACTTGGACTTTCTCAGTCATTATAGAATGACGAAGCCTGCAGTAAACTATCATGGTTTGCTGGGTCTACTGAAGACTTTTGAGAAAGATCACCAGCTTCAAAAGAAGTCAGTGAACTTGGTGGGAGGTTCGGGGCAGGTCGTCATCACCTTAAGAAAGGGATGAAGAAGAAAAATAAAAAAAGAAGGTGCAACATACTGGGCCTAGTCAGACCAAGAAGAAGAGGGCTGACAAAAGTCAGGCAGAGTGCTTCTACTGTAAGAAGCTGGGTCACTGGAAAAGGAACTATTCCCAGTACATAGTAACCCTGGATCCAAATAGGCCTAAGAAGAAAAACCAGCAAGGAGTTGTTGGACAAGGTATTTATATGATAACACCTTGTAATTTTTCTATCTGTGATACTACTAATTGGGTATTAGATACCGGGAGTCCAATTCATTTGCAATTCTTTGCAGGGGCTTCGAATTAGTAGAAGATTCAAAGAAGGTGAAAGATTCCTAAACGTGGGTGATGGAAGCCGAGTTCNATACTACTAATTGGGTATTAGATACCGGGAGTCCAATTCATATTTGCAATTCTTTGCAGGGGCTTCGAATTAGTAGAAGATTCAAAGAAGGTGAAAGATTCCTAAACGTGGGTGATGGAAGCCGAGTTCCAGTACTGGCGTTGGGAGTCGTGGAGCTTTATTTTGAATTTAATAAAATATTGCTTAGTGAATGTCACTATTGTCCTGCATTTTTATTAATGTCATAGGCCAGTTGGCTATTGAAGGATATGATTTTTCAATAAAGAAAGATATTTTAAATATCATTATGAATGATGTATCAGTGATGTGTGGACAATTGAGCAATGGAATTTACCTTCTATCACAGCCTGTTAATGTATTATGCACTCCAAACAAACGCCCCAAAATAGATGATGTCGATGACTCATACCTTTGGCACTGTAGGCTAGGTCATATAAACAAGAACAGGATAAGCAGGTTAGTCAGAGAGGGCATCCTCAATGACATTGATTGTGAATCAATTAAAACTTGTGAATCCTGTCTTCTTGGGAAAATGACCAAGTCACCTTTTACAGGAAAAGGTGAAAGAGCCAAAGAGATTCTAGGCCTCATACATACGGATGTTTGTGGACCTATGAATACTGCCTCTATGAGAGGGTTTAGCTATTTCATTACATTTACAGACGACCACTCCAGGTTCGGTTATGTCTTCCTAATGAGACATAAATCTGAATCGTTTGAAATGTTCAAACGATATCGTAGTGAGGTAGAAAAACAAACTGGAAAGAATATTAAAATCCTTCGGTCAGATCGAGGAGGTGAATATCTTTCTAATGAGTTTTTGACATATCTAAAGGAGAATGATTCTCTCTCAATGGACACCTCCAGGGACACCCCAGTTAAATGGTGTGTCTGAAAGGAGGAATCGAACCCTATTAGATATGGTTCGGTCCATGATGGGCTTTGCTAGTTTGCCTATCTCCTTTTGGGACTACGCACTTGAGTCGGCCTGTTACATTCTTAACAGGGTCCCTAGTAAATCTGTTGCTAAAACTCCATATGAGATATGGACGGGGCGTAAGCCGGTGCTCACACACCTTAGGGTCTGGGGGTGTCCAGCTTATGTCAAGAGATTGTTGACAGACAAGCTAGGACCAAGGTCTGACAAATGCCTCTTTGTTGGATATCCTAAGGAGTCTAAAGGATACTACTTCTACCACACTGAAGAGCAAAGTTGTTCGTCAGTATGAGAGCCACCTTTTTAGAAAAGGAGTATCTTACTGGAAGTGCTAAGGCTAATGTTGAACTTAATGAAGTTCGACAAGGAGAAGTACCTTTACACTCAGAAACCGCTATGGAACCGGCTTTGATTGGTTCAAACCCGGAGCCCGTTGAGGTACCATTAAGGAGATCTGGTAGAGTACCACGTCAGCCGGACAGATACTTCGGTTTCTTGGTCCGTGACGGGGATCCCATCGAACTCGATGAGAACGATGAGACCCAATCACCTATATGGATGCGCTGCAGAGATCTGACTCTGAGAAATGGCTAGAGGCCATGAAGTCCGAAATGGAATCCATGGAGATCAATAGTGTATGGACACTAGTTGATCCACCTGAAGGGGTAAAACCCATAGGGTGTAAATGGATTTTCAAGAGGAAACAGGTGCAGATGGGAAGGTGGAGACCTATAAAGCCCGTCTGGTTGCTAAGGGGTATCGTCAGCGTTATGGTATTGACTATGACGAGATTTTTTCCCCTGTAGCAATGCTCAAGTCCATTCGGATTATGCTTGCTCTAGCTGCACATTTTGACTATGAGATCTGGCAAATGGATGTCCGAACGGCTTTTCTAAATGGAGAGCTCGAAGAGGAGGTGTATATGATACAGCCTGAAGGGTTCACATCCACAGACGAGTCAAAAGTATGCAGGCTTCATAAGTCCATCTATGGACTCAAGCAAGCTTCTCGGAGTTGGAATAAACATTTTGATAAATGTATCAAGACTTATGGCTTCATTAAGAACAGAGAAGAACCCTGCGTGTATAAGTGGGCAAATGGTTCCATAGTTGTATTTCTTGTACTGTATGTGGATGACATTCTCTTGATTGGGAATGACATCCCTGCACTACAGGGAATAAAGGTTTGGTTGCTGTCTCAGTTGAAAGACCTGGGAGAAGCTTCTTACATCCTAGGGATGAAGATCTATAGGGATAGATCTAAGAAGCTGCTGGGATTGTCCCAGTCCAAGTACATTGAGACTGTGCTGAAGAGGTTCAGCATGGATAATTCAAAAAGGGGCTATCTTCCGATAGGCCATGGAATTACTCTCTCCAAGAAGGATTGTGCGACAACTCCTGAGGAGAGAGAGTACATGAGTAGAATTCCGTATGCCTCGCAGTGGGTTCTATCATGTATGCTATGACATGTACAAGACCAGACGTGGCACACTCACTAGGGATAGTGAGTAGGTACCAGTCTAACCCAGGTGAAGCACATTGGAAGGTGGTAAAAACCATCCTTAAGTATTTGAGAAATACTAAGGACCAATGGCTCATTTATGGAGAACCTGACTTAAAACTAGTGGGGTACACTGACTCCAGTTTTCAGTCAGATAGAGATGACAGCAAAAGCATATCCGGATTTATCTTTACCCTCAATGGAGGAGCGATCTGCTGAAAAAGTTCAAGCAGAACACAGTGGCGATTCAGTATGCGAGGCTGAATACAT
The DNA here is from genome assembly GCA_900491605.1 of Calamus simplicifolius. Taxonomy (NCBI): domain Eukaryota; kingdom Viridiplantae; phylum Streptophyta; class Magnoliopsida; order Arecales; family Arecaceae; genus Calamus; species Calamus simplicifolius. The sequence continues at coordinate 1,775,950 of UESW01003887.1, read as the reverse complement.
TGCAGCATCAGATGCAGCAAAGGAAGCTGTATGGCTACGAAAGTTCTTGGGCGAGCTGGGAGTGGTACCTACCTTGGAGAGTTCGTCCTAGTATACTGTGACAGCACGGGAGCGATTGCCCAAGCCAAGGAGCCAAAGTCGCATCACCGAACCAAGCATGTGTTGCGCTGCTATCACCTTGTACGAGAGATCATGGAACGAGGTGACATATACCTTCAGAAGATGATGGAAAGGAAAACCTAGCTGACCCAATGACTAAAGCACTCGGAATCAAGGAGTTCAATGAACACAAGTGGAAGATGGGTATTAGATACTGTTCGATTGGCTATAGTTCAAGTGGGAGTTGTTAGGAAATGTGTCCTACAGCCAATCATCTAGCTTGTAGACGGTTATGAGTTGATGTATATGAACATGATTTAATAAATAAAAGTGAATTTTGGCCATACAACATATAGTTTACATATTCCAGTAGAATTCCAATATGTTTTAGTCCTTAGAGTTATGTATTCGACAATGGAGGAATTGTTGAGTAACTCTTAAATAAGTTCGCGGCCAAATGATACGTCGTTACCAGGACGATGACGTAATCAAGTGTAGGTCATTGTATGTCATATGGGTTGGTTTGTTCTCTTAAACCAAGGAGTGTATAACACTGGTATGACATGCGGGTGAGTGTAGAGTACATTCACTGAACAGTGACTCATCTCTGTTGAGTGCTCAACTGCCTGGAGCAACTCACAGAAAGGCAATGGGTATAAGTGTCCCTTTGACATGAGACTATCATGTTGACTTGATAAGCAACTCACTATACTTAGGCACTGGACCACCCGGATTTCTAATCCGGTGATGGAAGGTTACTGGGTGCAGTCAAGTACTTATTGGGTCAGTGATGAGTCAAGATGGGATTGTCCACTCTAAGTGTTAGAGAGAGTGCTCGAACTATGTTTCAATTTAGCAAAACCTTGGCCAAAGTAATCTTTGCGAGATGTCACAAGATTCATTGCATTGAAACATACTTGGGTGATTTACTCGGAGTTGGCAGTAACTCCATATTTACCTAGAGTACTAGGACAAGGGGATGAATTATGCGGCAACCATAGCCTGGGTTCCAGAATGTTTCTTGTGCAAATTCGATCTATCCGGACGTCGGGAACCATGGCTAGATGGTCACATCAATTAGTATAGGAAGCGTTCCTGTGCTACCGGCTTAGGTTTGAACCTATGGAGTCACGCACATAGTCGGATGACTTGTACGCTGGCGTGATCACTGATTTAAGTGGGACTCAATCAGATGGGTCATACGGGGTTCGTTCTGGCTATGTCTAGCTAGCTCTAGACATTAGCGGCAGCACCTACTTCGAGGGTGATTTGAGTTAGTTAGTAACTCAAATAGAATTTTGGGACACGATATGAATCTAGAATAAAGTTAATTTGAACCATGGACCAATGGTTGGTCTGATAACAGAGTGGTTTGGATCCGGGTTCGAAGTGGCTCGATCGGATATCCAATAGAGCCTCTAAAAGTTTATTTATGAATTTTAAATTTATAAATCACTTCGGATTGGAGCTCGGCAAGGCACAATATGAAGTATGGTTCAAGAGCTACGAGTAGCTTCTTTCGGATTTGAATTTGGACTTCAAACGGAATTGATTGGATCAATTCTGTTAACAAAAGAAATTTTAATTGATAATATCTTTCATTCGTCATCATCCACTTGTTATAACAGCCTGGGAACGGAGTTATTGATTATGTTACGGGAGGATGCTCAAAGGTCCCATCACTCTACGTTTCCTCTTAGCCTTGCCGTTTGAGGGACGCATTGATGAGGTGCTGGGACTTATGCCATGATGAGATTCATGTAATGGCATTTTAAAGAGCTTTTTCATTTTTTTTTTTGATTGTGGAATTTTTTATCGGATATAAAAGGTTATAATGTGAATAAAAAAGGGTGAATAGGTAAGAAGAAAAAAAATGACAAGACTTTTCCGTGAAAGCTGATCTTCTACAATCACAGAAAGTCTGCAAGAAGTCCAATTGGAGATTTTCTGCTCTTGGAAGAAGAGTTCTTCTTCCATTATTCAAGAATTTACCTCTGTCTGTATTCATCAGGCGTGCGTGTGATATAGAGGAGCGGTGCATGCGGCTCTTGCAAGGCACGAAGGGGAACTTCTCTCTACAGATCGGATCTGCTACCTTCGTTATCAACAGCTTCCGCTATGAGAAGTACTGCTTTAAACTTAAATAAATAATCTTAAATTTCAGATCTGTTAATTTGCTTTAATTAATATTCAATGTGAATATTAAAACCGATTTACATGCTTTCCACCTTGAGATCCGAAAAACTGTTTTTTCCCTTCACCTAGTCCACATGGAGTGATGCCAGCACCTACACCAGAAGCGCTAGACCCCCGGGACCTGGAGAGAAGAGGAGAGCCGACTGAGCATCTGCTCGCCTTCGCCCTTGGAGAGGACCCAGCAAAGACAATCCAGATCGAAGCTCTGCTCCCAGAGGAAGCCCGTAGCCGGCTCCTCACCTTTTTGCAAGCCAATGCCGACGTCTTCGCCTAGTCGGGGTCTGATATGCCAGGCATCCTAGAAGATGTGATTACCCACCAGCTCAACGTCAAAGCCGGAGTGCCAACCCGTTCGGCAGAAGAAGAGGAGCTTCACCCCTGACAGACAGAAGGCCATGGATGAGGAGGTGCAAAAGCTATTGGCAGCCGATCACGTCCATGAGGTGCACTAACCCGATTGGCTGGCAAATGTCGTGATGGTTCGCAAGGCCAGTGGGAGCTGAAGGATGTGCGTGGACTTCACCGATCTCAATAAGGCGTGCCCCAAAGACAGCTTCTCACTGCCCCGTATAGACCAGTTAGTGGACGCAATGTCCGGACATGAAACTCTTAGCTTCATGGACACGTTCTTGGGGTACAACCAGATAAGGATGGACCTGGCTGATGAAGAGACCACCTCCTTTGTTATTGAAAAAGGGATTTACTGCTACAAGGTGATGCCGTTTGGGCTGAAGAATGCCGGAGCCACCTATCAGAGGTTGATGAATAAGGTCTTTAAGGACCAGATTGGGCATAACATGGAGGTGTACGTGGACGATATGCTAACCAAGAGTACCAATGCTACTGACCACATCGCCGATCTCGCAGAGACCTTCAATAACCTGCGCCGGTACCGGATGAGGCTGAACCCCCGCAAATGTGCCTTCGGGGTGGCGACAGGCAAGTTTCTGGGCTTTATGGTAACCCAGCGGGGGATCGAGACCAATCTCGACAAGATCTGGGCCATCTTGGACATGAGGCCCCCAGCTAATAAAAAGGAGGTGCAACACCTAACCGGGAGGGTGGCGACCTTGAGTCACTTCATGTCAAGATCGGCAGAAAGGTGCCTGCCCTTCTTTAAGGCGCTGCGCAAGGTCAACAGCTTCGAGTGGACAAAGGAGTGTTAGAATGCCTTCAAAGAGTTGAAGCAATTTTTATCCACTCCCCCGTGTTGTCCAAGCCAAGGGGCGGGGAAGAGCTCTTCTTGTATCTTGCAGCCTCCCCGAGGCTGTCAGTTCTGTGCTCGTGCGTATGGTTGCCGATGGAGTGCAGAGGCCGGTCTACTACACCAGCAAGATGCTTCATAATGCCGAGACCAGATATTCTAGGACCAGAAGATCATCTTCACCTTGATAGTCTCCGCCCAACGCTTCTGACCCTACTTCCAAGCTCATCCCATTGTGGTGCTCACGGACCAACCCCTTCGGACCATCTTGTCTCGTTCTGACACCTTTCGTCGGTTAGCCAAGTGGGCCATCAAGCTGAGCGAGTTCAACCTATCTATTCGGCCAAGGTCCGCCATGAAGTCTCAGGTGTTAGCTGATTTCTTGGTCGAGTGTACTTTGGTTGAGGAGTGTTCGGAGGAATCGCGCCCGGAGGTGCGCATGGAGTCCTCCTCGACCGAGGAAGCAGAAAAGGAAGATTAGATCTTGCATATGGATGGAGCAGCAAATTCTCAGGGCAGCAGAGCCGGGCTCATCCTTGCGAGCCCCGAGAGGGAGGTGGTGGAGTATGCCCTTCGGTTTCTGTTCCTGGCCACTAATAACCAGGCGGAGTATGAAGCCCTATTAGCAGGAATGAGGCTGCCGAGGAGCTCGGTGCGGAGCGTCTGAGGGCCTTTACAGACTCCCAGCTTATTTATGGATAGGTTGCTGGGGAGTACAAAGCCAGAGACCCAACCATGTCCCATTACCTGAGCAAGGTGCAATCCCAAGCCACTCGGTTCTCTTACTTCCGCGTTAGCTATATCCCTCGGGCGGAGAATGCTAGGGCCGACGCGCTGTCCTGTTTGGCCACCTCGGCTGATGGAACCCTAGAAAGAACGTATGTGGAGCACCTGCAGACCCTAAGCATTGAAGTTGCGGATGAAGCACTGCCGGTCGAGCAAGGGCCCTCTTAGATGGACGCCTATGTCCGATATTTGACCGATGGCACTCTCCCCGAAGACCCCACAGAGGCCAGACTACTCAGACGGTGGGCCCCGAAGTTCCTGATAATGGACGGAAAGCTTTATCGAAGATCTTTTTCTTACCTGGTCCTCAAGTGCATCGGACCAGCCAAAGCAGACTACATCTTGCAGGAAATCCATGAGGGAATTTGCGGGAGTCATCTGGGGGGCAGAGCTCTAGCTTACAAGGCCTTACGGTAGGGGTACTACTGGCTGACCATGAGGGAAGATGCGGCCGAGCTTGTTAAGAAGTGTGATAGCTGCCAGTGCCACGCCAATATTCAATGACAGCCAACATCTCAACTGACTCCCTTGGCGGTGCCTTGGCCCTTTGTCCAGTGGGGTATGGACATCTTGGGACCATTCCCCCAGCCTCGGACAGCGCAAGTTCCTCCTGGTGGCTGTCGATCACTTCACCAAGTGGATTGAGGCCGAAGCCCTTGCTAAGATCACTGAGAGCAAGGTGAGATCCTTCTTTTTGAAGTCTATCATATGCCAGTTCGGACTACCACACACTCTGGTTACCGACAATGGCCGGCAGTTTGACAACGCACCCTTCCGAGGATTCTGCACCGAACTGGGCATCCATCAGAGATTCACTTCCGTCGGACACCCTCAGACCAATGGAGTGGCTGAGGTAACCAATCGCATCATTCTCTAAGGAATGAGAACCCGACTGGATGATTGCAAGTGATGGTGGGTGGAGGAGCTCCACAATGTGCTATGGGCCTACCACACAACGCCCCGAGCCCCCACCGAGAGACACCATTCAGCCTGGTCTTCGGGTCGAAGCTGTCATTCTGGTGGAGATAGGCTCCCCGAGCCCTCGGGTGGAGTCATATAGTAGGAAGACAACCCGGACCGGCTACGAGCCAACCTCGACATGGTAGAGGAGGTGCGAGATCGAGCGCAGCTCCGGATGGCAGTCTACCGACAACGAGCTACCAAATATTACAATGCCCGCGTGTGCCCCAAGACTTTTCTACCGAAGACCTGATCCTTCGACGAGCTGAGGTCTCGAAGCCGACAGAAGGAAGCAAGCTAGCTCCGAACTGGGAGGGGCCCTACCGGATCACCGAAGCACTCCATCACGGAGCACACAAGATTGAAGAGCTTGATGGAAGCTGCTCCCCTGGACGTGGAACGCTGATAACCTCCGTCGGTACTATCAGTAGTGCATTTCCTTCTTACATTAAATACCATGCTTGTATTCTTTTGGGTTTTCACCCCTCATTTCACATTAATAAACTTGAGTTCTAGCATCTCAGTTTTTTAGCAAAAAGCCTTGGGCCAGCCAGGCACAAAGCCCAGTGTACCACTAGTAGAGCGATGTACCATCGGCCCTCAGCAACTAAAGCCCGACCCCGTTCGGCACAAAAACCCTGGGCCAGCCAGGTACAAAGCCCAGTGTACCACTGCAGAGTGATGTACCATCGGCTCTCAACAACTAAAGCCCGACCCCGGTCGGCACAAAAAGCCCTGGGCCAGCCAGGCACAAAGCCCAGTGTACCACTGGCAGAGCGATGTACCATCGGCTCTCAGCAACTAAAGCCCGACCCCGTTGGCACAAAAAGCCCTGGGCCAGCCAGGCACAAAGCTCAGTGTACCATTGGCAGAGCGATGTACCATCGGCTCTCAGCAACTAAAGCTCGACCCCATTCGGCACAAAAAGCCCTGAGCCAGCCAGGCACAAAGCCCAGTGTACCACTGGCAGAGATGTACCATCGGCTCTCAACAACTAAAGCCCGACCTCGATCGGCACAAAAAGCCCTGGGCCAACCAGGCACAAAGCCCAGTGTACCACTGGTAGAGCGATGTACCATCGGCTCTCAATAACTAAAGCCCGACCCCGGTCGGCACAAAAAGCCCTGGGCCAGCTAGGCACAAAGCCTAGTGTACCACTGGCAGAGATGTACCATCGCTCTCAGCAACTAAAGCCCGACCCCGTTCGGCACAAAAAGCCCTGGGCCAGCCAGGCACAAAGCCCAGTGTACCATGGCAGAGCGATGTACCATCGGCTCTCAGCAACTAAAGCCAACCCCATTCGGCACAAAAAGCCCTGGCCAGTCCAGGCACAAAGCCCAGTGTACCATGGCAGAGCGATGTACCATCACTCTCAACAACTAAAGCCGACCCCATCGGCACAAAAGCCCTGGGCCAGCAGGCACAAAGCCCAGTGTACCACTGGCAGAGCGATGTACCATCGGCTCTCAACAACTAAAGCCCGACCTCGATCGGCACAAAAAGCCCTGGGCCAGCCAGGCACAAAGCCCAGTGTACCACTGGTAGAGCGATGTACCATCGGCTCTCAATAACTAAAGCCCGACCCCGGTCGGCACAAAAAGCCCTAGGCCAGCCAGGCACAAAGCCCAGTGTACCACTGGCAGAGCGATGTACCATCGGCTCTCAGCAACTAAAGCCCGACCCCGTTCGGTACCAAAAAGCCCTGGCCACCAGGCACAAAGCCCAGTGTACCACTAGCAGCGATGTACCATCGGCTCTCAACAACAAGCCCGACCCCGTTCGGCACCAAAAACCTTAGGCCAGCTAGGCACGAAGCCCAGGGTACCATTGACAAAGCGGCGTGCAATTGGCCCCTAGAAGCCCGAGTCTATCTTGGCCTTCCGAGTCCGATGCTCCATCGGTCACCGGAGTCCATACTCCTCGGCTCTAGGATTTGGTCCTACATGGCTAAGTCGAGGTTATTCGAGAATGAGTTAAAGGTTGCTCCTCGGTACCGACGAAGCCCCTAAGGGTCCCACGTCGGCAGCCAAAGGACTTGGGGTAGAAACGATTGGAAAAGATGATTCTCATTGAAGGAAAAATTGTACTTCATTAATTCAAAGTGTTTACAAAATGCCGACCAAGTCGGATTTACAAAAAAAAGGTAAAAGTAAAATACAACTTGAAGCTCATGGTTCGGCCGGCGCAGGCTCGTCGTCAGACGAGCCAACCTCGGAAAGACGCTCTGGCTCGACCTCAAGAGCCTGTGGAAAGTCTAGGTCTCGGGCACCTTTTCCTTTCCATGCTGAAACCCCTGGAGGTACGCTTCCGCCGAAGCTTCGGCCAGCTTGTCCATGAAGCGCTCGGACGCCCTAAACTCCTCTATGGCCCTGGCAGCCCTGGCCTTAACAGCTGCCTCCACCTCGGCAGCTCGAGCTTCCTTCTCTGCAGCTAGAGATGCCGCTGCCCTCTCAGCCTCCAGGGCATGACCCGTTTCCTCCTCGGCCTTCTTCGCCCTCTCCTCGGTCTCCTTCGCCCTCTCTTGGCCTCGCCTGCCCAATTCTCGGCTGTCTGGATGGTCGCTGTCAACTCTGAAATATGCAGGTCCCTGGCCGCGACGCACTTTCGGCCTCCATCAGCTGGCTGAGTGCCGCCCGCAAACGGTTGGTCTCAACTTCTACCAGGCTCTCGGCCGCCTTTATCTCATCGGCTCGAGCAGTCCTGACCGATTCCAAGGCCCTCTCGGCCGCCTCCGCTCGAGCACGAGCCTCCTCGGCCTCTTTCTGGGCCTCCCGCATGAGGGTCTTTCCCCCATGGATGACCTCCCTCGTAGCCGCCAAGGAGTTTGCAATCTGCATGCAGGCCTCATGTCAAAAAGAGAAAGGAAGAGGAAAAGGGAAATCTAAAGGCAAGGGGCTACAAGACTACTTACTTTGACCAGGGCTGCGTAGGACTCTCGGAAGAACATAGCCGCCTTCAAATGGCTAAGTTCTTCCTGGACCTCGGGCACGAAGATTGATGAGATGAGCCGCTCTGCCCAGCGCCCATCATTCAAAATGGAGTCCCTAGGCGGCCTCGGCCTGACTCCATTTCCTCCAGCAGCCTCAGAGGTTTCGGACTCGGCGCGTGGAGGGCTACTTGCCGGTGCTGCTCCGGAGGCGGACTTGCTGGTCCCACGGTCCCTCACCCCAACTCCTTGTTGCCTCGGTGGGGACTGGTCCGCTGGGAGCGGGTGGCTCCTCCGTGGCAGGCTCCTCTGTTGTTGCCCCCTCGACCACCGCCCTTTCTGGCAGGGTGTTGGCTGTCAGATCGATCTCCGGGCGGTTAAAGGCTCTTGCGAAGCAGGTGGCTCGGGCAGCCGCACTGTCGGGCATTTCGGGGCCGGAGTTTGCTTCCCCTCGCTCGGCCCCTCCTGGGCCCTCCTCTTGGCAGCGGCCTTCATGAGTCTACGGGTCGGGACCTTCATGGATGTACAGCATCGGCCGGGGTCAAAAAAAAAAACCAAAACAGGAAGACTGACTAAGTATGATGGAGACTTACTCCGATGGGAGATGAGACCCGCCGACTGAAGGTTTTCCTCTGTTAGAAGCAGGTTGTACCGAGGATGTCGGTAGTCAACAGCTGCCCCAACGCTTCTTTGTCTCCAGGATGGACGGTGGAATTCATGTTACCTCGGAGGTCGGGGTCCCCCCACCGGGGCTTAACCTGATCCAGGTTGGCAAAGAAAATCGGGATTTCCATCCCTTGATGGAGGTAGGAAGAAGAAGCTTTAGGACTCGGCCGGGTTGGGGCTAGAACAGCCACCAACCCTTTTGAGCCCGAAGGATGTAGAAAGAGCGAAAAAGAGACTCGGGGGGTAATGTGGAGGTGATGGCAGAGGACGACGAAGGCACTAACTACCCAAAGGGAGTTCGGGACCAGTTGAGAAGGGGTCAAGGAGTAATAGTCAAGGAGGTTAATGAAAAAAGGAGGAAAGGGTGGGCGGAGGCCCACCCTCAGGGAAATTTCATAAACGGCCACTCGGCCGGTCGAGAGGAAATCACTCTATCATCGGGAGTCGGGAGATAGAGCCCAATCTCCCAGGGGATTTGGTAACGGGCCTGGATGTTCACCAAATCCTGGCCTGTTACCGTGGAGGCGACCCCCTCCGGGGATTCCGCCCCTACCCTCGAGGAGGTGCTGACCTCCGTCCGGCGTCTCCTCGATGGGCCCTGCCAGCTGCCGCCGGGCGCTTCCCTGCGGGAGCCTCCCGGCGACCCGCCGCCGGGCCAGAGGGACGCGGTCCTCCGAATTAGAGGACCACTCAAGAGAAGGTGAAGGAGAAGGGAGAGAAGAAGGAGAAGCATGAAGCCTCTCGGAAGAAGGACGATCCTCTGAATCGTCCTTCGAGGTCCAGGACCGGGAACTCATTGTGGGAAGAAGGAACAGAGAGGTCTAGAAGAGACAAAGAGATGACCTAAGGAAGAAAATGGCATGCGAAGGCTCTCAGGTTGCAGGGAAGGCCAGGAGGTAGAGGATCAGAAGATTAGAGGAAGAAGACAATGATGGCAGGAGCAGTGTGGCCAGATTCAACCCCCACCCGAGTTTTATTTAGTTTCGAATTGTCCCACCTTATCTCGTCAGCCACACAAACTTCCACCATAGCTGGGCTGCCTCGGTGATCGCTCGGCGCATGATACGATCTGCCTCTGGCCAATGATGGGATGCTGACATCATCGTCATGATGGGCAATGATGGCACGACTTTCCTCACAGACTTCGAAGGATCAACCTTGCCTCGAGGACGATCGCCGCAGATCGGGTGGACTGTAGTGGCCGCCCTTTCGCATCCCCATGTCGGTCGCTCAAAGTCATTGTGGCGCCCAGAGACACGTGTCCGAAAGCGGTTCGCAAAGGATGAGGATCAGCCACGTGGGAGGTAACACCCTTTTGCCTTGCTAGGGTGGGCCCGCTTTGTCTCAGGGGTGGGGGCGTCTGATATGGTTGATCCAATGCCATCAGAATAAATGGTAACGGCAAGTGACGGAGGCCCTCTCGGCCTCATGAGCCCCCCTCGGTAGCCGACTCCATGAACAGTATCGCAACCCCCGAGACCCCCTCGGTCTCGGCTGCATGAACAGTGCCCGGCCTCGAGTTCCAGTCTCAACCTCGAGCCACAGCTCCCGCGCTCCATGAACAGTATCTCAACCCCGAGACCCCCTCGGTTTCGGGCTGCATGAACAGCCCGGCCTCGAGTTCCAGTCTCAACCTCGAGCCGCAGCTCCGGGCTACATGAACAGTATCTCAACCCCCGAGACCCCCTCGGTCTCGGGCCGCATGAACAGTGCCCGGCCTCGAGTTCCAGTCTCAACCTCGAGCCGCAACACCTGGGCTCCATGAACATTATCTCAACCCCGAGACCCCCTCGGTCTCGAGCCGCATGAACAGTGCCAGGCCTCGAGTTCCAGTCTCAACCTCGAGCCGTAGCTCCCGGGCTCCATGAACAGTATCTCAACCCCCGAGACCCCCTCGGTCTCGGGCCGCATGAACAGTGCCCGGCCTCGAGTTCCAGTCTCAACCTCGAGCCGTAGCTCCCGGGCTCCATGAACAGTATCTCAACCCCGAGACCCCCTCGGTCTCGGGCGCATGAACAGTGCCCGGCCTCGAGTTCCAGTCTCAACCTCGAGCCGCAACTCCCGGGCTCCATGAACAGTATCTCAACCCCCGAGACCCCCTCGGTCTCGGCCGCATGAACAGTGCCCGGCCTTGAGTTCCAGTCCCAACCTCGAGCCGCAGCTCCCGGGCTCCATGAACAGTATCTCAACCCCGAGACCCCCTCGGTCTCGGGCTACATGAACAGTGCCCGGCCTCGAGTTCCAGTCTCAACCTCGAGCCGCAACCCGGGCTCCATGAACAGTATCAACCCCCGAGACCCCCTCGGTCTCGGCTGCATGAACAGTGCCCGACCTTGAGTTCCAGTCTTAACCTCGAGCGCAGCTCCCGGCTCCATGAACAGTATCTCAACCCCGAGACCCCCTCGGTCTCGGGCCGCATGAACAGTGCCCGGCCTCGAGTTCCAGTCTCAACCTCGAGCCGCAGCTCCTGGGCTCCATGAACAGTATCTCAACCTCGAGACCCCCTCGGTCTCGGGCTGCATGAATAGTGCCCGCCTCGAGTTCCAGTCTCAACCTCGAGCCACAGCTCCCGGGCTCCATGAACAATATCTCAACCCCCGAGACCCCCTCGGTCTCGGGCCGCATGAACAATGCCCGCCTCGAGTTCCAGTCTCAACCTCGAGCCGCAGCTCCTGGGCTCCATGAACAGTATCTCAACCCCGAGACCCCCTCGGTCTCGGGATGCATGAATAGTGCCTGGCCTCGAGTTCCAGTCTCAACCTCGAGCCACAGCTCCCGGGCTCATGAACAGTATCTCAACCCCCGAGACCCCCTCGGTCTCGGGCCGCATGAACAGTGCTCGGCCTCGAGTTTCAGTCTCAACCTCGAGCCGCAGCTCCCGGGCTCCATGAACAGTATCTCAAACCCCAACACCCCCTCGGTCTCGGGCTGCTTGAACAGTGCCCGGCCTCGAGTTCCAGTCTCAACCTCGAGCCGCAGCTCCCGGGGTCCATGAATAGTATCTCAACCCCCGAGACCCCCTTGGTCTCGGTCCGCATGAACAGAGCCCGATACATGGTCTGACCCTTGAGCCCAGCAACCTATAGCCTCGGGCCACCTGGCATGCCCACGTGGTCCGCCGTACATCCGTAGCAGTGTGTGGCCATACCTCATAACGGTGCATGGTCCATCGCATGTCTATCACTGTGCATGACCATACCCCGTTACAGCGTAAGGTCCGCCACCCGCCTACAACTGTGCGCGGTCACATCCGGCAACAGCGCGCACCAGGTATATCCACGGACACCAGACACCTGTGAGGCCGTACTGACAGGTGACGCAGGACACCTCCGACATGCACGGTGACAGTACGATCTGTCACTGTCAGCCTCATCTTTTTGTCCGTTATTGAGCGAGGTACCTTGAAATCAGCAATCTTCCGAAACAGAAGGGTGTATCTTCGAACATGTATGAAAGCGCACACTCTCCTTGTAAGTAAAAAAAAAAAAAACTCTGATTTTTCTAGCTTCTTCTTACTAGTTAAACCCTAACTTTCTAGCTTCCACCTGCTAGTCAGTTCTCATCTGTTCCCGAGTGACTAACTTGAGCGTCGGAGGGTCCTACCGGAGCATCTGATTTCCGGGACTTTTTTGCAGGAGTCCGGCGAGGAGGACATCCATTTTCCTGGCGTTTGAAGAAAGTGACTCGGCGTCAACACTTACCTTTCTGTTCTTATCGATTTGGAGATCATTGCCGTTTGCTATGTCTATCATTAGCTGGAACGTAAAAGCATTTGGTGATCCAATCAAAAGACATGGTTAAATATTTCATTTCAAAATCTGGTTGCCTCTTGACCAGAATTCAAGAATCTAAACTTCAGCTGCTTGGTACTGTGAGTACATCGGGAGGTATTCTTGTTGAGTGGAATGGAAATAAATTTCAAGTAACCGATCATTTTTTGGGCAAATTCTCGGACAAAGTCTATATTTTTTTCAAAATATTACCCCCAACCTTTTTATCATGTACTCCTTTATAACTCGTTGCCGAATTCAATCTGTGACCTATATTAACATTAAACAATACAGTCTATGCTGAGATTAGTTTCTATAGTTTTAAATGGCACAATTTTTTGTTTGTGATGGTCTAGAAGACCTTGGTTAAACAAGCCTTGGCCTTTGCACATGCACGCAACGCTTTCAACAAAGTTAGTCAAGCATCATAATCATTATAACTCAAATGCTTCTATATAAATTATTAATAATAATTGCACCATAAAGAATGAAATTGAGAGCATTGACATGGAGCACGTTCATCCTTCTTAAGAGGTCCTTCTTAATTTGCTCGTACCATCAAAATGGCTCCACTGCCGTGCTTGCATCTTAATCATATATTTTGCCCTTTATGATTACAATTTACGACTAAGCCATAAATTATGTCAGAATCTTAAAAGAAACATAATGCCGTGCAATTGGGTTATGTCAGAAGATATAAAAGAAACTGCATGAAAAATACCAACTAAGATTGTTTGAAAAGGACTAGAATCTTTTGTTTGCTGATGATTGTATACTTCTGGGCCAGGCCTTTACTGAAACTGCAGCTTCCTTTGATTCCATTATTCAGTGCTATTGTCAGGCTTCGGGCCAGAAGGTCAATCTTCAGAAGTCTTCTATCTGCTTCAGTCCGAAGACTCCCAGACTCACCAGTGAAGCTATCATTAATCGGTTGGGTATCACTACTCAGACTGATCGTTTTATGTATTTGGGGATCCCCATGACTGACAGACGTCCTCGATGCTCTGATTTTGTGGACCTCGAGAGGCAGGTCCGTCAGCGTATCGATGGTTGGCATGTCACTGATCTTTCTATGATGGCTCGGATCACCATTATTCGGTCGGTTCTCTCTTCCTTCCACTCTATATGTTGTCGAATACGGCCATCCCGACTACTTGCTTGAGGAGATTTGAGAGATGGTTTAGAGATTTTTTATGGGCTTCTATGCAAGACGGGCATGGTATTCATCTTCTTTCTTGGGACAAGATCTGTATGCCTATTCATGAAGGGGGTCTCGGGATCCAATCCTTGTTGGTTAGGCGCCAAGCTTTACTGGCCAGACATGCTTCTCGCTTCCTTCTGGAGCCGCACTATCTCTGGAGCTCGGTCATGCGTGCAGATATGGTGATTGAAAGCCAGAAGAGCTCATTTCGTTGCCCAGGGGTAGTTCCTTTTTTTGGAAGGAGGTGTGCCAGGTTGACGACTCTATTCGGAATAACATTCTTGGATGGTTGGTGATGGTCACTCTATAGATGCCATTCAGGATACGTGGATTTCTAAGCTTCCTCTGTCTCGGTGGCCCTCATTTTTAGCACTATATTCCTACTGATACGAGGGTTAAGGATTTGATTTCATTAGTCCCCCCCTCCTGGAATACCCTCATGGTGACTAGTCTATTTGGTGAGGATCTATCTCAACGGATTTTATCGATCCCTCTTATCTCTTGTCCCTCCGCAGATGTGAGGCTTTGGCAGAGATCCTCCCTCCCCAGGGCCCCTCTCAAGGATCTTGTCAAGATATTTAGGCCTCAGGCTCAAGAAACGAAGGATGCTACGTGGATATGGATGCTTCCCACTCTTCCTAGGGTTCAGCTTTTTATCTGAAAGCTTCTTTGGGACTGCCTACCGATGAGTGCTATGCTCTCCCGTAGGGGTCTCCCTATCCAGTCGACCTGTCCCTTGTGCGGTATGGAGGACGAGACTACCGATCATGCTATATTCAAATGCCCTAGAGCTAGATGGATTTGGCATTTGATGGGCTATGAGTATAGAGTGGATGTCTACAGTTCTCCTCGTCCTATCTTCCTCCAGGATCTCCGGATGGCTCCTCAGCACATACGTGGTCTCTGGGCGATCACGGCATACCAGATTTGGCTATCAAGGAACCAGATTATTTTCTCGGAGGACTGTATTTCTTCACATCAGCTTATGAGAAAAATCAGATCATTGTCCGCGGATTGTGCCCGTGCTCTTCATTCAGTTGGTTTTGACACCTCCTCTGGGGTTCCCCTGCTGCTTCGGCAGTGAACCGTCGTACGGTATTTATTTTCTGGGAGCCCCCTCTTCCATGGTTTGTCAAAATCAACTTTGATGGGAGTGTTCACGGCAGATTAGCTGGTTCGGCCTTCATCATACGCGGTCCACAGGGCAATATGATTGCGGCGGATGGATTTGGCTCTCTGGACTTCTCTGTTCCCATGTCTGAGCTTTGCGCTACATGGGCTAGTATTTCTTATGTGTTGCAGACTCTTCGAGCTCAGAGGCTTGTTATTGAGGGAGACTCTATGACTGTCATACAGTGGATGCGGAAAGAGAGTGCTCCTGATGTATCCACCAATCCGATCTTGAGAGATATTTGGACCATGCTTCAGGAGGTGGCTACTGCTCAGATTCGTCATGTTTTCCATGAAGCCAACACGGCAGCTGACTGGGCAGCGACGGCCGTGGCTCAGCATGTAGGATATAGGATATGGATGATGGGTGAACCATGTCCCCCTGTGTTGTTACAAATTTTGCAATCTGATGTATCTAGGCTGACTCATACTAGACTAGTGTGATCGTCCATTTTATCAAAAAAAAAAAAAGATTCTTAATAAGTTCGGTTGGTTTGTCTGTTATGAAAGAATCTAGCACGCTTTAGAACCTGAATTCTTAAAATTAAAAATAAGAAATTTATTATCACAAAATTTAAGGTGGTATTGCAACATATGAGATCTAGTGCAGTCCGTGTAAATGGGACCTTCCTTTTCTGCAATTTTTTTTTGTACTTCTCTCTACTATTAGGGTCAACTCATCTAGAAGGTTGGATCTGTGGGCTATATCGGGTCAACCTTTTTAGTATAGTAGGCCATATCAATACATCCGTGTCAGATTGAGTTGGGTCATGCGAGTCTGTTTCACACCTCAGATGTTTTTGCCATTTCAATCTGTCGGCATTCACTCCCTTATTTGTACCACTAGCTAAGAGTACCAGTGGTTCTCTCCTCCCATAATGCTATCTAAACTTCATCATCCTTTCCGTATGGCAACAATAATATTCTCTTCTTCTCTTAATTCATTGTAAGAAAAGTAGGTATTAATAGCCTAATTGTAGCACCTACTTTGCACTGTTCTATTTTTTCATGATATTTAAACTTAAATATTTTTAATTATTTTTGTATTTATGATAAATTATTAAAAATCATAGAGTTCAGGGGATTATTTTAGTTGTGTTTTTTTAAATTATTGAAAAATAATGCTTTGCCCCCACATTTATGATGAATTGTTAGGAATCATGGAAATTGCAACATGTTTAGTGATAATATACTTTGCTTTCTATATATGATAAATTATTATTTATTAATTTGTAATTTTTTATTTTTCTCATCAATTTGATCAGACTTCTTATTTACTGGTCCAACAAAAATTTATATTAAAAATATATTAAAAATTATAAAGTATTTAAATTTATGTATTCAGTGCCATTGTTACAGAGCAGTTAGATCATACCCCTCTAATTTTAAATTTTTAAGTGCCTAAAGCATGGGAGAACGAGGGCACACATGGATAGAAGCACCAAGCGAGTGTTAGACTTGTAGATTTGTTTGTGCTTATGGACCGTAGGCTTGCAGTTTATTATAAAATGTTACATCTCTGAACATTTGGACATAATTCTTTGATTCATTCTTTAAATTGGTTTGGATTCAAAATATTTTGATAGTTCTCTTTAGATGGTGGAGTTGTTTTGGTAAAATTACATAATTTATTTCAATTCTGTTGTTGCCTTGCATATGGTGAGGTTTAACTTTGCGTAAATGCAGGATTTATCATATTTCTCAACAAGGTTTTGGTTTAGGTTGTGACAGAATATTACTCATTGCAGTAGAGTCTGCTTCAGTTCACCGCTTTTGCTAGCCATGTGTGCCCTTTGCCAAGGGTACCGTGAGCTCAAGCATGGTGGCTTCAACATGACCGACCATTGGTTCATATTTTGTTTCCCTTAGGTAGTGTTTGATAACTTTTTGGCTATCCCTGGATAAATGTACAGGATAGCATTTATCCAGGGGATAGCTGAGGGGATAAGCACCTTTTTAAAATTACCACTATGCCATCAAGGGATAACTTTAGTTATTCCTGGTTCCCTAGGGAATAAGTCCAGGGGATAACCTATGGTTAAACATGGGTTATCCCTTCTGGTTAAACTTTTTCAGCACTATCCCCTGTAGCTATAGCATTTGGGGATAAAGGAAGATATCCAGGGGATATCTCCCCTTATCCACCATATCAAACACACCCTTATATGTCTATCTCAGGTACATGTTTGTTTGAAAAGAAAATGAGAAATGAGCGAGTCTACGAGCTTTGTAGGGTGGCACGTGAACATGAAGAGGCAAGGACAGAGGGTGAAGTAGCGATCAACTAGGGAATGTGAGCTACTGATGTTTCCAAATATCTCAAATATCCCTCATGGGCTAGAGATTAATTGATGATTTCAAATAGGAAGAATATGGACTTATTGCTTTCCTAAAGCGTAGCGCATGGGGCTATGTTTTTGACGATGGTAGCTAGAAATCATACCATTCATCTCCTACTTTTATAGGATTTGAATTTAAATCCGAATCATATTCTTCATTGATGGCTGTCTCTTGTATTTCTCCTAATTATCATGCTAAAGCATATCAAAGTATGAAGAGTTGTTGGGCATATGTTTTCTTTTTAGTTGACTTTTGTAGCAGCTTTGTACTAGTTTCTTATATCACACATCCCATTCTAAATGAAGTCAAGATTGTAAGTAATGTTAAGAGTTTTTCATATGTTGACTATCGTTAATTGTTACTAATTTTAATTTTATAAAACTAGCTAAAAAAATATAGTTTAATGATGCAAGTAGGATGAATCCATTGTTGATAAATATGATCCATATAGTTTTAGACTTGAGTTCACCTTTATTGATGATGTGATTGGCAGTTTGAGTGGATTTAAAGTCCAATAGTATTTTATGATGGGCCCCTATTAGAGTTTCGTTATAAATAAACTAGGTCCCCTTTTCTTTCCTTATATATTGTCTTCATTTTTTTTATTAAGAACAACACTTGAAGGAGGAGCAAGAAGAGAAAGATCTAAACCAAGGCATTCGTAGTGAGTGTTTCTTCGAAATGTACCTTATGTTAGTGTAGTTGATTGCTTGTTATATGCATAAATCTTCACTACATTAGACACAGCTGATATAGTAAATGTTCTTAGTAAATATTTATTAAATATTGGTTTGAACATTGAAAGGTTGCGAGGATAATGATAAAGTACTTAATGAAAATAAAGATTTTATATTATTCTATACGAAGATAGATAATCTTAAATAATTAATTACTCAGATTCAACTTTTTTAGCTAATTGTTTTAATGATATAAAATTCACTATAGGCTATGATTTATATTAGCTAAAGTAGCCATATATTGTAAAGGTGTTAAAAAACAATCATGGATTCTTGTATTATACATGCTATATTTATTGCATATTATGGAGTTGCAATAGTAGGTATATAGTTAAACAAATTTATCTCAAGGTTTACTATTGATTATTCGATCTCTAAACCACTAAAGATTTATTATGATAATAATTATATTTTGTTCTTTTAAAAAATGATGAAATATAAATAGGTCTGAATATATTGAGATTAGATATCTCATAGACAAAAAATTAATATAGAAAAGAGATATTGTTGTTAAGTATATTGGTACAAAAAGGCATGACTACTTTTTTGTTGATCAAGTTACTAACCCATTTAGTTATGAAAGATGATGATAGGAATATTTTAGGATCTTTTGTTGTACCTAATTAGTGAGAGCTGGGGGGGGGGGGGGGGTTGGGGTGGGGTGTTAAGAAAGAGCACCTCTTCCTTTGCAGTGAGATGAAGGAATGGAGGGGGGGGAAGAAAGAAAGAGGACCTCTTCCCTTGCAGCGAGATGAAGGAATGGAATGTATTGGGATACGATAAAGAGGGAACGACCGCTTTGCTTTGCCTCAAATTGGGACGGGAAGAGGATTGCTATCCTATCTTTTTATCTCACCGACGCAACGGGCTTAGAATTAGGTGCAAATACAAAGTGCACCCCTTCTGAGTTGCACCCATTGGGGTACCCCCCACCCTCTCTCTCTCTCTCTCTCTCTCTCTCTCTCTCTCTGACATGTGGGCCCCATCTTCTGCCCCATGATGAAGGCTGCTGTGAGGCATAGGAGGGCCCCTCGTTTGCCTTTAATAATTGCCCTCAATGGACCAGCAAACGATTACTTCGGGAGGGAGGAATGCATCAAATGCTGGTGCTTGGTGAGTGCAATGCCCGCGATTGATGTAGTCTTAAAGCGTTCGGAATTAGCGAGGAGGGACAGGGACTTTCCTAAAGCGTTCGGAATGCCCGTAATTGATCTTTATAATTTTCATAATCCATAGCATTTTGTAAAAATTATGTTGGATAAGTGATTTTCTTCTCCTTCTTTTTTTTTTTTTTAATATTCTATATGCTTACTGTTTTCTTTTTTTCCATTAATTTTTTTTAAAATACAAATCACTTTTAGAATTCACCTCTAAAACAACTATAATAATCAAAACTTAATCCCAAACTAATTAAAATTAGCTATATCAATATTTTTCTTTCTTTTTAATTTTAAGTTATTTTTAGTTTTTAATTAGATGTACTTACTATTGATATATATGATCTATATGGTTGCACTTTTATTGACAATATGGTTGATGGTTTATATAGACCTGAAGTCTGAATAGTGTCCCATAATTGAATGATCTAGTAGGTTTTGTTATGAATGGCTGGGTTCTTTTTTTTTCCTCATATTAATCATTTTTTCATTGAGAACACTACTTGAAAGAAAGTAAGAAGAGGAAGATTTAAAGCAAGACATTCTCGATGAGTGCTTCTTCGGATTGATTGCATAAATCAAAGATGGTGAAACAAGATCTAATTAATAATGAATTTATTTTATTACTATATTAATATTCTAAAATCTCACATATATAATCTTAAAAATCCCCACAAGCGAACCAGGTTAAACTTGCTTTTGTTTTATTCTCTAATTTTTTATTGTTTTATTTAACCATTCGTTAGGTTTCAACGCAGGATGCTTGCTGGTTCCTCAGAGATCATTTTTCCCTCTGGATGGGCATGTTAGCGTACAACTAAATAAAGTCTAGTGAGTGACAGACACTAGAGTGAATTTTCTTTATTAATTTCTGAGTTATCATAGCATTAATTGCTCTGCTTTGGTACAAGGACTCAACACAAAAGCCATAACTCAAAGACTAAACAAATCACACAAGATGAATAATGACACCCAATCAAACCCATGACGGAGCCAACAACCTTGAAGAGCTGAACGGAATTTTACTTCTTCATTACCAGAAACAGAAATCAAATGCTGCAGTACTTAGCGATGCTATTTTTAGGACAATGTTCACTGCTAAAGGTTACCTTTGTAATAACCTAAAACAGCATAGACAGCTTGAAGAATTGTGAGTGCAATGAGCAGAACAGCTGCTACTAATGAAATGAATGCCCATGGATTGCTGAAATAGTCGTGCACAAGGTCAGCACGCCACCTATGGCATCTCGACTGGCAATAAGCATTCAGGTCTTTCTACACATCCTTAAGATAGCTTGCTTCACGTTCAGTTGAAACACCTTCACCTAGTTTGTTGAAGAGCGATGCAATTCTCTCATCATCACCGAGATTCGGACAAATGATCCCTTCCTGGTTGAGCAACTGAACATCTCTCGACGTATTGATGATCTCATCCAAGAATATGGTATAATGAGTGACATCCAACCCGTGTTTACAGCAACATTGCTCCAAAGCAATGAGATTTACAAAAATATAGTTTGTGTAATCATCAACGTCAATAGCTGGGATTCCCAATTCCCCTCTATCAAATGAAATATCTAGAAAGCTATTTGCTTTTCTCACCTTGACCTTCACTCCAGCCTCGACAAATTTGGTCACGGTGGGGGCAATCCTCCTAGATTTCTTTGAAGGCAACGGATTGTTACAGCATGGCAACACCTTCGAGAGACAGTGCATGGTCCTATCGATTGTCGAAGATAAAGCAGAACAACGTATTTTGATGGTACTTGCCAGCAGCTTCTTCTGTTGCCCAGGTTGTTTAATTTTGGAATATTAGAGAGCCATTCGTGTAATAAGTGGAGAAAATGATCTACCTCTAATTCTTGTTCGAGTTGCCTTTGTTGTGGAATGTACGCCTTATCTGGTAGAAACTCTATAAATGAAGAGAAGATAGCTTTTTGAAGACGGAAGTTGTCCCACCCTGGCATGCTCAATGTATCGAGGAGATGCTTGACAATGAAATACGGAAGTTGATTTTCGAGCAACAGCAAGTCTCGAAAGATAAGGCCCTGGAACCACATGTTATCGAATAGCAACGACTTGAGCTCCGCCACTTGCAAAGTTCGCTCATCATCGTCATCACAATACACAATGAATATTTGAACGAGGAAGCATCCATCAAGTAGTAGCATCTCGATGAACTGCTCACTGTCCAAATCGATCACCTCCGAGTAGCAGTCCCGGGCCTGCTTTTCCAAATCCTTTATCTTTCTAAGGTTCTCGTTATTGTTTCCTTTTGGAACTATGGAGAGGTAGTGGTGCAGCATCCGCCACTTGAGCTCCTCTATGGCCTTCAGGTCCATGGACTTGCCGCGATGGTAAGGGCCGATGGAGACCATTTTTGGCTCGTAGTCGTGCTGATTCCATTGTCGCAAACTTGAAGGCACTCTGAAGATGGTTGGATTAGCCGGGGGTTTTCTATGCATTGATATACCCGCTTTGTATTTGATAGATTCCAACCATGTTGCCTCGATCTCTAATGCAACGTGTTGGTTGATTTCCGCTGATGTCCTTCTTTGATCCATTCTAACGTTTCACCCTTCAGATGACTCAGAAGTGAAACTTTGGAGGTAGCAAGGAAGGGCCTGCGACATCCTTTATTTATAGCCGTCGGGCCAGCTTAGATGCTGGGTGTAGACCAGGGACGCTTCGTCCACAAGGGCAGCTCCAACAATTGAGTAGCTACTATTGCTGTTAAATTCTGTTCTTCGACTTAAAAAAAGCACACATTAGGATCCGGATAACACTCTTTCTTCTGAGTAAACCTGCATGACAGTCTTCATACAGTAATCACAGGGAGTGATCCCTGCGGAAGACCCTTCGACGTCTAAATTAGTGAATACTCTCAATAAACAGATGAGGAGGAGAAGGTTGTTGAAAAGAATGCTTCCGAGAGAGTTTTTGGAGAGCAATGGCCTCTGCTTCATTTTTAAGGGCTTAGAATTGCCTTCTAGAGCGTATCTGGAGGGTCTTGGGATTTGGTATTTGTGCTCTGCAGAGAGGGTAAGCAGTTACCTGATTTTTTGGACGCATTTAAGAAGTTGAAAGCCGATACGATTGAAATCTCATCGGTTATGATGATTGATGGTTGAGAAGGCCGATGGACGCCTTATCGAGAATTTGAAATCTCGTTGATCGTGAAGGGCGTGCTGCATTTGGTATCTGTTTCTACATTGGGATGCCTACTCCGAAATCCTTGTGATTCTTGTGGTTTATCCTCCTAGATATCGGGCGTAGTTTGAAATAGTAATGCCGCTTATGTTGAAGGGATGAGGATCGATCCTGCTGAGGTATGAAGATAGCTTGACCCTGCTGAGGTACGGAGATAGCTTGGCAAGATAGCTCGGTAAGATAGTTCAGCTCTGCCGAGGTATGGAGATAGCTCGGCCTTGTCGAGGTTCGAAGATTGCAAGTAGCGCTACTTATTTTTTTTGTAACGAAGAAGGGACGTTCTCTGATTATAATAGTTAACGGGTTAGAGCCCAGAAGCGAGTCTTACCAACTTTCACGTCTATCCATCTATTGCGATGATGATTTTGCCCCGCATCACATACCCCTACTGCCTAGTCCAAAGTATAGGTTCGGGCATAGCGAGTAGAGTCCAGAATGGCCCAATTTCATTAGTGGAGTTTATATCCGCAGAGGCGCATCACGATGGCTCCATAAATGCCAAGCCGTCACTCCATTATTTCTTCTCATTGAACGAGGAGAGTCTTTTTGAATTCTGACAAAGGGCATTTGGCTAGGTGAAATGTGGCCAAATCAAAGATCAAGGCATGTGAGCCGATGAACCTTAATTCTGCAAGGTTTTTCCCATAAGTGTCCTTCTATCCTTCTGCTTGGTGCTTTAAAAGGGGGAGGTCAGGTATCGCCTATGGCCACCTGAGTTTTGAATGTTTTGCCTTCACGCTTCCTCTGTCTTCCTTCTACCTTTTGTTGATGAGGCAGGCTCAAGGTGTCAAGCTTTTTACCCGGGAGTGCTATTTCGTTGGATGAAGGAGGAACCAGCTTTAAGAAGTTTAATGGGGCTTCGCTCATGTTGGTGTTGGGAGCCGAAGGGTCCTCAACCTTCCCCAACATTCGGATTGAAAATCGAAGCTCAAATGGAGAAGTTGCTGAGAAGCTAACCATGCAGGAAGCGCTGAAGAGCGGTTCTGCTAAGCCTAGCCAAGCCATAAATAAGATGGCATTGGAGGCAGCCCCGAGTTACTTCCTTCATTAACACATGAGTACTTGGAAATGCGAAAGATCATACGAGAAATGCTAAAAAGCAATTATGCATGGTTGCATCGGGTCATAAATCAGAAATGGCTATTGTGCTGTTCCACCAGAGAAGATCCTTGTATGAGTTTCGGGCATCCCTTTGGTAAAGGATGGAAACATCAAAGAAGGCATGACGTCGCCTCAAGCCTGGAGGGTTCACCATCCGACAGAGTTCAAGGATGATTTTCCAAAGCTGGAATGAGGCCATCCTCTTCAGAGGAAGAAAATGTTACAGTAGCTATGAGCAATCTTTCACACCTAGAAAATTTCTCTTGTACTTCCTGTGCCATAGTGCACTTGTAATCTTTTTGTAACAAGGACTTTAATAAAGATATTCTTTTTCTCAACTATATGTGTCTTGAGACGAATATCTGTTGCTTTAATTAGTTAGGCTTCATAGGAAGAAACCATAGCCTTCTTGGTCATGTTGAGGTAGGGAGGAATTCTCTTCTCGATCCCACCAAGGTACAGGGAGCTTCGATTGGCCATGCCGAGGCTCATAGTATTTTCTACTTGGCCTTGCAAAGTTATGTAGAAAGCTCGACCATGCCGAGGTTTGGAGAACTCTGGTCAGCCTTGACGAGGCCCAAAGGTATTTTGATCGGCCTTGCCAAGGTTTGAAATAATGCTCGGCCATGCCAAGGTACAAATTTTTTTTTGGCTTGGCCAAAGTACAGAGAAAGCTTGGTCATGCCGAGGTTCGAAGAATTTCGGTCGGCCTTGCCAAGGCTCGAAAGATTTTATACTTGGCCCTGCTAAGGTACGGAGAAATCTTAGCTGCACCGAGGTTTGGAGAACTCCAATCAGCCTTGCCAAGACCCAGAGGAATTTTTACTTGGTCCTGCTAAGGTACGGAAAAAACTCGGCTGTGCCGAGGTTTGGAGAACTCCAGTCGGCCTTGCCAAGGCCTAGAGGATTTTTTACTTGGTCCTGCTAAGGTACAAAGAAGGCTCGGCTATGCCGAGATTCGGAGAGCTCCGGATGGCCTTGCCGAGTCCCAAAGGATTTTTTACTTGGCCCTGCCAAGGTACAAAGAAAGATCAACTGTGCTGAGGTTCGGAGAACTCCGGTCAGCCTTGACTAGGTCCAAAGGACTTTTTACTTGGCCCTGCCAAGGTAAAGAGAATGCTCGGGCATGCCGAGGTTCGAAGAACTCCGATCGGCCTTGCTGAGGCTCAAAGGATCTTTTACTTGGCCCTACCAAGGTACGGAAAAGGCTTAGCCATGTCAAGGTTCGAAGAGCTCCAGTCAGTCTTACCGATACCCAAAGGATTTTTTACTTGGCCTAGCCAAGGTACAAAGAAAGCTCGGCCTTACTGAGGTTTAGAGAACTTCGGTCAGCTTTGCCGAGTCTCGAATGATTTTTTACTTGGCTCTGCTAAGGTACGAAGAAGGTTACTCGGCCCATGGGGTTGGTGTTCGAGCAAGTCTTGCCTTTTATCATCATCTCAAAAAGAAGAATATTCAAAGAATAAATATACAAATTGAAGTGAAGTTTTTTGTTACAACGAGCAACATAGCTTGGTTCAGGCATACTTCACTGGTAATACGCTCAGGAATTATCAGAGTTCGATGTCCTAGGGGTACTGTATCTCTTGAAGTTCTTCGTTGCTCGGAGGTGATCCGAGTTCCATATCCTGGGGGTACTGTATCCCTTGAAGGTCTTTGTTGCTTGAAGGTGATCCGAGTTCCATGTTTTGGGGTACTGTATCCCTTGGAGGTCTTCATTTGAAAAGGCAAGCTCCTCGCACTGGGCCCTTTTAATTAGGCGGGTTCTCCTTTTTGATTGGCCGTCCCTAGGATGAGCCGACCATGGTAATCATATTAATATTACCAGCCATCTGTGGGTTTCATAGGGGTAGTTGTTGAAGCTCTAGTGGATGTTCTGCTCTATTGTCCACGCTTCTGATGCACTTTCTTGATGGTGGGGCCCTATAGCGATGAAGCGGGTTCACAGGGCGAGCCGGTCGACTCTTTTTCGATCTCTTCTCCTTTTTCTTGGATTGCTTGGCTCAAGCCAACCTTTTGGATTCTTTGATCCTGGTGGATTTGTTTGCCAGGGCCATCATGTTGGAGAGGTTCTTGGGGTAGTTGACCTTTATAGCTAGGTAAAAGTTTTCGTCCTTTGATACTTCGCCCACTAAGGTGGACATGGCCACCTCATGGTTAAAGTAGTCAATTTTAAGCATGGCCGTGTTGAAACGACCAAAAAAATATTTTAAGGACTCCCCCTCTCGCTAATTGACTTCAGAGAGGGAGTCAGATCTTCGTTGGTGGCGACGACTGCTAACGAACTGGCTAGTGAAAAAGCGACCCAGCTCGTCGAAAGAGTTGATAGAATTCGGCTTCAAGGTACCGAACCATGTTCTGGTGGGGCCCCAGGGATTAAAGGGGAAAGCCCGATATAGAATCGCATCTGGTGCCTCGTAGAACGTCATGATGGATTAGAAGCTACTCAGGTGGTTATCGGGGTCAATTATCCAATAGTACGGCTTGATGGTGAGGAGTTTGATGTGAAATGGGACCACCTCCTTCATGATTTTATTGGTGAAGGGTGGACCCTGCTCCACCTGAGGCTGAGATTGGGACGAGCGTCTAACGACGTTCAACTGCAAGCGTATCTCTTGGATTTCCTACTCCATCGCCTTGTTCCGAATAGTTAGAGAGGCTGGGCAGGGAGATTGCACACGTGGTGTTGAGTCATGGCACGGGAAGATTGGAGACAAAAAGCGGGCCTAGCGGGATCGAGGCAGACTCCTGTCTCAACCCTTTTGCGGTGTAGGCTCCACTTCTTCCTCGCGGTTGGGTTGTCGTGGGAGGTTTATGGCCTCAAGTGAATTAGGTGGGAGAGTTGTCAGTTGAACCGATGCAGCTACTCCGCCATGATGTTGTTGAGAAGGTGCAGCTGGGAGAGGAACTCCATGGAGGCCTTGCACCAACTGTGCCAGAGCCTAAACTTGCTGGATCAGCATACCAAACTGGTCTTGGGCAACTAGGGCCATGGGTGGTAGCAGAGCATTGGATTGTGGCGGCTATGAGGGCATCGTATTACTTGTGAGGTCAGGCCTCTAGGAAGCGGCTCGACCCGGAGCATCAACTGCTGCTTTCTTGTGATTGGCCATTGAGCGTTTTTCCTTTTTGCTTGAACTTTTTCTCCTTGGTTTCAAGTTTTCAAAGGGACAATTGGGGCCCTCCTTCTAGCGCCAATCTGTTGCTGCTAAATTTCATTCTATGACTCGAAAAAAGTGCACATTAGGATCCGGATAGCATTCTCCCATTCGAATGATAGTTCTCACATAGGAATCATAGGGGATGGTTCCCGCGGAAGACCCTTCGATGTTTAAGTCATTGGATACGTTCAGCAAACAAATGAGGGGAAGAAGGTTGTTGCAGAAGGATGCTCCAAAGAGGGTTTCTGAAGAGCAATGGCCTCTACTTCATTTTTGGAGGCTTAGAATTGCCTTTGAGAGCATACCTGGGAGGTCTTGGGACCTGATTTTTATGCGCTGCAGAGAAGGTGATTTTTTGGGCGCATTTTAGTAAGTTGGAAGCCGATACCATTGAAATCCCATTAGTTATGAGGATTGACGGTTAAGGAGGCTGATGGATGCCTTATCGAAAATTTGAAATCTCGTTGATCGTGGAGGGCATGCTATATTTGGCATTCATTTCTGTTTTGGGAGGCCTACTTCGAAATTCTTACGATCGGAGTGATTCATCCTTTGAGATATTCGGCGCAGTTTGAAGCGGTAATGGTGCTTATGTTGAAGGGATGAGAATCGATCTTGCTGAGGTATGAAGATGGCTCAGCCCTACCGAGATTCGGAGATAGCTCGGCCTTGCTGAAGTACGAGATAGCTCGACGAGATAACTTGGCGAGATAGCTCAGCTCTGCTAAGGTACGGAAATAGCTCGGCCTTGCCGAGGTTTGGAGATGGCAGGTGGCGCTGCTTTTTTTTTCTGTAACAAAGAAGGAACCTTCTTTGATTATGGTAGTTAGCAGGTCAAAGCCCATAAGCGAGCCTTACCGACTTCCACGTCTATCCATCTGTCGCGGTGACGATTTTGTCCCGCATCAGCTACATTAATTGAGTGAGTCGCCATCAACTTGTGTGTGAACACGCAAGACTAGATGACAAGAGTCCACCACCCAATAGACTCAGAAGTAGAGTTGGGCACTTGGCCTGGCCGCCCATAGCCCGGCCCAGCACAGCACAGCATGAGCCAGGCCATGCCTGGCACAACCCAGTAAAAGGGGTCATGCCGGGTTTGAAAAGTTTGACCCGCGGACCAAGTCCAGCATCGCCCACAAGGGCATGGGCCCTGCTAGCTCGGCATGGCCCATAAGGGTCTGGACCAGCACTGCCTACAAGGGCCTGATAAAAAAAAATTAAGTAAAAAAAGTAATACTTAATAAATTAAAAAATTATTAGAAATAAAGAATTTATTAATATAAAGTTACCTTAACGATACCATTTTCATTATCAATTTTGCTATTCTTTGACCGTCTTGAAGATTTCATGATAACCTCTTTAATCACATGGGTGATGCTTCGATTTCCATGATTTATATACTTTATCGGTTCCTCCCCCAAATTAACTATATCCTTTCCTTGCCCAATTCCTTGCCCAATGCCAGAAGTTGAGATAGGAGCTGGCCGGCTTATGTCCTGTTTCTTAGGGGACGAAGTTTTTTGTGCCCAATTCTCCGGGAGGCCGAGGCAGCCCATGCCATATGAGCTTCGATTTGGATGCTCAGGCATTAAGAGAGGGCCTTTTAACCCCAACCCTAATTCATTTTGATCCAGACTGAATCTTTAACTAGGGCTAGATCAAATGGAATTGGATTCATGGGCTTGCATTCTCGATCATCTCCCTTACTCCGTGACTTTTGATCCTCCAGATTTGATTTTGAAAAAGTTTTTGTACACCATTTCGGTACATAATGACCTACATCGAGCGTCATAATACATTCATGCATGAGCCCGCACCAAAGGATCCGCTCATAGGTCCTGCATCATAGATGCATAGATCAACTTACAAGCAAATGACCATATCCAATGCAAGTGAGGACCTGCACCAAAGGCGTTGTACAAAAATTTTTCCTTTGATTTTATATCTGCCTTGTTTAAAATTGAGACAACTGCTCCTGAGCCACAATCGTGCCCCCAAGTGATGCCGGGTGTTTGTGGGAGGTCCGGGAGTTTTGTAGGGCGGCACGCGAACATGGAGAGGCAGGGGCCGAGGGCGAACCAGCGGTTTAAGTGGTAAGAGCCGCAGATGTTTCCAAATTTCTCTCTCAAGAGCCAGAGGTTGATTGATTATTTCAACAAGGAAGCATGTATTTATTGCTTTCTCTAAAGCATGGTAATCAATGCTTTGCCATATTCGATAATGAATTAGATAGAGAACAAACAACTGAGTGCTAGTGGGGTTCTATTTTTATGCTAGTAGCTAGAAATTAGACATTCATCCCCCATTTTTACAGGATTTGGATTCAAAATCGGGATTCATAAGCTTTGATGGTAGTGTCTCTTATATTTCTTTTGATTATCATGCCGACGCAAATCAAAGTCTGGATGTGTACTCATTTTCTTTGACGGAGCCAACAACCTTGAAGAGCTGAACGGAATTTTACTTCTTCATTACCAGAAACAGAAATCAAATGCTGGTACTTAGCGATGCTATTTTTAGGACAATGTTGACTGCTGCTGGTTACCTTCGTAGTAACCTAAAACAGAATAGACAGTTTGAACAATTGTGAGTACGAGGAGCAGAACAGCTGCTGCAAATGAAATGAACGACCATGGATTGCTGAAATAGTCGCGCACAAGGTTGGTACGCCATTGCAAAAGTTTGGCTTGCCACCTATGCCTTCTCGACTGGCAATAAATATTCAAGTCTTTGCGCACATCCGAAAGATAGTTATGATACATGTAACACCATTACCTAGTCTGTTGAAGAGCGATGCAATGTTCTCAACATCATGGATATTCCGAGAAAAGATCCCTTCCTGGTAGAGCAACTGAACATCTCTCGAGCTGTTGATGATGCTATCCAAGAATGTGATATAATGAGTGATATCTGACCCGTGACTAGGGCAACATTGCTCAAAAGCAATGAGGTTTACAAAAATAGAAGTTTATGTAATTGTTGCCGCCGGGATCCATCCTCCGACTCGGGCGCAGTCGATCTTCAGGGGGGCGCGGATCTGCACACAAGTCCTCACGCGAGGGGCGTTGGGGGTGGCCCTCCGCGGAAGACCCTACGACGCTCAAGTCAGTGAAAGGAAATCGGTGATCAACCAAAAAGTGGGGAGGTGGATCTCTCCAAGAGACCTCTCCGGGAACGGCCAATCGCGAGCTCTAGAAGGCGAGAGCACCGACGAGCTGCCGGCGAGAGCAGGAGAGTGAGAATGGGGGTGTGAGCGCGCAAGAGTGTGCGTACCTGAGGGAATCTGGGAGTGTCCCATTTATAGACTGTCACCTGGATCTTGAGCGCCTTCCGAAAGGTTCAGAGGTTGTTAGGATGCGGGAGTGGATCGAATCAGGCCGTTGTGCGGCTGTTGGGATCCGTATCTTGTCCGTTAGGGGATCGACGGCTGGGAGAGCTCCTTGACAGCTTAGAATCTGGTAGATGTGTAGGTCTCAGGTAGCCTCGTTAGGCTCTAGACCATTTCTCAGCATGATTCCTTGCCTAGGGTGCCGTTACAGTAGGCTTAGGCTCTCCCACGTCATGTTCCGCGGAGGTGGGTATTGGATTGTGGGTCGTTCAGCGAAGCCGGACCATGGAGGCTCGGGGAAAACGAACTATAGGAAGTTCAGGAGAACCGAGCTATGGAAGCTCGGGAGAGGCGAGCTACGGAAGCTCGGGGAAGCCGAGCTGTGGGAGCTCGGGAAGGCCGAGCTATGGGGGCTCGGGAGAGGCGAGCTACGGAAACTCGGGGAAGCCGAGCTGTGGGAGCTCGAGAAGGCCGAGCTACGGCAGCTTGGGAGAGGCGAGCTTACGGAAGCTCGGGGAAGCCGAGCTGTGGGAGCTCGGGAAGGCCGAGCTACGGGAGCTCGGGAGAGGCGAGCTACGGAAGCTCAGGGAAGCCGAGCTGTGGGAGCTCGGGAAGGCCAAGCTATGGGAGCTCGGGAGAAGCGAGCGACAGAAGCTCGGGGAAGCCGAGCTGTGGGAGCTCGGGAAGGGCGAGCTACGGAAGCTCGGGGGAAGCCGAGCCATGGGAGCTCGGGAGAGGCGAGCTATGGGAGCTCGGGAGAGGCGAGCGAAGGAAGCTCGGGGAAGCTGAGCTGTGGAAGCTCGGGACGGCCGAGCTATGGGAGCTCGGGAGAGGCGAGCTACGGAAGCTCGGGGAAGTCGAGCTGTGGGAGTTCGGGAAGGCCGAGCTATGGGAGAGGTTGGTCTTAGCCTCCTCGCACGGGTATTGATGCAATGATGATTTTACCCCCCAACATATGACCTCCACTCCCTAGTTCAAAGCGTAGGTTCGGGCATAGGGAGTATAAGTCCAGGTGGCATGCTCCGGATGGGACGGTTTGGTTCAGACATCTTGCAATGATGCCCTAATTAATGCGACAGGATCATCGTGCCTTCAGGGTTAAGGCTCCCCACGAGTGACGGTTGGGGATACGCCACGTCGCGAATCCTGATCGATCCGGCGTTTGTCGAGGCGGTTCTGACCGCCTCGGCGGGATGCCCTGTCTTCTCAAGGCGGCTTCCTTAGTGGGAAAGCAAGGCGATAGACGTACTATATATATATGTGCATGTTCGCAGCATCCTCTCATCTTGTTTTTGAAAAGTTTGGCCTTTCATCCTTCTTGACGCTCGTCGTTTCGCCTGGTGTTT
Organism: Calamus simplicifolius; assembly: GCA_900491605.1. Taxonomy (NCBI): domain Eukaryota; kingdom Viridiplantae; phylum Streptophyta; class Magnoliopsida; order Arecales; family Arecaceae; genus Calamus; species Calamus simplicifolius. The sequence continues at coordinate 1,744,589 of UESW01003887.1, read as the reverse complement.
TTCTCAATCGAAATGGCGATGAGCCCTGACGACGTGGTTTCGGAGATTGTAGCTGAGGATTTGGGAAGGATTCACCAATGGTATGGCATGCCCTCAGATGTCGTTCTGCGGGTGCCGAAGTCCGGGGATAGGGTTTCGCGAGATCTGGAGTCCGGGGTCTTCATTTATGAAGACAGTTTGAAGGCATGCTTTCGTTTCCCTCTCCATCCCTTGGTGAAGGAGATAATGACCCACTACAACATCTGCCCAGCGATGGTGGCCCCAAACAGTTGGCGGAGCATCATCGGATTCATCTCGATGTGCCACCAGATTCAGATTGTTGCTACTCTTCCCCTTTTTCGCGCTTGCTACCATCTGATACCCAGGAGAAAATCAGAGTGGCCTTACATTGGACCCCGGAGGTCCTTCAACGTTATTGTGGATAAGCCGTCCTCCATTAAGGGATGGAAGAGCCGGTTTGTTATTGTGGAGGGAAACATCGGTTCCGACTTCCCTCGGAAATGGGGGAACTTCGTTAGGGATGCGGAAACGCATCCAACTTTGTCATCGCAAGAGGAGAGGGATTTGGACGTCCTTCGCAATGGCCAAGTGTTTTTGGCCAACGACCTGTTATCGGAGGGAGCCCTTTTCGCAGCCGGGCTTAGCTCCCAGGACCCGCAAGGTGAGTTCTCCCTGTTACCCTTTTCCGCTGTGTGTTTTCCTGATGAATGTGTTTGGATCTAATCGTGCATGTTTCATTCTTTCAGCCAAGAGGTCGGCGCTGTCGAGCCTTGCCAAGAGGAAGAGAGGAAAGCGCCCAGGAGAGGGGCGGCGTAGATAGCGGCAGGCCCGAGAAAAGGGCCTATACCTCCGCAAGAAGCCCGTCGGACACCGGAGCGGCTACGACAGGAGCGCCGGGGGCGAAAGAGGGTTTGGGGGGAGAAGCCATGATCCATTGTCCTCCTGTGTTGGAGATATCGGATAGCTCAGACGAGGCTCCGTTGGTTCGCCTGAGCGCATCCCCTATGAAAGAGGAAACAGCAATGGATCTGGCGGAGGCGGTCGTTTTTGTGGGGCCCTCTGTCTCCGCGGGATCGCTATTGGCTCCAACAGGAGAGGGAGAGGGGACAGCTGTAGCTGAGGAGGCTCAGGGAGAGCTCCCTCTTGGTCTCTCTGCAGGGGAGTCTGGTAGCAGTGAAGCCGGGTCGCTCGAGGTAGTTCAAGAAGCGGGCCAGATAGAGGCTTCGGCGGAGCCTGCGGAGCCTGCAGGGGAGTCGCAAGAAATAGGCCGGACTGGGGCCTCAGGGGAGCCTGTGGTGGAGACGCAGATGGTGGCGTCGGAAGAGGGGACACAACGAGGTGGGAGTCCCACATTGGGAGCTCCCTCGAAAAAGATTTTGGGGAGGCTGGCACTTGGGCTAGCCGAGTTATCCGAAGAAGTCCAAGCCAGGGCCTTGATAGAAGAGGCTGGAAAGTTGGGGGCCTCTCAGACGGAGGTCGCCCAGGTTGGTCCCTCAGGCGGGGACGGTCAGCTCAGCAGTTCGAGCGCTGGTGTTGAGGAGGCATTCGCAGCCATGATGAGGTCGGCCTTGTACCCAGGTGCCGATCCTTCGGCGGATAAGTTTGTAGATTTGGAACTGGTTGATGCCACGTTCGGGCAGCAGGGAGTGGCCGAAAGTATCCACCTTCTCCCCGATATCGACAATTCGACTCTCATGAAGATGACACGGGCCTATGCATCTCGGGTGAGTTACTGCTCTTTGGTAGTGGAGGCTTTATAATTTGCCCCATGAAGATGACTTATCTTTTGTCCTACAGAGTGTCCTGCTTTCTCGGGCGATGTGCTGGCGTCTGAGTTTAGCGACAGGGGCCAGCGTTCAGGCCAGGAGAGACAACGCTGAACTTCGATCGCGAGTGGCGGTGTCTGAAAAGTTTGAGGAACTTCTGGCCAGTAGCAACAGAGGTTTGGAGGGAATGAAGGCGGCGTATCAGGCCGCTCTAGCCGAAGCATCCAGGCAGAAAGGCAAAGCGGAGGAGTTGCAGGGACTCTTGGCGAAGAATGAAGACGCGTGTCTGGAGCTGGCTAGAATTGAGTCCAAACATTCCGCGGAGGTAGCGGCGATGCGGCGGGAACATGGTGAGAGCATGGGTCAGCTGGGAAGGGAAGCTGCCGATGACAGAAGGCGTTTGTCTAGGATGCTCGATGAAGTGGAGGAGAAATTGAAGCGGCGTGATGGTGAAATTGCTCGCTTGAGGGAGGGCGCTAGATGGCACCAATGGACGATGGCTCGGGTGAGCAACGAGCTATCCCAAGCCCGGAAGGAGGCCGGGGCCAAGCAGTTAAGGATCAATGCTCTGCAGGAGAGGGTTGATCTGATTGGTGCTGACAGAACAAGGGCCAGGGGTGAGGCTGAGGAGCTGACCAAGAGGTTGGCCAGGCGAGAGGAGGAGGTATGATCTCATTTTTCCCCTTTTAGTTTCTTCCACTGGTCTCTTGTGATGCCGATTGACTTTGGTTTTTTCAGATGGCGAAGTTAGAGTTGGAGAATCGGGCTCTCTAGGGTGAGCTCGTGTCCAACCGTAATAAGAGCTCAGAACTCGAGACGTGGGCCAGCGAGTTCGAGGAGCAAAATATCATCTTGCGGGCTCACATTGCGGAGGCTGAGAAGCAGGCCGCTGAGGCTAAGACGGAGCTTGCCATACTCAAAGGGAAGCAGGATGCTATCGGCGTTGACGCCTTCCAACTTGGGATGGAAGAATGTAAAGATAAGATATCCAGTGAGCACCCAGAATGGGATCTCTCTTTTCTGGATAATGACGCTCCTGATGACGGTGAGTCCGAAGGAGAATAAGAGGATGAGTATGTTGACGTCTCCGATAGTGATCCTGGTGCCACCCTGGGTCCCAGCGAAGCCGCAGCTCCCGAAGAACGATCGATAACTGCCGCTGAAGGGGCAAGGGTTTTAGAAAAAGGTGAATCTAGTCACACCTCCATGGATGTAACTGATGACTCCTCCAAGATTGATGTGGTTCCCGGCCTCTAAGAACCATCTTTATGTTTTGCTTTCTAAAAAATTTGGTTGATATCTCCCGATGAATGAATTTTCGTTTCTATTTGAGTGTTTCTCTTTGGATAGTTCTTTGGCCCAAATTTTGCTTCAATCGTAATCGATTTACGGCCCATCGGCGCTTTTAGGTCATCTTTGTTTCGGGGTCAAGGAGATGCATAGGCTTGGACGCATTGGCTTGGCCCGGGTTGGGGCAATAGCACTGACTGGTGAACCGATAGACGATCTGGTTCAGCTTGTGTCTGATTTAAACTCGAGACATGAAACTAGCTGGTTAAGGTCGATGGGCAGGACAGGTTGGCTTGGGCCGACTGACATAGCAAGTCAGTTAGGGCCGACAGGCAAAATAGGTCGGCTAGGGCCGACAGGCGAAATAGGTTGGCTAGGGCCGACAGGCAAGATAGGTCGGCTAGGGCCGACAGGCGAAATAGGTCGGCTAGGGCCGACAGGCAAGATAGGTCGGCTAGGGCCGACAGGCAAGATAGGTCGGCTGGGGCCGATGGGCGAAGTAGGTCGGCTTATCTTTCGTTGGGCGAAAGAAAAGTTTGCGTAGTCTTCGCACTCATTCTTGCTTTGAGATGCTCGATTATGTCGCACAGGTTTCTCGAGCAACCAACTTCGTCAGGGAGTGATCGACGGACGATCGGTTTTCGTGCTTTTTTGCAGTTCTGCCAGCACTTTGCCATTCTGTAGGGAAATCGGTTTTTATTTCACCAAAGTTGATGATACGACACTGCAAGTTGAGAAAAGCTGTTCCGGTGCTTTCCGGGAGGTGTTCTTTTCCCATGTGGGCTGCTTTGACGTACGGCGCACGCAGCCGTTTGCCATTGGAGGACATTATTTTCGTAAGATGATCTTCTGAACCTGCTAGCTTCCGTAACGCTGGCGGACGATTCTCTGTATTTAATGATCGTGATTTGGGATCAAGAGGAAATCTCTGCATACGTCATAACTCAGGCGGTGGGCTTGGCGCGCATTGGGGCGCCGCTTTCATCCTGGGAGGCCACGTGGAGGTATGGGCCAGGTGCCCGAATCTCGGGGCTTATAGCCTCGGTGATTATTCCTGGCTCATCTTTGACTTATAAAAAGGGGGAAGTGGGGTAGTGCTAAACCATCCCCAAAAGTTTCTTTTCCACTAGAGCTTTCATCATGCTCGTTTTTCTGTTGTTGCGAGTGGGAGGACTGAGCTTTTCTCTTGTAAGCTCTTTGCCTCCAGATAGTTGGGGCGATGAAAGAGCTACCGAAGGATGGCTCGCCCTTAGGGGATGAGCCCCGGAGATCATATGGAGAGCGCACATAGAGGACGCAGAGGTCACACGGAGAGCGCACACATACTCTTCCAGTGTGACCTTTGTGGTTCCCCTCCGGAGGCGCAGGGCAGGGAGTGCATGCGGGCTCCCCATGGTTTGAGTGAATTTCGCCTCCTCCCCTGGTTCGGATTCCTGGGCTCGTCTGCCTAGGGAATCTTTCACCACATGGGGAGGGGGTGAAAGTGCGCCGCTCGCCGACACCTTGTCCTTGAGCCATGGCGAGGTGGGGGCGGTGCATACTCGATTTGGGAGAGCGTTCCGACGCCAGGGTCCGCTGGCTTCCTACTTGCTCGCCGGGGGGTCCCTCGATGGGATGGTCTGGGATGGCCATCCTGATATCTCGGTTGGATCACCGAGATATCATTATTGATGAAAGCTGGCCGCAACTATTGGTCCATGTCGCCCGGCTATTATCGGCGCGAGCTGACTGGATGCGGCTTAACTGGTTCGGCGGTCGGATGCCGGAGCACCACGTTCGCCCGGGTCTGCTTTGGAGCAGTTGCCCGAGTTTTGTATTTGTCTTTATGTTATGCATTTTAATGCTCTTGTAAAGCCTTTCAAGCATTTGTAACCGATCTTGGCAACGAAATAAAGAAAGTTTCATTCTGTTTCTCAATCTCTATTTCTTCTGTGCCAAGTTTGTTGTTGCTGTTGGGCATGGGTGCCTCGTTCGTTCTTGGGCGAAGATTACGCGCTATCCGAACTAGTCGAGGTTCGCAAGCGACAGTTTAGGGATTATTCGGGGAAATACGCTCCTTACTTCGGTCTGAAGTTTGGCATTTTGTGTTTCGTCCTTACCGGAGCTCGAATGTTTATGGGTCGACTCTGCCGAAGTTCAGAGAACTTGTAGCTCGGCCCAGCCGAGGTTCGGAGAAGTTTTCGCTTGGCCCTGCCAAGGCTCGGAGAATTTGTTGCTCGGCCCAGCCGAGGTTCGGAGAATATTTTACTTGGCCCTGCCAAGGTTCGGAGAACTTGTAGCTCGGCCCAGCCGAGGTTCGAAGAATATTTTACTTGGTCCTGCCAAGGTTCGGAGAATTTGTTGCTCGGCCCAGCCGAGGTTCGGAGAATATTTTACTTGGCCCTGTCAAGGTTCGGAGAATTTTTTGCTTGGCCCAGCCGAGGTTCGGAGAATATTTTACTTGGCCCTGCCAAGGTTCGGAGATTCAGGGCTCGGAGAAATGACTTAGCTGCCACTATGAGCCGTAGTGTAAGGTCTCCACGACGCTTGGTGAGGGGGCACATGGGCGAAACGAGCGGTATGTTGTCACGCTCCTTTATTTATGACGTTACCCTTCCCGAGGGGACAAGTCATTGGCCAGATGCCGGATTTCTTCTCTCTGCACTTCCCAAAAAAGGAGCTTAGGTAAGTGCTGGGGGCCTTTATTATAGGGGGCGGCAGATCGGAAAGTATTCTGTTCGGGGAGATTTCCGATCAGTTAGTCAGCACTTACCGATCTCACTCGGGATGGGGCGCGGTACCTCGGATCCTGCAGTCATTAAAGTGACGGCACGTGACAAGTTCTCATAGGTCGGTGGCTATGGCGTGACCGATTGAGATATCTGCCTGATAAGTATAAATATGACCGAGGGGTGCGGTCTTACTCATCCCTCGGCTCAGGTCGTGAAATAGTGTCAGACCATGGCCTTTCAAGGGCGATCCTCGGAAGAGCTGCGTGTATCTCTCAACGGTTTGCTATATTTGGAGAGGGGGCGCCCCACCATCACTGTCGACGGGCTGGGTCTGGCGTCGACCCTTGCTGGCCAGCAGCAGCTTGTTAGGGTGTGGAGGAATATGTGGACGTGTCGACCAAGGAGGCGGAGGCCCTGCGCCGGGTGGTAGATTGGCAAAGGGAGGAGATTGCTTCGCTTCGTCAGCAGGTGGCCGACCTCACGGAGCGTTTGGAAGACCTGTTGGCTTCGGGGAGTGACTCCGAACTTTGATTCGGGGCCTCTGTCACTTTTGCTTTCTGTTTATGTTTTTTCTGTCTTTTTTGTAATCCTTTTTTCTGATGAATGAAAATTGGATTTGTTTTGGGTAACCCTCTTCTTTTTCAAGAGTTTTAGCCTTGATCACACTGTCTGCATAATAATTAGGGAGTTGGCGTGGCTCCACTGGTTCACGCGTCGAAATAAACGCTTTGATCGATGGGTTATAGGGGCGTTACCCAAGGATTTTAGTAGCAGAGGGGAATTCCTTGGCTCTGCTCGGGGCTTTTGGCCAATTACGCGGGGCTTAATGGGCCCTTTAAGGGGGTTCGCCGGAGGCGCCTTCTTTGTGCGCATCGACGGTTTATGCTCAGCGTGCTTCTTTTTAAACCGGACGAAGTTTTGGGGACTATTTGGAAGTCCTTCGGCCTTAATCGGGGCCTACGCACTTCGGCTTTCAGCCGGTGTCTTAACTTGAAGAATTTTTACTCAGCCTTGCTGAGGTTCGGAGAACATCTTACTTGGCCCTGCCAAAGTTCAGAGAATTTGTTGCTCGGCCCAGCCGAGGTTCGGAGAATGTTTTACTTGGCCCTGCCAAGGTTCGGAGAAACTGTTGCTCGGCCCAGCCGAGGTTCGGAGAATGTTTTACTTGGCCCTGCCAAGGTTCGGAGAATGTTTTACTTGGCCCTGCCAAGGTTCAGAGAAATTATTGCTCGGTCCAGCCGAGGTTCGGAGAATATTTTACTTGGCCCTGCCAAGGTTCGGAGAAATTGTTGCTCGGCCCAGCCGAGGTTCAGAGAATATTTTACTTGGCCCTGCCAAGGTTCAGAGAATTTGTTGCTCGGCCCAGCCGAGGTTCGGAGAATGTTTTACTTGGCCCTGCCAAGGTTTGGAGAATTTGTTGCTCGGCCCAGCCGAGGTTCGGAGAATGTTTTACTTGGCCCTGCCAAGGTTCGGAGAATTGTTGCTCGGCCCAGCCGAGGTTCAGAGAATATTTTACTTGGCCCTGCCAAGGTTCGGAGAATTTGTTGCTCGGCCCAGCCGAGGTTCGGAGAATGTTTTACTTGGCCCTGCCAAGGTTCGGAGAATTTGTTGCTCGGCCCAGCCAAGGTTCGGAGAATGTTTTACTTGGCCCTGCCAAGGTTCGGAGAATTCCTGTCCAGACAAGTAGCTCGGTCGTGCCGAGGATGGGTAAGCAGCATCTATTTCTTTTTGCAACTTTTGGCAAGGTAGTGCATAATGACTTGCATTGAAAAATGTGCTGACAGGAAGATATAATGAGGCATATGAAAATAAACTCGGAGAGGACGTACCCTATTGATAGTATTTTTGAAGATTGTCTGAATTCCACGTCCGGGGAATGGATTTCCCCTCCAAATCCTATAGCTTGTAGGTTCCTGGTCTGATAATTTCCGCCACTTGGTACGGGCCCTCCCAGTTCGGTGCCAGCTTTCCTTGTTCCAGCGGTTTGGAAACAGAGGCCTTTCGGAGGACAAGGTCGCTGGGCAGGAAAGCTTTCCCTTTGATTCTGGAGGCGTGATAACGGGCTACTCTTTGTTGATAAGCGGCCATTCTAATCCGGGCCTTCTCTCTGATCTCCTCTACCATGTCGAGGTTGGTGCGGAGTTGTTCGTTGCTGGCTTCTTCTGAGTAGCTTTCCACCCGCAATGATGGGAGACCTATTTCCACAGGGATGACGGCCTCCGTATCGAAAGCCATTCGGAATGGGGTTTCACCTGTCGGGATTCTCGGGGTGGTGCGGTAGGCCCATAAGACATGGTGCAGCTCCTCTGCCCACCTACCTTGGGCTCTAGAGAGGTGAGCTTTGATTCCCTGAAGGAGGGTCCTATTGGTCACTTTGGCCGCTCCATTGGCTTGTGGGTGCCCGACCGAAGTGAGGTGGTGGCGGATTCCATGCTCCTCACAGAACTGGCGAAACTTAGAGTTGTCGAACTGCTTACCGTTGTCGGTGATTATGGTATGAGGGAGGCCGAATCGGCAGATGATGGATCTCCACACAAAGTCTCTAGCCCGTGCCTCGGTAATTTGTGCAACCGCTTCCGCTTCGACCCATTTGGTGAAGTAGTCGATGGCGACAAATAGAAATTTTCACTGTCCTGTGGCAAGCGGGAATGGGCCGAGGATGTCCATCCCCCATTTGGCAAAAGGCCAGGCGGATGATATGGAAACTAGTTCGGCAGAGGGGAGGCTTTGGATGCTTGAATGTCTCTGGCATGGGTCGCAGGCTCGGACTAGGTCATCCGCATCCTTCTGCATGGTCGGCCAATAATAGCCTTGCCGCAGTACCTTATGGCATAGGGATCGGCTTCCCAGATGGTTGCCGCAAATCCCTTCATGCACCTCGCGTAGAGCATAATCTGCTTCGGACGGGCGAAGGCACCTGAGCAGCGGCATAGAAAAAGACCGTTTGTAAAGCTGGTTGTCGATCAACACGTAGTGAGTGGCCTGTAGCTTCAGTTTTCTAGCCTCCCTTCGGTCGGACGGCAGCGACCCTTCTTTGAGATATTTGAGGATTGGGTCGAACCATGATGATTCGGCCTCAACTTGCATTATTCGGTCGGCCTCCGCGATGCTGGGCCTTTCCAGAGTCTCCAAGTGGAACTTTTGTTCGGCATCCATCGACTCCGCAGTCGCCAATCGAGAAAGTAGATCGGCACGGGCATTCTCGAATCTGGGAATCCGAATGATTTCAAATTCAATAAAATGGGGAAGGAGACTCCGCACCTCCTGGAGATATCGAATCATGTTCGGCTCCCGGGCTTCAAAATCTCCTTGCACATGACCGGCCACCAGCTGAGAGTCGGTGAAGGCACTGAGCTTCTCCACTTTTAAATTGCGGGCGATGCGGAGGCCGGCTAACAGGGCTTCATACTCGGCTTCATTGTTGGAGGTCGGGAAGGAGAATCGGACGCCATACTCGAAGGTTATCCCCTCCGGACTGGTAAGAACCAGGCCCGCACCGGAGCGATGGGCATTAGATGACCCGTCGACATGGAGGAGCCACCGGGCTCCAGCTTTCGGTTCTTCGGAGGAGTCTGGGGTAGAGCCATCCTCTGGGATGGTACACTCGAGGAGGAAGTCGGCAAGCACCTAGGCTTTGATGGCTGGACGAGGCTGGAAATGTATGTCATGCTCACTTAGCTCGACGGCCCACTTGGTCATTCTCCCCGACGTCTCGGGACGGTGGATCACCGCCTTGATGGGTTGGTCGGTCAGGACCGTCATGGAATGCGCTTGGAAGTACGGCCGCAGCTTCCTAACTGAGGTGATTAAGGCCAACACAATCTTTTCAATTCTGCTGTACCTTGTCTCCGCATCGCGGAGTAGCCTGCTAACATAGTAGATCGGCTTTTGGACTTTGCCTTCTTCTTTGATTAGCACCGAGCAAACCGCACCCTCCGAAACAGCCAGGTACAAGAATAAGGTCTCCCCTGGGGATGGACTACTGAGGAGCGGGGGCGAGCCAAGGTACTTCTTGAGGTCTTGAAACGACCTTTGGCATTCAGGGGTCCACTGGAGGTTTTTGGCCGATCGGAGAGTTTTGAAGAAGGGGAGGCATCTCTCGGCCGATCGCGCCACAAAGCGGTTGAGGGCCGCTATCCTCCCGGTTAGGCGCTGGACCTCTTTGACAGATGCTGGGGGCGCCATTTGTTGGAGAGCTTGAATCTTCTGGGGGTTGGCTTCGATACCTCGCTGGGAGACCATGAAGCCGAGAAACTTCCCGGAGTTAACGCCGAAGGCGCACTTGGTCGGGTTGAGTCTCATCCCGTACTTGCGCAGCATGGCAAAGCTCTCTGTGAGGTCTTCTACATGCTGTGATGCCTCCTTGCTTTTGACCAGCATGTCATCCACGTACACCTCCATATTCTGGCCGATTTGCTCCTTGAATACTTTATTGACCAGCCTTTGGTAGGTCGCACCTGCATTTTTAAGACCAAAAGGCATAACGCGATAACAGTAAGTACCTCGGTCGGTTATGAAGGCGGTCTTCTCTTCATCCTCAGGGGCCATTCGGATCTGATTATAGCCTGAATAGGCATCCATGAATGATAGCATCTGGTGACCCGAGGTAGCGTCCACAAGCTGGTCAATCCATGGAAGGGGGAAGCTGTCCTTCGGGCAGGCTTTGTTGAGGTCGGTGAAGTCGATGCAGATTCTCCATTTGCCGTTCGACTTCTTTACCATAATGACATTTGATAGCCAGCTCGGGTAATTTACCTCCCGGACGAAATTGGCCTTGATGAGTTTGTCTACTTCTTCTTCAATGGCCTTTTGTCGTTCCGGGGCGAAGCTCCTCTTTTTCTGCTTGACGGACCGATGCATCTCGTCCACGTTGAGACGGTGGACGAGAACCTCGGGGCTGATCCCGGGCATGTCGGAGGCGAACCAGGCGAAGATATCAGTGTTGCTCTGGAGGAACCTGATCAATTTGCACCGAGACTCTCCTTTGAGCAGCGACCCGATCTTTATAGTTCGGTCAGGACGAGCCTCATCCAACGGCACCTCCTCCAATTCTTCTGTCGGCTCTCCTCGTTGTTTGGCAAAGTCCTCGCGAGCATCTAGTCCATCAACTTCTGGCATTCTAGATTGAAGGCTGGTAACAAAGCATTGCCGAGCCATGGCCTGACTTCTCCGAACAACTCCAACTCCCCGCTCGGTGGGAAACTTCATGGATAGATGCGGGATGGAGACGACTGCCTTGAGGGACATTAGTCCGGGCCTGCCAAATATTGCATTGTAGGGGGATCTGAGGTCAGCTACTAAGAAATCTGTCTGGACAATGGCTACAAGGGGCCAGGTTCCCGCGCGGACTGTCAGGGTGACGACTCCTTCTGGGATGATAACGTCGCCAGTGAATCCCATCAGGGTGGAATCCACGGCTCGCAGGTTTTCCATGAGTAATTTCATCCTGGCAAACACACCGAGGTACAAAATATTTACCAAACTTCCACTATCAACTAGGATTCTGCTTACATCATAGTTATTCAAGTTAAGGGATACAACTAGTGCGTCATCATGGGGGAGCTGTATCCCTAGGAGATCATCATCGGAGAAGGAGAGCTCGCCCGTCCGTGCCTTTTTTGGCGCCGATCCTTCGCTGTCGCCCCTGGGGCTTGATCCGCCGGCCTCTTCAATCATATTAATGCAGCCGATCACAGGCGGATTCGGTGGGGGAGGAGGTTGTTGAAGCTCAGGCTGGCGGTCACCTCCTTGTTGTTGTGGCTCGGGCACCCTCCTGAACTGGTTCAGTCGCCCCCGTTGGATCAGCCTTTCAATTTCATTTTTCAGCTACCAACATTCTTCAGTGTCGTGACCATGCTCCCTATGATAGCGGCAATACTTGGTAGGATGGGTCAGAATCGCCTGGGAGGGCTTCGGGAATGATTCCTTAGCGGCAGCGAAGGGACTCTCTGGCGGCGAGGCGGACTTGGTCGCCGGGCGGGACGGTGCCTGTCGGGAACTTTGGGCTCCCTCTTCTTTGCCTGCTCAGCGCGGGCAACTCTACGCGATTCCTCGACCCTGGCATACTTGTCCGCCAGAGCCATCATCTCCGAGAGGTAGGGAGGATAACTGACTTCCATAGCCAGATAGAAGTCGCTCTCCTTCGAGACTCCCCCCGCTAGGGCAGACATGGCCATCTCATGATTAAGGTGGTCCACCTCCAACATGGCCTTATTGAAGCGGCCGAGATAATTTCTCAGGGACTCCCCCTCTCTCTGCTTAACTTCAGAGAGGGAGTCAGATCTTCGTCGGTGGCGGCGGCTGCTGACGAACTGACCAATAAAAAGGCGGCTCAGTTCGTCAAATGAATCGATAGAACTTGGCTTCAAAGCATTGAACCAGGTTCGAACGGATCCTCTGAGGGTGGAGGGGAAGGCGCGGCAGAGGACCGCATCAGATGCTCCGTGGAACATCATTATTGACCGGAAGCTGCTAAGATGGTCATCCGAGTCTGAAGAGCCGTGGTAAGGTTCGACGGCTGGTAACTTGACATGGGAGGGAATCACTTCCTCCATAATCCCCTTAGAGAAAGGGATGCCCTGCTCCGCCTTGGGCTGGGGTGGATGGGCCTGCTTGGCGGCGTTCAGCTCCTGACGCATTTCCTGGATCTGACGATGGATCTCCTCTTCGCCAGCTAGAGGAGGAGCTGGGTGAGAAGATCGCAGAGACGGCGTCGAATCATGGTGGGAGGTCACCGGAGAGAGAGATCGGGATCATCGAGATCTGGGAGGATCTCTGTCGTGGCCGCCTCGCGGGGCTGGCTTGTCCCCTCTAGGTCGATGCGGGGGGTCAGCAGATTTGCGCGGACTGGAGGAGGAAGTCGCCGGCGAAGAAAGAACCGCCGCTTCCTTATGAAAGTGTGGAGCAGGAGGAGCCATAAGGCGCTCCTGGACCAGGTGGGTCAGAGTCTGAACTTGTTGGACCAGCGAGGCAAACTGGTCTTGGGTCACCGGGATGGTAGGTGGTGACGGGGTTTCGACTGGTGGTGGTTGCGGCGCTACACCGCTCGTCGGATCAGGCCTCTGAGAAGCGACCTGGTCTTGAGCTTCAGAGGTTGCTCTTCTTCGATTGGCCATTAGAGAGGTTCTACTCCATGTTAGGATCCTTGTCTCCTTTCTTCAAGTTTAATGGGACTTCAGACCCTTCCTCTAGCGCCAATCTGTTGCCGCCGGGATCCGTCCTCCGACTCGGGCGCAGTCGATCTCCAGGGGGGGCGGACCTGTACACAAGTCCTCGCATGAGGGGCGTTGGGGGTGGCCCTCCACGGAAGACCCTCCGATGCTCAAGTCAGTGAAAGGAAATCGGTGATCAACCAGAAAGTGGGGAGGTGGATCTCTCCAAGAGGCCTCTCCGGGGGCGGCCAATCGCGAGCTCTAGAAGGCAAGAGCACCGACGAGCTGCCGGCGAGAGCAGGAGAGTGAGAATGGGGGTGTTAGCGCGCAAGAGTGTGCGTACCTGAGAGAATCTGGGAGTGTCCCATTTATAGACTGTCACCTGGATCTTGAGCGCCTTCCAGAAGGTTCAAAGGTTGTTAGGATGCGGGAGTGGATCGAATCAGGCCGTTGTGAGGCTGTTGGGATCCGTATCTTGTCCGTTAGGGGATCGACGGCTGGGAGAGCTCCTTGACAGCTTAGAATCTGGTAGATGTGTAGGTCTCAGGTAGCCTTGTTAGGCTCTAGACCATTTTTCAGCATGATTCCCTGCCTAGGGTGCCGTTACAGTAGGCTTAGGCTCTCCCACGTCAGGTTCCGCGGAGGTGGGTATTGGATTGTGGGTCGTTCAGCGAAGCCGGACCACGGAGGCTCGGGGAAACGAACTACAGGAAGTTCAAGAGAGCCGAGCTATGGAAGCTCGGGAGAGGCGAGCTACGGAAGCTCGGGGAAGCCGAGCTGTGGGAGCTCAGGAAGGCCAAGCTATGGGGGCTCGGGAGAGGCGAGCTACGGAAACTCGGGGAAGCCGAGCTGTGGGAGCTCGGGAAGGCCGAGCTACGGGAGCTCGGGAGAGGCGAGCTTACGGAAGCTCGGGGAAGCCGAGCTGTGGGAGCTCGGGAAGGCCGAGCTACGAGAGCTCGGGAGAGGCGAGCTACGGAAGCTCGGGGAAGCCGAGCTGTGGGAGCTCGGGAAGGCCGAGCTATGGGAGCTCGGGAGAGGCGAGCGACGGAAGCTCGGGGAAGCCGAGCTGTGGGAGCTCGGGAAGGGCGAGCTACGGAAGCTCGGGGGAAGCCGAGCCATGGGAGCTCGGGAAGGCCGAGCTATGGGAGCTCGGGAGAGGCGAGCTATGAGAGCTCGGGAGAGGCGAGCGACGGAAGCTCGGGAGAGGCGAGCTGTGGGACCGAGCTATGGGAGCTCGGGAAGGCCGAGCTATGGGAGCTCGGGAGAGGCGAGCTACGGAAGCTCGGGGAAGCCGAGCTGTGGGAGCTCGGGAAGGCCGAGCTATGAGAGAGGTTGGTCTTAGCCTCCTCGTTCGGGTATTGATGCAATGATGATTTTACCCCCCAACAGTAATCATGACCTTTAATGAATGGGATCCCCAATACACCCGTCTCGTTGCAAAATGAAATGTTTAGAAAGATATTTTGCTTTTCTCACCTTGGATCTTCACTCCAGCCTCGACAAGTTCGGTCGCAGTGTACGTGGGAGTCGTCATAGATTTTTTTAAAGGTAAGGGATTGTTACAGCATGGCAACGCCTTAGAGAGACAGTGCTTGATCGTATTGATCGTCAAAGATAAAGCAGAAGAAAGTACTGCTAATGCTAATCGCAATCGCCAACGGCTTCTAGATCTGATGTTGCCTCGGATGTCTGACTTGAGAATATTAGAGAACCATTTGTGGAACAAGTGGAGGAAATGATCTACCTCTAATTCTCGGCGGAGTTGCCCATGTGGTAGAATGTTCTGATGCGGTTGTAGAAAATTAGTAAATGTAGAGATGGCAGCTCTTTGAAGGCGGAGGCTATCCCACCCTGGAATGTGCAATTCATAGAGGAGATACTCGACAATGAAATACGGAATTTGATTTTCGAGCAACAACAAGTCTCGAAAGATAGGTTTCTGGAACCACACGGTGTCGAATAGCAGCGATTTGAGGTCCCTCACTTGCGAAGTCTGCTCTTTAATTTTCGTCATCATCATGCACAATAAATATTAGAACGAGGAAGCATCCATCAAGTAGTAGCATCCGCATGAATTCATTACTGCTTAAATCGATCACCTCCGAGTAGCAGTCTCGGGCCCGCTTTTCCAAATCCTTCATCTTTCTAAGGCTCTCGTTATTGCTTCCATGTGGAACCATGGAGAGGTAGTGGTGCAGCATCCGCCACTTAAGCGTCTCCATAGCCATCAGCAGGTCTATGTTGTAACGATGGAAGGGGCCGATGGAGATCAGTTTTGGCTCGCAGTCATGTTGATTGTAGTGTCTCAAAGTTGAAGGTACTTTGAAGATGGTTCGATCGGTTGGGCGCATTTTCATCTCCGCTGTATCTTTGGCATCTTCCAACCATGATGTGTCCAAGGCAACATGATGAATTTCGTCCATTCTAATAACGTTAATTTTCACTCTTCAGATGACTCAGAAGTACTGAAACTTCGGAGGTAGCAGGGAGGGGGCTTGCGGCATCCTTTAATTTATAGCCGTCTGCTAGCTTTAGATGCGGGGTCCAGTGAAAAAATATTTTTTAATAAAAAATATTCAACAATCTCACATGGGCCATTTATTTTACTTGTCGAACGTGGCTGATGGATCCATTATTTTATTTTTAATTAAAAATAATGCTTATCAATAAATGATATAATAAATAATTATTAAAAAAATTGTATATCTGATATTTATTTTATTTTAAAATAAAAATATATAACTAAATTGTAGATAGACTTAGAAAACCGGTTCTGTTGTCCTCAGTTCCAATAGCACAAGTTACATTAATAAGTAAAATTAAGAAATAATTTTCATCGAAATTGGAAATAAATAACAAAAGGACCAGCTGGAAGGCATGTCATTTTTTTTTTTAATGGCGGGTGATGTTTAACTCGATACCAACTCACATGCAGTAATATTAAAAAATAATTCATGTCACTAAATAGTAGAAAATGGTGACAACTTGCACTACCCTTGGCTCATGTTAGTCTGTTATTTTACTTTCAATATAAATTAAGTTTTATATAAATAAATAATAAATAAATAATATTATGGGGCCAGCCATATATACCATCACTCATCTCTAACAAATTTTAATAAATAATTAGATAATTAGATAATAAAAGAACCATCTAATTATCTAATTATATAATACCAATTAATTAAAAAATAACTTAAGGAAATTTTCTTAGTTGGTGGTTGTCTTTTGCATCTCACTTGATTTTCAAAGCAAGAAGTGTTGTTGGACATATATTTCTTTTTAGTTAACTTTTGTAGTAGCTTTGTACTATTTTTTGATATTATGCATTTCATTCTTCTACTAAATGAAGTCGAGATTATAAATGGTGTTAAAAAATTTTTATATATTGACTATCATTAATTATTATTAATTTTAATTTTATAAAATTGATTGAACAAATATGACCTAATTATATATATAAGTAGGATGAGCACCTATCATTGATAAATATGATTCATATAATTTTGGATTTGAGCTTATCTTTATTGACAATGTAATTGATAGTTTGTGTGAACCTAAAGCTCAATAGCCTGTCCGCATGATGAAAGGATCAATTAGGTTTTCGAGCAGCAGAATATCTGGAGTGATGACGTTTAGGAATCACATGTCATCCCATTTTATTGATTTAAGCTTTTCTGTTACCAGAGCATGCCTATCGTCAATAGCAATAAATATTTGAACGAGGAAACATCCATCAAGTAGCAGCATCTCCATGACAAGATCACTATCCAGGTATCACCTATGAATAATACTCATGAGCTAAAGATGGCTGGCTCGGCTAGCCGAAGGCTTTTTTTTTTTTTGGTACAAGTGGATGATCACACAAGTCTAGTGTGAGTCAACCCAGATAAGTCAGAAAATAAAATCTGATTAAGGACAAAAGGACAGGAGTCACCTTGCTTCCAAGTCCAAATCCAAGAGCGATAAGCCACCAATCCCGCAACCCAATCAGTCGCAGAGTTAGCTTCCCGATAGACATGATTGATATGAACTCTGCGGGCTTCCTAAAGGGTGATCCGAATGTCATGAAGCAGAGGGTTAAGTGGAGCCAAAAAATCATCATCCTGTTGGAGTCATCGCATAACGGTAAGGGAATCCCCCTCAATGAGAAGACTGTGAGCACGAAGGGTCCGAATGGCGTAGGAGATGCCTGTAAGCTAAGGTGTGGCACATCCAAAGTCAGGAGAGTCACACATGTTTGAAAGCTTAGGTTACATAAGTTCTCAGGTTCCTAAGTCATTTGGGTCGGCTTGTGACCCAAGAATAGAGGGCATGTGAGTCATGGGTGTAGCTCGGGTTTGAGTGCTTTCTTGCATAGCTTAGAAGGGAGTTTTTTGAGATAATGTTTAATAACCTAATCGTAGGTTATTGATCTGAGTCTAAGAGGATTGGGCTTATGTTTCTGAATATACTTCCATATTTTAGGGAGTTCGTTAGGGAGTTGGTTACAGGCTGGTGCGGATAAGTCTTATCATCCAAAATTGATATTTTAGGGAGTTCGTTAGGGAGTTGGTTACAGGCTGGTGCGGACATCCAAAATTGATGGTTATTTAAGGCTCTATCTGAATTTAATCGGTGAGTTGAGAACGAAACCTCAGAAAAATAAAGGCATTCTCTTTTTCTTCTATATCAATCTATTCTTCTTCTTCTCTATCTTTCCTTACGCGTCTGATCTTGGCTGAAGCTGCGCAACAAGTGGTATTAGATCTTCACGGAGGCGCTCGCTCACAACAAGTGGTATCAGATCTTCGTAGAGTTTCTCAGGAAGAGAAAGAAAAGAGAAATCAGATCCATTGAAAGCTCTTATGGACTTCCGTGCGCTGGAGTTTGAGTTTGTGGAGAGCTTGGCTTCACGTCCAGTCGCGTGGAGGAGAAGACTTCACGGTTTCACGTTCAGGCGCGTAGAGGAGAAGGCTTCACGGAGAGGATCAATAAGAACCGGTCAATGTGTACGTAACTTCCTTGGCTTTGCTCACATTAATTAAATAGAAATAAAGAGGCGTGCATGAGATCGTTCTCACGGCGTGAAGAAAATGCACGGTGAGTTTGTGGGGGCCTTCACCGAAGCCTAGTGTATTTCTCAAGTGCTTCTCCCAGGAAGCGGGCGTTTCATGCCTGAAGAGCATTGAAAGGTCACGAGAGTTTCTCATAACGAAGCGGACATCATGAAGGAACGTGGTTGTGAAGACTTCCTTCCCTCGTATTAATTACACATTAATTTTATGACGTGGAGGTATTGGTAAAGCTTTAAAGGGGACGGTGGGCTTTGAACCAGCAACAACCAAAGAAAAGAAACAGAAATTTGTTTGATTGCAATAAGCATCTTATTCAAGGGAAGCGAAAACTTTTTTAAAGGGCTGCAAGAGAGGATCAGGATTTCACCTCTAGATATTTTTTTTAATTCATCTCTGTGAATAATGTTTGTGGTCACTACAAGGAAAAAAAAATATTGCGATGCCCAAATGCATCGCAATTGCGTCGCTAAAAGTGCTATTGCAACGCAATAGCGACGCAATGACGGCGTCGCTCTGATCTCCGTCGCAATCTTCATTTGTCGCAATTGCATCGCAATATTGCGACTCTTTGCGATGCAACAATGCGACGCATCCAAATGCATCGCTAAATTTAAAATTAATTTTTAATATTTAAAATTATTATTAAATATTGTGACGCATTCAATTGCGTCGTAATATTGCGACGCATTTAGTTGCGTCACAATATTTAATAATAATATTTTAATATAATAGCGACGCAATTTGAGTCGCTAATGCGTCGCCAATAAATTTTTTTTAAATATTGCGACGCAATGACCTTGCATTGCAATATTTAATAATAATATTTTAGAGATAATAGCGACGTAATTTGAGTCGCTAATGCATCGCTATTAAATTTTTTTTAAATTATTGCGACGCCAGGTCATTGCGTCGTAATATTTAATAATAAAATTTTAAAAATATTAGCAATGCAATTTCAGTCGCTAATGCGTCACTAATTAATTTTTTTAAAATTATAAAATATTAAAAATTAAAACGGTTAATATAATTTCATTACATTTAAATATTGATGAAAACATTCTTCACTCATATTGATCCAAACAATAATCATTCAATTTTTAAAAATAATTAATATATTAAAATTTTGAAGTTTTTATGTACAACATATAAAAAGAAAAAAAATACATCAAGAATCTGAGCGATTACGTGGAGGCTGGAGACCCTGCGACAAGCGGCTAACCATATCCTGCAAATGACACATCTGATCTCGCACGTCTGCAAGCTCCTGATCCCGGCCTCGCATACGCTGCTCGAACTCGTGCTCGACCTCCTAACGAACCTCCTAACGAACGTCCTGCCGAACCTCCTCCGCAATGGATCTCCGAATGTCGTCTAAACGCTCGGCAGGAATATCACTAGAAAATCGTGAGTTGGAGGCCTGATGGGGAAAATATGCAGAAGCTCTAGTGCCCAGACCATAGACCCTGCGGTCTCGCAGCTGGGCACCAATAGCCTCCAAAAACACACGCCGACTCTCCTCTGCTGAGAGTTCGATGGGCGTCTCCCCATCAGTGGAGTCGACCTGCGATGCCTGGGAGCGAAGCTCCTCGACTCGTGTCTTTGAATTATAAATTCAATAATAAATGAGTGAATAAATTTCTTGAAATAAAATTTTAGAAATTAAACATATACTACATAAAGCTAATTTCTTACCGCAACCTCCCGTGATCGCGTGTCGACCCAGGAACCGTCCCTCCTGGTGTGTGTCGCCCTGAATAGACGAAACTCACCAGGATCTCCGCCCTCCTGCTCGGACTATAATAATAAAAAAATTGATATTAATATAAATATTTATAAATAACTAAATTAGTAATTAAATTATTTATATTTTCTTACCATATGGCGTCTGTGCTCCTGAATCGAAATGGAGCCCGAAGTATGGCGGGAGAGACCCATGCCAGGACCGCCCTTCTCGGATCGGTGGTTCGTGCTGGCTGATGCAGACCTTCTGCGCTAGCCATCGGACTGCCAGGCCTGCTGCCACTCGTGCCAAAAACTCTCTGGCATATGCGCAGGACGCTGACCCGATGACCTCCAACGATGAAGCATGTCGGAGTATCGGCGTCCCGTAAGAGCCTCCCATGCTGCGCTAATTGCATCATGGCTGGCAAGGTCCCACGTAAACTTTTTCTGCATTAAAATAAATAGTTAGTTTCAGAATTTATTAAGATTAAGAAATTTTATATCAGTGATAAATTGTATTTAATAAGTTTACCTGAAACTCAGAAAAATAAAACTCCCTCATGGCTAGAGATACGTGGCGCCAATCATAGCCACTGGGATCTGCATGCCTATGAAATACGGCATTGATGTGGCTGGATATATGATGCTACTCAATAAATCTGTTAAAAAAATGTATGTTTATAAGTAATTGACTTAAAAATATAAACATATATTTTTAATTAGTATATACTTACAGCCCATGAGCATCAAGTCGAAGTACGGTGCGGCCGATGGTGGAAGAACTCTCGGAGGTATGTGCCGATCGGCTGGATGGTAATACCAATGCAGGATCACCGCCGACTGCTGGAGAGATCGAAGGCTGTGCGATGTGTGAAGATCCGAACTCTCCATCTCCAAAGCTCATGTGATCTGATGCAACAGAGCTACGTCCCTGCTCATTCCGTATGTCGTCGGTAGATCTACCTCTGTCCGTCATACTGAAAATACTAAAGATTCATGCAATTAAATTACAATTAATGATTGACTATATAAAAATTTACAACTTATAAAATAAAGTTGAATTTAAAAAAACCTCTATATTTAATCGATGTCATTTGTTTTGTGAAATATTGGTTCAACATCCGATGCCGTATCAGACTGCGATTCAGTTTCATTATCATCGGAAGGAAACCGAACATTTGCATCCGTAATTTCTTGGACATCACCATTTGGATCTCTAAGCGATGTTTCAGGAGCCCTTGTGTCGTCCTCAATTGCATGCATTTCCATCTCATCCTCTTGAAATGCAGGGCACTTGGCTGATTGACTTGATAAACTCTCCTCTAATAAGATTGTTGAACGTGGGACAATTTTAGAAATAGCCCACCAATCTCACTTGTCGTTGCGCAAACTTGGATATCCGCAATAAAACACTTGCTGAGCTTGGGATGCAAGGATGAATGGGTCATATTTCTGCAATCTTCGTCGATGGTTCACTTCAACCAAATTGTAGTCGTTATGAACCCTTTTGCCCACAGGAACTGTCGGATCGAACCAATCGCAACGAAACAATACGGTTCGTTTCATAGGCCAACTGGGATATTCAACTTCAACCACCTCTACTAACTTTCCGTAATAATCCTGCATATTTGCTCCAACACTTTCTCCTTTAACACACATGCCCCAGTTCTGTGTGCCTCTTGAAGCTGCTAATCGTTCAATCTGAAATTTGTACTCATTAACAAAATAGCCTGTAGAAGTTGTTACGGTCTTCAATGGCCATTGCGATAGACATTTAATGAAAATATTATCGGTTGGGGATCATGGACCGTTTACCTATAAATTAATAAGCTATTCACAATCAATTCAAAAAATTAAAGCCATTACTGAAATTGATTGAGTGATACTACTCACAAATTCATAAAACCAATAAGCGAACTCCGTTTCTAACTTCTGTCCAATTGCAACTTGACTGATGTCGGGATTCATCTATCGTTGTCTATCACAATACATCCTTATGGGATGATAAGGATTAAAACTGATGTTAGCAATTAAATACTGTGGTATATTGTAATTTAAATTAGAAGTTCCAATTAAGCATTGAAGTATACACTTAATATATGGATCGACTTCTCTACAGTTCATTAGGATATAACAATGTGCTGCATTATACTCCATATCGCTAAGATTTCTTGACTTTTGCCCCCCAAATGAATGGCCGATACCTTTAAAAATTGATATTCTACCGTCATTAGGTTCTCCTTCGTCCACACATACGTCATCGTTACGACCAAGATTTTGGCTCCTCGTGTGGACGTGACCCTCAAAGTAATGTGAGGCAAAAGCTGAAACTTCTTCGACCAAGTNAGCCTGGTCCAAGCACCCTCAGGTCACCCTTCGGGGTTAAAGGCTCCCGAGCATGGTCCCATCACAGTGACTCTCGGGTCACCCTTCGGGGTTCAAAAGGAACCTGAGCCTGGTCCAAGCACCCTCAGGTCACCCTCCGGGGTTAAAGGCTCCCAAGCACGGTCTCATCACAGCGACTCTCGGGTCACCCTTCGGGGTTCAAAAGGCCCTCAATGGTTTTATTACCGCCTCATTGGCTCTATCTCTCATCCTCAGCGACATCAGTGTAGCTCCATCAGCTCTATGTAAGGCCCCTATCCGGCCCCTGAGCTGGTCCTAGGTGGCCACAAGTATGTAAGGCCCCTAGCCAGCCCTCGAGCTGGTCCTGGGCGGCCACAGTTATGTTAGGCCCCTAGCCGGCCCTCGGGCTGATCCTGGGCGGCCACACTTATGTTAGGCCCCTATCCGGCCCTCGGGCTGGTCCTAGGCGGCCGCAGCTATGTCAGGCCCCCAGCCGGCCCTTGGGCTGGTCCTAGGCGGCCACAGTTATGTTAGGCCCCTATCCGGCCCTCGGGCTGGTCCTAGGCGGCCGCAGCTATGTCAGGCCCCCAGCCGGCCCTCGGACTGGTCCTGGGCGGCCACAGTTATGTCAGGCCCCTAGCCGGCCCTCGGGCTGGTCCTGGGCGGCCACAGCTATGTTAGGCCCCTAGCCGGCCCTCGGGCTGGTCCTAGGCGGCCACAGTTATGTCAGGCCCCCAGCCGGCCCTCGGGCTGGTCCTGGGCGGCCACAGTTATGTCAGGCCCCTAGCCGGCCCTCGGGCTGGTTCTGGGCGGCCATAGCTATGTTAGGCCCCTAGCCGGCCCTCGGGCTGGTCCTAGGCGGCCACAGTTATGTCAGGCCCCTAGTCGGCCCTCGAGCTGGTCCTGGGCAGCCACAGTTATATTAGGCCCCTAGCCGGCCCTCGGGCTGGTCCTGGGCGGCCACACTTATGTTAGGACCCTATCCGACCCTCGGGCTGGTCCTAGGTGGCCGCAGCTATGTCAGGCCCCTAGCCGGCCCTCGGGCTGGTCCTGGGTGGCCACAGTTATGTCAGGCCCCTAGCCGGCCCTCGGGCTGGTCCTGGGCGGCCACAGCTATGTTAGGCCCCTAGCCGGCCCTTGGGCTGGTCCTAGACAGCCACAGTTATGTTAGGCCCCTAGCTGGCCCTCGGGCTGGTCCTGGGCGGCCACAGCTATGTTAGGCCCCTAGCCGGCCCTCGGGCTGGTCCTAGGCGGCCACAGTTATGTTAGGCCCCCAGCCGGCCCTCGGGCTAGTCCTGGGTGGCCACAGTTATGTTAGGCCCCAGCCGCCCCTTGGGCTGGCTTCGAATGGCCTCAACATATATGTTGAGAAATTTGGGAAATTGTATTTACCCCAACTTTATTGATTTTGATGATTTCCAAAAGCCACGAGTATTTTAAAAGAAACAATGAGTTTATTTATCAAAAATCTTGAGCTTATTCAAAATGAAAGCAATGGACTCTCAATGTTCAAATTCACTGAGTTATGAATCATTTTTGAAAAAGAAGTTTCAAGCTCTATATTTAATATTTCAAAGAGGAATTTTTATACGATATATTTCATTCAATGATTTCTTGAAACATGTCTTGAATTCATGCTTAATGTCATATTTACTGTATTCAAGTCAAAATATCATTTAAATTTATTCTGGGACGAATTTCAAAGTCAATCAGAAAAATATCTGACTTTTGATATGTTCCAGAGCCGACTCTAGAGTTTCAGAGTCGACTCCTGTAAGTAACTATGATTTCTGATTTTCTCGAGTCGACCCTTGGTTTTCAAGAGTCGACCCCTGACTCTGTGCGAGCCGACTCCTGTCTGTGCGAGTCGACTCCGCTCAAACAACAGAAACCATGTTTTTGAGCACTTCTCGAGTCGACTCCCCATTTTCTTCGAGTCGACTCCCGACTATCAGGAGCCGACACTTTGGTTTTTCGCGAGTCGACCCTCTAACGTTTGAAATGTTTCTATTTTTAGTAATCGACTTCGAGCCGACTCCCACAAAGCTCGAGTCGACTCCGTGAATTCTGGGCGCGATTTTTTACGATGACACATCAGCCCCAACGGTAAGATTTTCAAATAACGGCTATTTTTCTGTGTTTCTAACGGATATATTTTTGCAGAATCTATAAATAGAAGAGCTCTTTTCAAATTAAAAGAATATAGAAAATCAAAAAGAGAGATTACTGCCTTATCCAAAAAGAGGGAAAAACAGAGCCTTATTAGAAAAATCTTCTAGTTCGAAATAGAGTGATTCAAAAGGAGTGAAATCAAAGAGGAAGTTTCGTCTGCTCCATCTCATCAATCCACAAGAGTCAAAAGAAAATCCACAAGCTTTTCAAAGATCAAATCGAAGGATTTTCAACATTCAACAAAAGGAGAAAAAGCTTCATCTCAACTCCAAAGTTCTCAAACGGTCAAGAATCTTGCTGAGGCCGGATTCAATACTTCAAGAGGAGTTAAAGAGGAGAAGAAAGAAAGCCAAAGCCACAACCATCTGCAATCTTATCAGGCTTTTCTACCCTTTTATACTTAATTTGTATATTCGCTCAAGGGGAGCATTTCAATATTTAAACTCTGTTATTTTGGTTGTTTGCTGATTCAATCAGTGGATTGAATCAGTGGAGGTCATTATACCTCGTTGCAAGCCGGAGTGCTTGTGTTGGGTTAGTTGTGAGCCCGTGAAAAACAACGTGTAGGGTTTTGTGCTGGTAAGCCCGTGTAAAACCGGCTGGGTTCGTTGTGCACCCGAAAAAACAACAAGTTTGAGTTGTGAGCTTGGAAAACAACTCGGCTGTAATCTGAAGAGATTATAGTGTGGACCCAAGTGAATCTTGGGAGTGGACGTAGGTGTTGATTGCACCGAACCACTATAAAATTATCTTGTGTTTGCCGTGCTATATTTTCTCTCTCTCTATCTCTCTTTATTTGCTTGTGTATTGATTTAAGTTAGCCTCTCACTTGCACATCTTGCTAACTAATCAACTAAAGTTAAAAAGACTTAATTTTTAAGAACCCAATTCACCCCCCCTCTTGGGTTGCCATCTGGGCCAACAATTGGTATCAGAGCAAGTGCTCATTTAGAATTTGATCTCACGATCAAGGGCTAAAGATCCTATGGCAACACAAAGTGGTTCATGTTTTGCTGAAGGTCATTCTACGAATCGACCTCCTTTATTTAATGGAACCAACTATTCATATTGGAAAGCTAGAATGAGAATATTCATTCAAGCTTCTGATTATGAATTGTGGGGAGTAATAATAATGGACCTAGTACACCCACACACTTATTGATGGCACTATTGTTCCTAAGCCCGAAAGGGATTGGAATGATAATGATAGGAGAATGGCACAACTAAATGCTAAAGCCATTAACATTTTATATTGTTCCTTAGACTCAATGAATTCAACCGAATCTCAACTTGTAATTCCGCAAAAGAAATTTGGGATAGGTTGGAAATAACTCATGAAGGAACAAACCAAGTAAGGAATCAAAAATAAACATTTTGGTTCATAAATATGAATTGTTTACAATGGAACAAACTGAAACCATCACATGCATGTTCACTAGATTCACTGATATTGTGAATGGTTAAAAGTCTTGGTAGAACTTATTCTAATGCTGACCTTGTGCGCAAAATTCTTAGGTCACTACCAAGATCGTGGGAAGCGAAAGTCACTGCTATCCAAGAAGCAAAGGACCTCAATGCATTACCTTTAGAGGAGCTTCTAGGATCCTTAATGACCCACGAGCTGACAATGAAGCAGCATGTTGAGGAGGAAACAAAAAGAAGAAAACTCTTGCCCTCAAGACTGCAGAAATGGAAGAGCAGCAGTGAAAGTAATGATGAAGATGATGAGGAAACTGCTCTCTTGGCCAAAAAATTCAGAAAGTTTATGAGAAAAAGGCCCTTCCATAAAAAGAAATTTGGAGCAAGAATTGATGGAGAAAAAGATAAGAAAAGGACAAGGAGAAAGAAAAAGAAAAGAGCCCTTAGTATGTTATGAGTGCAAAAAGCCAGGGCACTTTAGATATGATTGTCCTTTGCTGAAAAAGGCCTACAAGAAAAAGAAGAAAGCATACATGGCAACATGGTCTGATGAATCTTCCTCGTCGGAAGAAGATGAACAAAAGGAAGTTGCCAATATCTGCTTCATGGCCAACAACGACGACAACGACAATGAGGTAAGTTCTGAAAACTCAAATGATGAATTTACATTTGATGAAATGTTTGAGGCTTTCAATGAACTTATGATTGATTTTAAATCTTTGAAAAAGAAACATAAGTTTTGAAAAATGAAAAATTAGTTTAGCAAAGTAAAAATGAATTAGCTTTAGAGTTAAGATTTAAGAATAAAATGGAAAACTTCTTAATGAAAAGAATGAATCTTCATAAGTTTGAATTGATAAAATCTGAAAATGAAAAACTAATTAAAGAAAAAGAATCAATCTCTAATGAAAATGATTGTCTTAAGAAAGATGTTAAAAAGTATAAAGACATTGTTGAGAAATTCACTCTAAGCTCAACTAAACTAAACATGATTTTAGATAGTCAAAAAGCAGTTTTTGACAAAGCAGGTTTAGGGTATAACACATTAGAAAACAAAAATCTTTAAAGAATATTTTTGTAAAAGCCAACCAAAGTAATATAACTTGTTTTAAATGCAATGAAAAAGGTCATAAATCATTTGAATGCAAAACATTAAATAATAACAACAAGTTAAATATTAAAGCAAAGAAAATATGGGTTCCGAAAGGAACAATTTTTGTTGCTACTAACCATGAAGGACCCAAGAAAGCTTGGGTACCTAAACATAAAGTTTAAATTATGTTGCAGGAATGTCTTGTAGCCAAAAGATCAAAGAAAAAGTGGTACCTTGATAGTGGCTGCTCAAGACATATGACGGGTGACAAAGATGAATTCATCACCCTAGAAGAAAAGAAAGGTGGAGTTGTGACGTTTGGCGATAACGGTAAAGGTCAAATTATGGGCCTTGGTAAAGTTCGCATAACTCCATCTATATTTATTGATAATGTACTTTATGTTGATGGTTTAAAGCATAATCTAATTAGTATAAGCCAACTATGTGATAAAACTTTAATGTTTCATTTAAATCTTCTATTTGCATAGTATCTATTCCATTAATGATAGCATTGTTTTTACTGGTTATAGACATGGCAATGTTACTTAGTTGACTTAGAAAATTATCTGAGTGATCATTGCTAATTGCTGACAATGCTAACATAAATGAAATTAGTTGGTTGTGGCATCGTAGATTAGGTCATGCAAGCACACACCTTATTTCAAAACTAATTAAAATGGATTTAGTTAAAGGATTACCTAAGTTAGATTTTGAAAATAACAAAATATGTGATGCATGTCAATTTGGAAAACAAACTAGAAGTTCTTTCAAATCTAAAAACATTGTTTCAACTTCTAGGGCTCTAGAGCTACTTCACATGGATCTTTTCGGACCAACTAGAACCACAAGTCTAGGAGGAAAGAAATATGGTCTAGTGATTGTAGATGATTATTCTAGATATACTTGGGTAATGTTTTTAGCTCACAAAGATGAGACTTTCTCGATATTCCTGAAATTCTTCAAGAAAGTCACAAATGAGAAAAACACTACCATAGTATCTCTAAGAAGTGATCATGGAACAGAATTTGAAAATCACTTATTTGAAAGTTTTTGTTCTGAAAATGGAATTAATCATAATTTTTCAGCCCCTAGGACTCCACAACAAAACGGTGTAGTTGAAAGAAAAAATAGGACCTTAGAAGACATGGCCCGTACCATGCTATGCGAAAGCAACTTACCAAAGTATTTTTGGGCGGAAGCAATTAACACAGCATGTTACATCTTAAATAGAGCTTTAATAAGACCAATATTAAAGAAAACACCTTATGAATTATGGAATGAAAGAAAACCAAATATAAAATACTTTCATGCATTTGGATGTAAATGTTTCATTCATAATAATGGTAAAAACAACTTAGGAAAATTTGATGCTAAATCTGATGAAGGAATTTTTCTAGGTTATTCAACAACTAGTAAGGCTTATAGAATCTTTAACAAGAAAACCTTAGTAGTTGAAGAATCCATACATGTAGTTTTTGATGAATCTTTAGCAACTGGATCTGAAAAGATTGATGATGAGGAAGATACAAACATAATTGAAAAAGATCTTGAAAAACTTAATATTGAAGTATCTTCTGATCATGAACAAGAGGCTAAAGATGATGATTCACATAAGGACGATGATGTCAATATTGATCATAATGATATAGATCTTCCAAGAGACTGGAGATATGCTCATAGTCATCCTAAGGAATTGATTATAGGCGATCCATCTCAAGGAATAAGAACTAGATCATATATGAGAAATATTAGTAATCATCTTGCATTTGTATCACAAATTGAACCTAAAACTATAGAAGAAGCTGAAAAAGATAATAATTGGATGTTAGCAATGCAAGAAGAACTAAATCAATTTACTAGAAATAATGTTTGGACTTAGTTGAAAGACCTAAAAATCATTCAGTAATAGGATCAAAATGGGTTTTTAGAAATAAACTAGATGAAAATGGCATAGTAATTAGAAACAAAGCTAGATTGGTTGCTAAAGGATATAATCAAGAGGAAGGTATTGATTTTGATGAAACCTTTGCACCTGTAGCTAGATTAGAAGCCATTAGGCTATTACTTGCATTTGCATGTCATATGAATTTTAACTTATTTCAAATGGATGTAAAAAGCGCATTTTTAAATGGATTTATAAATGAAGAAGTTTATGTAGAACAACCACCAGGTTTTGAAGATCACGAATTTTCAAATCACGTTTTTAAATTGCACAAAGCTTTATATGGTTTGAAACAAGCACCTAGAGCTTGGTATGATAGGTTAAGTAAATTCTTAATAGAAAATGATTTTACAAGAGGAAATGTTGATAAAACTTTGTTTTTGAAAAGAAAAAGTAAAGATTTACTTGTAGTACAAATATACGTAGATGACATTATTTTTGGTGCTACTAACGATTCTCTTTGTCAAGAATTTGCAAAGTTGATGCAGGGAGAATTCGAGATGAGCATGATGGGAGAACTCAACTTCTTCCTTGGACTCCAAATCAAACAATGCAAGGAGGGAATCTTTATCAACCAAACCAAATACACAAGAGAACTACTCAAAAAGTTTGGTATGGAAACAATGAAACCCCTCGGAACTCCAATGAGTCCTTCATGCAAGCTGGACAAAGATGAAGAAGGTAAAAAGGTTGATCAAAAGTATTATCGAGGTATAATCGGATCCCTTCTTTATTTAACAGCAAGTAGACCAGATATTATGTTTTCAGTATGTTTATGTGCTAGATTTCAATCTGAACCTAAAGAATCACATTTAATAGCTGTTAAAAGAATTTTAAGATATCTAAATGGAACTAAAAATGTAGGTTTATGGTATTCTAGAGACTCAACATTAAACCTAATTGCATATTCAGATTCTGATTATGCTGGATGTAAATTAGATAGAAAAAGCACAAGTGGTGCATGCCATTTCTTAGGAAGTAACTTAATCACATGGTTTAGCAAAAAGCAAAATTCAGTTGCATTATCAACTACTGAAGCTGAATATGTAGCAGCTGGAAGTTGCTGTGCGCAAATCCTATGGATTAAGCGACAACTTGAAGACTATGGTATCACACTTAATAAACACCCATAAGATGTGATAACACTAGCGCAATCAATTTAACTAAAAATCCAATTCAACATTCAAGAACAAAACACATAGAAATTAGATATCATTTTATAAGGAACATGTAGCTAATGATGAAATTTGTTTAGATTATGTAAACACTGAAGAACAATTAGCTGACATATTTACAAAACCTTTAAATGAAGAAAGATTTTGTTATCTTAGAGGAGAGTTAGGAATTTGTATCCTTTTGAATAAATTTTGAAACCTCTAAGGAAATATATCTAGAGTTCTTTCAAATTCTCAAAATCTTAAGGAAATTTTATCTAGAACTCATATCAATTTGATCTCTCAAAATCCATGATTTTTAATCATACTCAAAGATCAATTTCCGGACTCATTTCGGATTCTCTGAATCTTGTTTTTCTCTGAAATGGTCTGGAGCCGACTCGAGAGTATCGGAGTCGACTCGAGTTTCTGCTGAAACTCAGGAGTCGACCCCTCCTCTGAGCGAGTCGACTCGAGATGGGTCCGTGCTCTGTGACTAGTCGGAGCCGACTCCACACTTTGCGCGAGTCGACTCGACGTGGTCCCAGTCGATTATTAGGGCACGAGTCGACCCCACGGACATTTCATTCTTCAAAATCTTCCAAACTCTCTCCAAGCTTTCCCAAACCCTCCAAACTCAAAAACCTCTGATTAACACTCCTTCAAGATCTATGGCACCCAAAACCCGTGGAGCTAGCAGTAGTGGCGCCGGTTGAAGAGGAAAAGGACCGTTCGACGACCCGTCCGCGAGCCGTCTCCGGATTCATCCTCTACCCCTTCTCCGAGTGATTCTCCTGCTCCAGCTCCACTCTTCAGGTAGATCACTTTGCCAGTAGAGTTGTCACAACAGGAAGAAAGGTTGATTTTGAATTGTTTGAGAATGAAGGCTTCATAATAGGTAGACAACTATTGAGATGGGATTTGAGAAAATATGTTCATTGGACTGTCCCACCTACCCTGCTCTAGTTAAGGAGTTTTACAAGAATTTGACCAGAGGAGATGATGGCTTAGTGAGCAAGTGAGAGGCATTGGTCTGAACATCACTTCCTCTATTCTATCTAGATTGTTGAAGTTTACCCTTGTCTGGACCATCCACCTTTGCCCCAGAAGATAGATCTCCAGCCCTCACTAGACTATTGAACAGAAATTTTGAGGGATTTGAAGAAGTTTTTGCTAGTCAATTACCTTTGGAATTAAGATTACTTCACAACATCTGCAGCAGAATTTTGTTTCCCAAGACCGGCAGATTCGACTATGTATCTGAGAGAGATATTTTTTATGGATGCTGTTGTTCTGGGAAGCCCATTAATCTACCTCGGATGATATATGGTACATTGCAGATTGTGGTGGGAAAAGAAATCAAGTTTGCCCTATGGCATGGTTTAACTAAGTTATTTCAAAGCCAAGGGATTGCATTTGGTGATAGTGAGCCAAAAAGGAACTAAGGCATACTGATTTTTACTCTTTGGCTACTATACATCGAATGGGGTTTGTTAAGAAAATGGAAGTTGGGAGAGAAAGAATGTTACTGAGGACAGAGCTATAGATGCTGAGGCCCCCAGACCTTCTGTGAGACATTCATCACCTGAGCCTCCTCAGAGCTCGTCTATTCCAGATTCTGTTCCAGCTCCTGCTTCTGATTCTACCCCTGCTCCTGCTATTGCTCCTGCTCAGTCTTCTACATTATCATCTGGTAGCTTTTCTGATGTACAGTTAGATCAGCTTAGATCCTTATTCAAATCTGAGATAAGTGAGCATGAAAATAGACTGAAAAATGAATTTGATGAAAAGTTTATGAATTTAAAAGAAGCCTTGTATTCACTTAGTGATCGGGTTGCATCGATTGAGTCTACTCTTAGTTCATCTCCAGCTCCTTAAGTGAAGACTTAAAGAATATCTTTGGAGAACTTAAGGATATCTGCGGTGACTCAGAGACCTATTCCCAATGCAACGCCGAGCTTCAGGATAAAATTACATCTGCTTGTACTTTTGTTGATAATAAGCTTAAAGATTATGTTAGACTTCAATGTGAAGGAATGAAGCAGATTGTTGATCACTTGAATAGAATTACAAGAAGAAACTTTTAATTTTTATGTAATCTCTTTTGATGTAATCAAGTTTACTTTCAATGCAATGAGCAAGTTTACATTTTCATGTACTTCATTTTGAAGTAATGAGAAAGTTTGATGCTTTACTTATGTCTATTTCAATTGTGAGTATCTTTGAATATCTTGAATGATTATCCTCAATTGATAATTTAATGGAAAAGATAAAGAATGATATTGATATTAAATCTTCCTAACCTTTTTGTTGATTACAAAAAAGGGGGAGAGATTTTATTCAATCGTATATGCTTTCAATTAATTTAAGAAAAAGGAGAGATAACTAAGTGCTTAATGTTTAAAAAGAAAAAAATTATTTGCTTGAACTTAACAATTGAAAATTTTGAATGATTATAAAATTAAGGTTCATAGGGGGAGCTACCTCATTGAGGGGGAGCCTTTCCATGAACACAAAAGTTGATTTTGGTTCACAAAATTTTTTAATACAAAATGCATATACTCAATGTTTTTGTCATCATCAAAAAGGGGGAGATTGTTGAGAAATTATTGAAACATAATTGCCCCAACTTTATTGATTTTGATGATTTCCAAAAGCCATGAGTATTTTAAAGAAACAATGAGTTTATTTATCAAAAACTTGAGCTTATTCAAATTGAAAGCAATGGACTCTCAATGTTAAATTCACTGAGTTTGAATCTTTTTGAAAAAGAAGTTTCAAGCTCTATATTTAAATTTCAAAAGGAATTTTTACACATTATATTTCAATCAATGAATTCTTGAAACATGTCTTGAATCCATGCTTAATGTCATATTTAATGTATTCAAGTCAAATATATTTAAATTTATTCTGGGACGAAGTTTTAAAGTCAATCAGAAAATTTTCTGATTTTTGATACGTTCCGGAGCCGACTCAGAGTTTCAGAGTCGACTCCTGTAAGTAACATGATTTCTGATTTTCTCGAGTCGACCCTTGGTTTTCAAGAGTCGACCCCTGACTCTGTGCGAGCCGACTCCTGTCTGTGCGAGTCGACTCCGCTCAAACAACAGAAACCATGTTTTTTGAGCACTTCTCGAGTCGACTCCCCATTTTCCTCGAGTCGACTCCCGACTTTCAGGAGCCGACACTTTGGTTTTCGCGAGTCGACCCTCTAACGTTTAAAATGTTTCTATTTTTAGTAATCGACTTCGAGCCGACTCCCACAAAGCTCGAGTCGACTCCGCGAATTCTGGGCGCGATTTTTAACGATGACACATCAGCCCCAACGGTAAGATTTTTAAATAACGGCTATTTTTCTTGTCTCTAACGGATATATTTTTGCAGATTCTATAAATAGAGGAGCTCTTTTCAAATCAAAAGAATCAGAAAATCAAAAAGAGAGAATATCTTTGAAAAGAGGGAAAAACAGAGCTTATTGGAAAAATCTTCTAGCTCAAATAGAGTGATTCAAAAGGAGTGAAATCAAAGAGGAAGTTTCGTCTGCTCCTCTCATCAATCCACAAGAGTCAAAAGAAAATCCACAAGCTTTTCAAAGATCAAATCGAAGGATTTTCAAAAACAAAAGGAGAAAAAGCTTCATCTCAACTCCAAAGTTCTCAACGGTCAAGAATCTTGCTGAGGCGTGATTCAACACTTCAAGAGGAGTTAAAGAGAAGAAGGAAGAAAGCCAAAGCCACAACCATCTGCAATCTTATCAGGCTTTTCTAACCCTTTTATACTTCATTTGTATATTTGCTCAAGGGGAGCATTTCATATTTAAACTCTTTATTTTTTGTTTGCTGATTCAATCAGTGGATTGAATCAGTGGAGGTTTATACCTCGTTGCAAGCCGGAGTGCTTGTGTTGGGTTAGTTGTGAGCCCGTGAAAAACAACGTGTAGGGTTTTGTGCTGGTAAGCCCGAGTAAAACCGGCTGGGTTCGTTGTGCACCCGGGAAAACAACAAGTTTGAGTTGTGAGCTTGGAAAACAACTCGGCTGTAATCTGAAGAGATTATAGTGTGGACCCAAGTGAATCTTGGGAGTGGACGTAGGTGTTGATTGCACCGAACCACTATAAAATTATCTTGTGTTTGCCGTGCTATATTTTCTCTCTCTCTATCTCTCTTTATTTGCTTGTGTATTGATTTAAGTTAGCCTCTCACTTGCACATCTTGCTAACTAATCAACTAAAGTTAAAAAGACTTAAATTTTTAAGAACCCAATTCACCCCCCCCCCTCTTAGGTTGCCATCTGGGCCAACAATATAACCCAAAAAGGGCATGGATGCCCTGAGCCAGCATAAGAAATTCTCGAAGGTTTAAACTTGGATTCTAGGCGGTCCCGAGCCAAGGCCCGAGGCCAGCTTGGCACCTAATGCTTTTGGAATCAG
Organism: Calamus simplicifolius; assembly: GCA_900491605.1. Taxonomy (NCBI): domain Eukaryota; kingdom Viridiplantae; phylum Streptophyta; class Magnoliopsida; order Arecales; family Arecaceae; genus Calamus; species Calamus simplicifolius. Next base: position 1,710,337 of record UESW01003887.1, on the reverse strand, counting down.
TACCAGCTCTATCTATCAACCTCAACAGCTCTATCACAGCCTTAGTGGCTCTATCCCTCTGTCCCAGCGGCATCATTACGACCTTAGCGGAATTATTATAGCCTTAGTGGCTCTACCGCTCTGTCTCATCGGCTATATCGACCTCAACGGTTTTATTGCAGCCTCATTGGCTCTATCTCTTAGCCTGCGTTAGTGCAGCTCCATTAGCTCTATTTTTGCCTTTCCAACTAGTTGACGAGCGTCTCCCCCCCCAAAAAATTGGGCGTACACTGCTTTAAGTGGCGGGCACAAGGTAATAAACCTACCCCCAATATTACTTAAAAATTTTTACACTCCTTCAGCTTGGTTAGTGCAGGACCTACAAGCTCAAGAAGTGTAGGGGGCATCTGATAGGACCAGTTAACAGGCCCATGGATAATAAAAATAGAAATTTTTGAACAATTTTTCTAGGCGGCCATCTTCGGCGGCCTTCCTAAGCGGCTTAGTTCCTAGGCGGCCTCGCTGGCCTATTGGGTTTTTCTTCAAGGGCGCAGCGGGCATTTAATTCTGTTCACAGCTTTGCTCCCTGTTGAAATAAGTGCTCGTCATAATGAAGAGAAAGAATAAGTGGGAAAAATAGCTATGTGATGTGACCGCCTTTTTGTCATTAATGTCCCATAGGCAAATCAATGGGCAGCGTTTAATGATACAGAACCAAAAGAAAATCCTGCGGCCTATTCCTCAACTGCCCTCCTTAACAATCCTAGGCGGCCTTTCATCCTAGGCAGAGGAAGTCTTAAGCGGCCCCCTCCTTAACAATCCTAGGCGGCCGCAGAGGAAGTCCTAAGCGGCCCCCTCCTTAACAATCCTAAGCGACCTTTCATCCTAGGCGGAGGAAGTCCTAAGCGGCCCCCTCCTTAACAATCCTAAGCGGCCTTTCATCCTAGGCGGAGGAAGTCCTAAGCGGCCCCCTCCTTAACAATCCTAGGTGGCCTTTCATCTTGAGCGGCCCCCTCCTTAACAATCTTAGGCGGCCTTTCATCTTGAGCAGCCCCCTCCTCACAATAATTCTAAGCGGCCTTTCATCTTAAGCGGCCCCCTCTTCACAATAATTCTAGGCGGCCTTTCATCTTGAGCGGCCCCCTCCTTAACAATCTTAGGCGGCCTTTCATCTTAAGCGGCCTTATCCTCAAAATAATTCTAGGCGGCCTTTCATCTTAAGCGGCCCCCTCTTCACAACAATTCTAAACAGCCTCTTCCTGGCCTTCTCAACGGCATTTATGTGCCGAGGCATTTATAGGTCTTATAAAGACCCTCGCTCCAAGGCATTTATTGGAGGGAATTTAATAGAATAGAGCATTCAATGTTAAGTCACGGACCACGAAGAGAAAGAGACAGCGGAGGAAGTCCTAAGCGGCCTCTTCCTCCGCGGCCTTCCTCAACGCCCTCCTTAACAATCCTAGGCGGTCTTCCATTTTAGGCGGCAGTCCTAGGTGGCCTTCCTCAACGGCCATCCTAGGCGGCCTTTCTAGGCGGTCGCTTTGGTTTCAGACTCCAAATGCCACCACGATGATGACTCTCTATCGCTTTTATGTGCCGGGGCTTTTATGGTCTTATAAAGGCCACGTGCATTTATGGTTGCCACGATTGACTCCCTTTTTGGCCCCATGCATGCACGTTAATGTGCTTCGGTAATAACTTCGGGACGTCTTCATCTTAGTCGGTCCCGAAAGCTTCTCCCAGCTAGGCGGCTCCCGAGCAATCCTAGGCGGCCCCCGACACTCCTATGACGGCGGCCCCGAGCATTCCCAGGCGGCCGCACCGGTCCCAAGCGGCCCCTATTTCCTACCACGAGCATCCTAGCTGGCCTTATGCGCGCATAGGTCCGAACAATTCCAGGCGGCCACAGTGATCCCAAGAAGCCCTTGGCGGCTCCCGAGCAGTCCTAGGTGGCCCCGGCCTCAGTCGATAATGGCCTCGCCGGACCTAAGTCCCCAGCGGCCCTTCCTTAGTGGCTTCCAACTCGGACACGCGCGGGCCCTATAGTGACTGTTCACCACGTCATCTTCTGGGTTAATAAATTATGGCCACTTACTTTAATGAGATAATTAAGTGGTCATCTGACAAGATGGCGCCTAAAGCTCTGACATTCCACTAAGAGGTAAGCTTTATCGAAAGTTATCATTCATCATAAAAGTCTTGACAGGTGGCGGCATTTGGGCCTCACAGATGTCAGCCCTGACATTTCACCCACCAAAAGTACTCAGTCATCATGACACTTCAGCCACTCAGACTAAATGAGCCCCAAAAGTCATGGTCCATCATGAGGCCCCACGTGACTCATTCCCACTAGATGACAAAGATTCAAACTTCTCAAGCAAGCTGCACAGAGTACAATGGTAAATAAAGAAGGTAAGAGGTAACTCAAAAAGGACTCAACACGCTCATTCTGAGCCTCTCACTCTTTCTCTTTCGAGCTTTCTCAAGCTCACGGCTGTTGTCCAGAGCACTAACTTGAGCGTCGGAGGGTCTCCGCCGGAATACCCGGCCGTGGGACTTCTTGCAGGCTTTGAAGACAAAGGAAGGGCTCCGATATTTTTGTGGGGGAACGGTCGACGCTCAAGGAGGCCAACTCAAAGTGACCAGGCATCAACATATAAATTTAAATTAGAAATGAACTTCCTGGATCTTTAATTTTAATATAAAAGGACCAGGAAACTGGCATTGTTGTCGTTAGATTCGGTACCCAGTCCAATGCAGTAATATTAGAAAATATTTTTTTCGTTCGTTGTTAAAAAAAATGAAAACCTGCTGTAGAAATAAATAACAAACAGAAGACTGGAAGATAGGTCCATTTTTTTATTATCGGGTGATGCTACACTCGATACCGAGTCACATGTAATAATATTAGAAAATAAATTTAGCTAAAAGAAAAGAAAATGGCGATGACTTGCAACAACTCCATTTACTTGTTTTCTCCGAATTTTTTTAAAAGTTTGCTAGAAGAATTTGCCCGCTTATTAAAAAATAATCTTTGTCAAAAAAAAAACATTAAAAAAAGGAGGACGACCTGCAACAATTTCCTGTCTCTGTTGAACTCAATGTTTTAAAAATCAGACTGAACCGACCGATCCAACCAGAAACCGATCATCAGTCCGGTCCGGTTTTATTATTAAAGTTAACTTTTATATGACCTGGTAAAAACTGAAAAAATCCATTGAATCGGCCGGGTTTCAACTAGTTCAATCCGGTTTTTATATTTTTTTAATTTTTAATTTAAATTATATTTATATTTTATTATTTTATATTATTAAATTAAAATTTAATTATAATATTATTCGGTCTGATCAAACCGATTCATCCGATCGAACCGATTAACCCACAACCCAAATGTTAAGCCGGTTCGATGTCTAGTCCGATTTTCAAAATATTGGTTGAACTTGCCGTCGTTGCTTTTGGCTGCTGGTTGCCCACTGTTGGGACCTTAGGCTGGGATTTCAGTTGCTTTGTAAACTTGTGAGTCAATTATTTAAAATTAAAAAATATAATTTATCATGCACGTGTCCAACGTTTAATGTGCAATATGTATAAAAAGAAAAAAAAAATTTATCTTGCACGCATACATAAATTTTTCTTTAATGCGACTTGCGTGCGTTGGGCTTAACGATTAACATTAGGTACATATGGTTGTGTTTGGATGCAGGAATAAGGCATGGAATAGGCCCTTATTCTACCTTATTCCTTCAAACACAATAAAAAAGGAGCATGGGCCCCACTAAAATTCTTATTCCAGTCAACCTCCCTTATACCCGATTTCTTATTCCATGGTACTCCATGGAATAGCTCCTATTCCCACTACAGCACCGATGAAATTAAATTAAATTAATTAAATAAATTTATTTATAATATCATTTAAATAAATTAAATAAATTAAATAAATTTATTTATAATATAATTTAAAATTTAATAAATTTATTAATAAAAAATAATAAATTAAGTATGTTATTTTTTAATTTATTAATATAAAATAATTTATTAAGTATGTTCTTATATTATTTTATTAATAAAAATTAATTTATTACCTTATTTATTAATAAATAATAATTTATTCAAGTCATTTTAAAAAATAAAAATTGATAAACTATTTTTATTGGAAGGGGTATCTTTGAAATTTCTAAAAAATTCTTCATCTATTCCTACTGGAATATATGCTTATTCCATGTCATCCAAACATCATTTGGAATAACACTGCATTAATTGCACTGGAATAATATGGAATACCAGATTTTCATCCAAACAGAAATATGGAATAACAAGGGGAATAAGCTATTCCTGAGGAAATCGTATTCCTATTTTTGAAATAATTTTTTTATTTTATCTTGAGCATGCATTGCGCTTGATGCAACTACTGTTGCACCGATGCATAAATTTTTTTAAAAAAATTAAATACATAAAAATTTTTAGGTTAAGATTAGGTCTAATGAAACTGCACGCAACGAGACCTCAACTTATCCCATCTTCTAAGGGCATAAGGCTGCCTCTTATGATTCTGCGTCGACGTGGATCCTTTCTCTTTTTTTTTTTTTTTGTTACAAAACGGGCGATCATACACTCCTCATATGAATCAACCCAGATACATCTGAATATAAAATCTGCTGGAGAAGGATCGGGCAGGGGTCCGCAGGGCTCCAAGTCCATGGTCCCGCATGCTGAGCTACAAAGGAAGCCACCCAGTCTGCCGCCGCATTGGCCTCACGGAAGATATGGCGGATCTGAACAGACTGGATTTCCCTCAACATGGACCGGCAGTCCAACAAAATCGGATTAGAGGGAATGTCCAAACAGCTGTCCCTCAACAACCAGGAGATGACAGTCATAGAATCCCCCTCAATCATAATCTTATGGGCCTTGAGAGTTCTGATAGCATACGAGAGACCCCCCCACGCACCAATGAGCTCCGACATAGGAACAGATGAGTCGAGGGTACCAAAGCCTCCCGCCGCTAAGAGATCACCCTGATGCCCACGAATGATAAAAGCAGAGCTAGCAGCTTTATGACGGACACTCCCATCAAAATTGATTTTGACATACCCTGGAGGTGGGGGCTCCCAAGAGAAGAAAACCGAACACCGGTTCGCTATCAAGACAGCAGGGGAGCCCCAGAGGCCAGAGGGGTCAACATCAACAGCACTAGAGCCCCGGGCACAGTCCGAAGACAACAGTCTGATCTGCCTCACAACTCTGTGATAAGAGAATCTGTCGTTGGTGAAGATGATCTGATTCCTCGAAAGCCATATGTGATAAGCAGTGGCAGACCAAAGACCACGCTTATTCAGAGGGCCATACCGGATCTCCTGAAAGAAAGAGGATCGCAAATCAGCCATAATATCAGCTCTCCTAGGGTAACCCATGAGAACCCATATCCGTCTCGCTCTGGGGCAATAAAATATAGCATGGTCCAGAGATTCCTCCGCCTGACTGCACAGAGGGCAAGTCGGCTGGATAGACAGACCCCTCCGGGATAGGAGAAGGCAAGTCGGAAGACAGTCCCAAAGAAGCTTCCAGATGAAGAGCTGAACCCTGGAAAGAATAGGAAGCTTCCAGATCCAGCGAGCATCCTTCGTACACTGCGCCTGTGGCCTGAACATATCCAGAAGATCTCTAATGGGGGCCTTGGGAAAGCAAGATCTCTGCCAAACCCTGGAATCTGCAACACAGCCAGCCATGAGAGGAAGCGAGATAATCCGAGAAGACAACTCTGCTCCAAACAAGCGGGTCACCGAAGGAATATGCCAGGAGAGGGGGTTTAAGGAAATCAAATCCTTAACCCTGAGATTGGGGGGGACATCCATAATGATATAGGTGGGCCAACGCATGAGAGGGAGCTCAGAAATCCAGGCATCCTTGACAACATCAATCAAAGAACCATCACCAATCAGCCACGAAATGTTGTTCATGATGGCCTGGCTATGACTACAGATCTGCTTCCAAAAGGACGAAGAGCCCCGGGGCGGCATAATGGTCGAGCCAGGAGCCCAGTCTCCGTATCTCGCATGCATCACAGAACTCCATAAACACTGAGGCTCCAGGAGGAATCATGAAGCGTGCCGAGCAAGAAGAGCTTCCCTTCTAGCAATCAAAGACTGAATCCCCAAACCACCTTCATAGATAGGCATACAAACCCTATCCCAAGATAATAGGTGAATACCATGACCCTCCTGCATCGAAGCCCAAAGGAAATCTCTGAAGCATCTATCAATCCTTCTCAGGCAGGTGATCGGCATGACAGTATTGGATAGGAGGTAAACTGGAATAGAAGAGAGGATAGAGCGAATGATGGTGACCCTGGCCATCATAGAAAGGCTAGTAACTGGCCATCCATCAGTACGCTGGCGGATCCATCTCTCAATCTCAGCATAGTCAGAACAACGGGCCCGTCTACCGGTAATAGGGATCCCCAAATACATAAGACGGTCCGTCATAGAGGTGATACCAGATAGCTCAATAATAGCTTGCTTAATAGATCTGGGGGTCTTCGGACTAAAACAGATAGATGATTTAAGAAAATTAACTCTTTGGCCCGAAGCTTGACAATAACGCTGCAGAATAGAGTGAAAAGAGGCAGCATTATCAATAGAGGCCTTCCCCAAAAGGATGCAGTCATCGGCGAAAAGAAGGTGAGAAATCAGAGGGCCCTCACTCCTGGCCATGAACGGGACAATCCGACGATCCTGCTGAGCCTGATGGAAAGCACGAGAAAGATCGTCCACAGCAAGAATAAATAACAAAGGAGATAGTGGGCACCCCTGTCTCAGACCCACCGAAGAGTGGAAAAACTCAGTAGGACTCCCATTGATAAGCAGAGAAAAGGACGGTCTCAGAATGCAAGCCATAATCCACTCAATAAAGAGATCAGCAAATCCGAATTCCTGAAGAGACCGTTCCAGAAAGGCCCAGCTCACTCTATCATAAGCTCTTTCCATATCAAGTTTCACTGCCATAAGACATCTTTTCCCAGGAGCTCTTTGGAGATCATGCATGAATTCCTGAGCAATGAGGACGTTGTCCGAAATAGAATGCCCTCGAATAAAAGCCCCCTGCTCCAAAGAAATAATACGGGGGATAACAAGCCGAAGACGACCAACCAAGAGGCAAGCAGAAATTTTATACAGGGTAGTACAGAGGCTGATAGGTCTGAAGTGCTGAGGAAGAGATGCATCGGACCATTTAGGCACAAGCGTAACAAGAGTCCGATTCCAATCCAAGGGAATCTGCTTCGAATGGAAGACAATTTGAATAGCCTGAATCACCTCCTGACCAACAATGTCCCAGTAGTGGCGATAGAAAAGGGGGGGAAATCCATCTGGCCCAGGGGCCTTTTCCGGTCCAAGCTCCCACAGAGCCATCCGAATTTCCTCAGCAGTGATCGGCCTACACAGCTTATCATTGTCCTGAGAAGAGACTCTCCTGGAGTCAGGAACTCTGACAACCGGATCACCATTACCGGAGGAGTCAGCCCATCTAGACTGAAAGAAATGAAGAAGCAGATCCCGAATAGACTGATAATCCTCATGGCCTTGCCCCTCTATATCCACAAGCCTCCGAATTCTATTAACAGCACGCCGCTTCAGGGTAGCCTGATGGAAGAATCTAGTATTACGATCCCCCTCACGAATCCACTGAAGCCTTGACCTCTGTCTCCAATACATCTCCTGCTGGCGAAGTAGTGAGTGATGACAAGCAAGCTTATCCCGCAAAGTGAGAAGGTCCGGGTCCAGCAGAAATCCCTCCTGATCCTCCTTTTCCTGAAGAGCTGTAATATCTGCTTCCACCCGATCAATCTGACGATCCAGATTTCCCATATCATTCCTATTCCATCTGGTAAGACGCCGTCTAGCCAACATCAGACGACGAGAAAGGCGGTAAATAGCATTACCCCTGATGGGAAGATGCCAAATTTGAGAAATAATAGACCGAGCCCCCGAGTGGACAGTCCAGAAATGCTCAAATCTAAACTGTCTACGGTGATGCTGATCAGCCTCAGTAGAGATCAATAAGGGGCAATGGTCGGAAGCAATCCTGGGCAGGTGAGAAACATGGGCCGCTGGAAACTTGTGAAGCCACTGGGCCGTAGCCAAAGCTCTGTCAAGTCTTTCCCATACACGAGCTGAGCCATGGCGATTATTACACCAAGTGAATTGGGTTCCGGAATACCCCAGATCCAATAAACCAGCAGTCCCAATAAAAGATTTAAATTCAGTAATATCAGCAGAGGCCGAAACCCGTCTACCCCCACGTTTTTCATTGGCCTCAGTGATACAGTTAAAATCTCCCGCAATAATGGTAGGGAGACCTTGACCAAGAAGGGAAAGCAGCTCAGACCAAAGAATCTGCCGCTCCCTATAATCCGTGCTGGCGTAAACAGTCGACAGAAGCCAGGTGTCAGTGGACCCCGCAGAGATAAGAAGACCAATCTGCTGGTTACACTGATGAAAAGCCTCAATCGAAACAGCAGAGTCACGCCATATGGCCAAAATACCCCCAGACATACCCTCAGCCTGCACAGCATACAATAACCACGAGCGGGAAATCTCCCTCCGGAGCCGGGCTAAAGTATCGCCTGACAGTCTGGTTTCCAACAACACACATATATCAAAATTATGTAATTGCAACAATCTATTAAACGAGGATCGAAAGGAAGGCTTTCGAGCTCCTCGAACATTCCATATAAGTATCTTCATTTAAAGATTGGGGGGGACTGGGACCCCTCCTTGGTCCTCCACCATAGCCATATCAGATAAACATCCATTACCGAGGGTGCCACTATCAGTAATCATTGGATACTCTGTCATCAAGCCATCTGAATCAACACCTGGAACCACAGGAGGCAAGGACTGATCCGGAGGTATAGTATCAGAGAGAGGACCCACAGTGTTTTCACCTGATTCCTTCATGGGTAAAGTGACATTCGTATCAGTTCTGGGCTTGCTCACCCCCTGACCAGCTTCCTGGATACAAGATGGTAATGACATCTTGGCTAGGGAGTTAAGAGCCCCCTCATTGCTTTTAGGCAAAGAAGTTTTCCCTTTTCCTTTCCTCTTCACTAATTTGGATATGGATCTCGGAGCCGGGCAGTCGACCGATCTGGCCCTTTTCAGAGGGCCAAGAAAAGCATCCTCACCACCCTGAGAATTGCCACTGGTCGAGCCCAATCCAGATGAGCTGAAGGGATTATGAATTGTCTGAACTTTGGACTGAATAACAGCATTACTCCCCTTCAGTTCAGACTTCAATTGAGAATTCACTGGGTCTACAGTACCGGCACAGAAAGTAACCGGCACACTAACAGCAGCATTCAAGGGAGCTGATATCACCTCCTTCCCCTTCTGAAAGTCATCACCATGGTCACTCGACCCTTGCACCGTCACAGTCGTCTTCATCATTGACGGGGGCAGTTTCCGGCGAGCCACCTTCACCGGCTGCCTCCACCCATCCTTCTCCACGGCCGACAGTTGCTGCGTCATCCGATTCAACTGGGAATGAGCACAGCTACTCGACGCCTTGGAGCCAATATTTGTCTGGGGATTCTTCCGTTCCTCCTGTTTCTGCCCAGGAGACTCCCGACGTTGACGAACAGCCGTCAACCAGGGGCCGAAAGCAGGGGATGGAGAGACTGACTTCTCGCTTGATTCAGTCGACACAGAGCATGGTCCTTCCAGGTGAAGAGAACCGCAACTCGGGCAGAATCCTTCCAAGGATTCGTAGATGAACGGCTGCCAAAAAGGAAGAGAAATGCCCTGCACTCGGGTACCCGGCCGGAGGGGACGCCGGAGGTCCATCCGCAAGCAGATACGAGCATAATTTCCCCTGCTTTTGGCCATGGTCGCCGCATCAAGACAATGGAACTGCCCGGCACCTTCAGTGATCGCTCGCAGGAAGTCCTCCTTCCAGAATTCAAGAGGAAGATTTGGAAGACGGAGCCAAACCAGGGCGAAGGGGATAGCGTTCTCAGCCGGGACGAACTCCGGCTTCCAACGATCCATGCCAATGATCTGCCCATTGATGATGCAAGGGCGATTCAACACCAGCTCTACAGTTTTCGAGTCCTCAAACCGGAAGATGTGGTTGCGGCAGGCCAAGCTGATCGGCAAGATTTCCCCCCGGATTCCGGCACGACGAAACTCCCGAACATAGGCGTCCGCCGGAACCCATTTCTGATAAGAACGAGCTAGGATAGCTCGAACATGCCATTCACCCATCTCGGACTTCAGATCCTCCACCGGAAGCTGAATTACCTCCGGGAATGCATTCTCCAGCCGCGCGATATCCGCCGGCGTCGGGGAAGAAGATACCCAGAAGAAGCCCGCTGAGCCAACCTTCGGCCCACTCTCCCGACCACCATTGACCCCATCCGACGCCATGAGCCAGAAGGGGACACCCAGACGATGGCCCACCGAAAGCAGCAAAGCCGGAGACGGAGACGATCGCCGGAGATCACACAGGCAAAAGCCGCGCACGAATCTTAAAGCTGACTACCAACCAGACGCGAGAGCACCCTTACGCACGATCCTCAAAGCACATAAAGTGCTCCCGATCCTTTCTCTTTGCCTGCAAGAATCATCTGAATGAGTATTATTTCAGCGATGAATCCGAAATGTAATGGATGAAAATTGATAACGCATGATCACTGGTCTTGAACGTCAGGAGAAGAGAGCTGTTTAATCCACGGTCCCATGTCTGATCTGATGGCCTGCAAAAAATCCTAAGATCGGAGGGGTGCTCCGGTGGGGACCCTCCAACGCTCAAGTCAGTAACTGGTGTCACAGCTGAGGGAGAGCTCAGACGAGCTCTGGGGAGAAAAATCAATCCTCAGAAAGAGGGGAATCCCTCTCTAGGTATCAGGGTAGCGAGCGTATGAGTTTGCGTACCTTGTTTTTGAGTGGACTTACCCTTTTATAGGGGGTTGACACCTGCATAACCACGTGGAGTTCCGTAAGAGAGGAATGTTTGCGGGGTTCATGGGGTTGCGTGAATTTGGGCTGGTTGGTGGGTCCTGTCCCATCGGAGAGAGGAAAATGGTGGTTGGTGAGCTACGTCCCATCAGTCAGTGGGGCTAACAGGTAGTTAGGTCCAGTCCCATCAGCGGCGTGACCAGTGGGTAGTTGGGCCTGGGGATGTCAGGCAGCGCGGGTCAGAAGGATGGTGGCATGAACAGCCAGGACCGCTCTAGGGCTGGTTTGGAATAGCCTTGACCCTCCGGAGGGCGCCGAGGCCAAGTAGGGCCGACTCGGCCGACTTAAAGATGCCAGGGCAGGGCCGACTAGGGAAGGTCGGGGCCGACTCGGCCGACTTGGAGATGCTGGGGCCAAGCGGGGCCGACCAGGGAAGGTCGGGGCTGACTTGGCTGACTTGGAGATGACGGGGCCGAGCGGGGCCGACCAGGGAAGGTCGGGGCTGACTCGGCTGACTTGGAGATGCCGGGGCCAAGCGGGGCTGACCAGGTAAGGTCGGGGCCAACTCGGTCGACTTGGAGATGCCGGGGCCGACTTAAGATTTTGATTTTGCCATAATTGCCCCCGTGGCTACGTCAGCCACATCAGATGCCCCCCCCCGCCCCTGAGCGTGAAGGGCCATGCGCCCGCTACCCTTTGGGCAAGAGGGGTGCGAAAATTCAAAAAATGATTGCTCTTTAGTGCACTTTTAATAGCTTGGTGAGCTGGTGCATCATTCCGAGGCAGTGTCGCTTCAAAAATCTACCACAATCATGTGGTAGGTGGGAGCTGACGTTAGCGCCGGATGCCTCGAAGAGGAAGCCTATTGGGGGAATGGAAAAAAGGTAAGGGTCATTATCGCTTCTCTTTTCTATGCCCCGCGATTGGTCGGGGATCACGCTCCTTGGGGCGAATCGAGGTGGCACGTCTCGGGCGCAGGCAAGATTTTCGGCGGACTGCTCGTGGCACAATAGGAGAGCGCCATGTGGCAGGGCCTTGATTATCGTCGTTCGGGGATGGGGATATAAAAACGCCCTAAGGGCATGAGGAAAGCTTTTACATTGCCATTGTTTTCTTCCAGCTTTCCCTCTCTTGAGTTCTTCTGTGACTTGAGCCCTTTTGTCTTCAAATTCCCTTTGATTTTCAGGTTAGTTTCATCTTTCATTTTCACCCATGGACCGTTGTGCCATTAGGAAGGGTAAGAGGCCTGTAGTAGAATCTTCCCATTCCGATAGTGAAGACCAAACCTCCTCAGCTCATCAGGCACCTCGGCCGATGAGCGGAATCGTCATCCGCGGTTGACCGATGGTGACCAGGCCTCCGTCCACCTCAACCTCCCCTATTAGGGCAATTCCTGTGTCCTCCCACCATCCGGGATAACCTCCGATGGTGAGCTCTGATCCAGCAGGTCCGTCAAGAGTGGCCTCAACTGTGACCCCCGAAGATGTAGAGGCCATTAGGGCTAAGTACATGGTCCCCAGCTTCATCCGCTTGTCCGCACTGGGGCCTGAAGATAGAATGACCTCTGCCTACCCTAGTCGGGTCACTCTATACAAGGAGTTCTTCCGGTGTGGACTGCGCCTTCCTTTCCATCCTTTTTTATTGAACCTTTTAGATAGGTATATATTAGCGCCGGTGCAGTTGACTCCAAATTCGATTCGGATCATCTGCGCCTTTGTCATTCTTTGCTACTTTCAGGAGGCCCAGCCAGGGTTGTCACTGTTCCGAGCTTTCTACAAGCTCCGCCGCCAAGGTGAGGGGGCCTGGTGGGCTTTCACTGCCAGGCCGGGTAGGGCCTTCCCCTTAGGTCTCCTGTCCAAAATTAGGGGATGGAAACCCCGCTTCCTTTTTACCCATGTCGAGGGGGTGAGGACTGATTAGATGGAGCCGGACACCAGCTCCAATGATAATGCCACTGTGGGGGAGAGAGATAAGGAACTCTTCACCCAATTGTCCAACTGCTAAATCCCTGACTACAAGAAACTCTTGTCCAAGGAGAACCTGGTAGAAGCCGAGTTGGCCCCGACGGTTGGTGAGCATGACGTCCAATTCCTTCTGTCTCGACCGAAAAACTGGTTGCTAACACTTCTCATTTTTGGATGCAGCGACGAAGTTTTCCGTCGGTGCATTTGAAGCCACCTTGAAACAAAATAGGCCGGCGACTGGGGAAGCATCAAGGCTGGCGAAGAAGGCTCGAAGAGGGGAGCGGGCCGGGCCGACCCAAGCCGTTGAAGTCCCTAAGGCTCCAATGCCCGCGGAGAAGCCGATCGAGGAAATGCCGGTTGGAGGAGTGGTCCCGGGGACGGTCGGGACTGGAGTAGAAGAAGGAGAGATTTCGGTCACTACTGAAGCAGCCGTGGTGATCGTGGATCTTGAAGAGGAAGCCCCTGCCGCCACTGATGTGCCTGAGGTGGGGCAGGTTACAGTTGCTGTCAGCCCTCCGGCTGCTGCCGAGCCGGAGATGGTGAGGGCTCCCCCAACTGCCGGAGAGAGGGAACCAGTCGCCAAGAAATCCAATGCTGAGGCGGAGGTGACCAGGGAGCAGAGGGATGGGCCGGAGAGTTCATCCCAATGGTTGGTGCACCACCCGACTCGTCCTCGGGTTGAGGGTCCGTAGGAGGGGCCGGTGCGGCCGGCACCTAGGTTCAACTCAATGACGGATGCCAGGCAAGCTGCCCATCTTCTGTTGAGAGTTCGGACTGCCAAGTCTGAGGAGGAGACGCGGGATTGAGCCACTCCGCGCTCCTGGATATGGTGATGGTTGCCGTTGTCCAGGTAATCTTCTGAGTTCTCTCTATTTTCGGATGTGCCTTTTGATGCTCCAATCTTTTATGGTTAATATGTTCACCATGCTGCAGATGGCCAACGGTGCAATCGACCTTCATGAGGCGATGGCCCACTCTTCGGATGCGCTCACAAAGGCCATGGCGTGGGTCGACAGGTACAAGAAGGAGAGCATGGCACAGTCCCAGAGCCTTGCTCGACTTCATCAGGAGGCCAAGGCCTGGGAGGAGAACTTGGGCGGCCGAATAAGGGAGGCGGAATGCTGGGCCGAAGCTGAGAGTGGCCGGGCATCCGTAGCTGAGGCCAAATTGGAGCTGGTCTCGGATCGGTTGAAGGCCGCCGTGGCACGGAATGAGGAGTTGGCTCGCCAGCTTCAACGCACCGAGGAGGAGGCCAGGATGGTGCAAAATGAGGCCCGGGCTGCTACGGAGAGAGCAGCCGCCGCGGAGAAGGCGGCGGTTGAGTCGGGCCACATGAAGGCTGGGGCTGTGGCCTACGTAGACGAGGCCAACGCACGAGCCAAAGAAGCCGAGGGCCGAGCCAGGGAGGCCAAGGCGCAAGCCCAGGAGGCCAAGGCCAGGGAACAGCGAGCTGAGGCCGAGGTGGGGCAGGCCATCTCCAACTACAAGTCCTCACTGGAGTTCGGGAAGGAGGTCCTCGAGGCTAGTCTCGATGCCTATGTTAAGGGCTTTGACATGTGCAAAACTAAGGTGTCTGCGGCTCTCAAAATCGACATCGCCGAGCTCGAGGGGATCCGCCCTGGGGAGTCTGATGAGGAGCCGGCGGAGGAAGAGGACGACGAAGGAGAGTCGGGCCCATGCGAGCCCTAGAGAGTTATCGTTTCTTCTTTTTCCCTTTTCCTTTTTGTAACTGACCTCAGGCAAATTTTGTACTTCATTTTTATTATCAATGAAGAAAAGCTTTTTATGAAGACGCTTTTGTACTTTGTCTTGCCTGTTTTTTTTTTCCTCTAGGCCAAACATTTTGTTGTGCAACTAACTATAAGACGGGCCCCGTACCTGTTGGTGAGAGGGGACCTTTCTTCCGATGTGCTCCTTAACTCTGAGTGTTGTGCATGTTGATAATGCCATGGTCGAACCGTTGTATCAGGTTGGCCAATGTTGAGATGCGCCTTCAAGGTATAAGCCAGCCGCGTAGGAGGTTACTTAAGATGCCCTAAGCTGTCGTAGGCCGTTTGAAGGGAGATTCATCTGCGTTCGAATATTCTAAGGACTTAGAATGACCCGAGGGCAACTTAGCACCGAGATCAGCTTGAAAACGCCAAGGGTCGAGTGGGGCTTGACCGGGAAGGTCTGGGCCGACTCGGCCTGACCTTAGAGATGTCGAGGCTGAGTGGGACCGACCAGGGGTGGTTGAGACTGACTCAGCAGACTTGGAGACCATGAGGGTTGGCAAGCTCTTTTAGAACCACCTCGGGGGTTTGTGTGCCGCCCAAGGGGCAACTCAGAGGATATGGAGCCTTTAGGGTCTTAATCACCTTGGGGCACCTCCGTACTGGGGCCGAGTGATGTCTCGTAGGCCGTGATGCCGGCGAACTCCTTTAGAACCACTTTGGGGGTTTGTGTGTCGCCCGAGGAGCGACTCGGCGGGTATGGAGCCTTTAGGGTCTTAATCGCCTCAGGGGCACCTCCGTGCCAGGGTCGAGTGGTGTTCTGTAGGCCGTGATGCTGGCGAGCTCCTTTAGAATCATCTCGGGGATTTGTGTGCCGCCCGAGGGGCGACTCAGTGGGTACAGAGCCTTTAGGATCTTAACCGCCTTGGGGGTACCTCCATGCCGGGGCCGAGTGGTGTCCCCTAGGCTGCGATGCTGGCGAGCTCCTTTAGAACCACCTTGGGGGTTTGTGTGCCGCCCAAGGGGTGACTCGGTGGGTATGAAGCCTTTAGGGTATTAACCGCCTCAGGGGCACCTCCATGCCGGGACCGAGTGGTGTCCCGTAGGCCGTGATGCCGGCGAGCTCCTTTAGAACCACCTTAGGGGTTTGTGTGCCGCCCGAGGGGCGACTCAGTGGGTACAGAGCCTTTAGGGTCTTAACCGCCTTGGGGGCACCTCCGTGCCGGGGCAGAGTGGTGTCCCGTAGGTCGCGATGCCGGTGAGCTCCTTTATAACCACCTTGGGGGTTTGTGTGCTGCTCGAAGGGCGACTCGATGGGTACGGAGCCTTTAGTGTCTTAACCACCTCGGAGGCACCTCTGTGCTGGGGCCGAGTGGTGTCTCGTAGGCCGCAATGCCGGCGAGCTCCTTTAGAACCACCTCGGAGGTTTGTGTGCCACCCGAGGGGTGACTCGGCGGGTACGGAGCCTTTACGGTCTTAACTACCTCGGGGGCACCTCTGTGCCGGGGCTGAGTGGTGTCCCATAGGCCGCGATGCCGGCGAGCTTCTTTAGAACCACCTCGGGGGTTTGTATACCATCCGAGGGGCGACTCGATGGGTACGGAGCCTTTAGGGTCTTAACCGCCTTGGGAGCACCTCCGTGCCGGGGCCGAGTGGTGTCCCATAGGCTGCAATGCCGGCGAGCTCCTTTTGCGAGATCTGATCCTTGAATGCAAGGGAGAGCAGGCTGTGGCACTGGAAGGGACCCTTTTATTGCTCGTATTTTGGGAGATACATTATTGATAATATTGGCGGAGATTATCCGCGTTCCATGTATGCGGAATGGGTTGTCCGTTAAGCTCTTCTAGTCTGTATGCCCCCCGGTGGAGTGTCTCGGTGATACGATAAGGACCCTCCCAGTTGGGGGACAGTTTGCTTCCCTCCGTAGGCTTAGATACCTCAGCCTTTCTTAAAATCAGATCTCCGTGGCGAAAGACCCTGGGACGAACTCGGGCATTGTAGTACTTGGCTGCCCGCTGACAGAAAGTCGCCATACGCAGCCTTGCCCGGTCATATGCTTCGTCGATAAAGTCCAGGTTGGCTCGTATCAATGTGGAATTGTCTTCCTCGTTGAAGGACTCCACGCGCGGACTGGGCAGTCCGATCTCAACTGGGATGACGGCTTCGGATCCGAAGATGAGACTGAAGGGAGTCTCGCCCATCGGGGCTTTGGGGGTCATGTGGTAAGCCCATATCACGCTGGGGAGCTCCTCCACCCATCGACCCTTTGATCCATCTAGCCGAGTCCTAAGCCCTCTGAGAATGGTGCGGTTCATGACCTCGGCCTCCCCGTTGGTCTGGGGGTGGCCGACAGAGGTGAATCAATGGCGAATACCTAGCTCACTGCAAAAAGTCCTGAATGCATCATTGTTGAACTGGTGGCCGTTGTCTGTGATGAGAGTGTGAGGTAGGCCAAAGCGGCATATGATCGACTTCCAGAAGAAGGCTTTAACTTTGCTCTCGATGATCTTAGCCAGCGCCTCGACCTCGACCCACTTGGTGAAGTAGTCGATGGCGACTAGTAAGAATCTCCGCTATCCCGAGGCTGGAGGGAATGGCCCAAGGATGTCCATTCTCCACTGAGCGAAGGGACAAGGGGTTGAGAGGGGGTTGAGCAGGGTAGATGGTTGATGCTAGATGTGTGCGTGGTGCTGGCAACCATCACACTTCTGAACTAGTTTGGCCGCGTCCTCTCTCATGGTGAGCCAGAAGTATCCCTGTCGAAGGGCCTTCTAGGCCAGGAACCTGCCCCCCATGTGATTTCCGTAGATGCCTTCATGGATTTCTCTAAGGATGCAGTCGGCGTCGGAAGGTCCTACACATCTGAGCAGGGGGTAGGAGAATGACCTCCTGTATAGATGTCCGTCTAGGAGGACAAATTTGAAAGCCCTCCACTTGAGCAGCTTGGCTTCATTGCGGTCATCGGGGAGGGTGCCGTCAGTGAGATAGCGGACGTAGGCATCCATCCATGTAGGCTCTTGGATGAGCGGGAGGACTTCCTCACCATCCTCTATGGTGGGCCTTTCTAAATATTCAATGTAGGCATCCCTTGCGATGCCGTCGGTGGTGGTAGCCAGGCGGGAAAGAATGTCGGCCTTGGCATTCTCACTCTGGGGAATGTAACTGATGCTAAAATAAGCTAATGGAGAGACCAAGAGCCGAACCTTGCCCAGGTATTGTGTCATAACAAGGTCACGCACCTCGTACTCTCGTTGATTTGTCCAGAGATGAGCTATGAGTCAGTAAAAGCTCTGAGGTGCCTTATTCCAAACTCTTGGACTAGCCTTAATCCCGCTAGCAGGGCCTCGTACTCGACTTGGTTATTGGTGGCTTTGAATAGAAACCGCAGGGTGCATTCTGCTCTCTCTCCACCCGGTCCGGTGAGAATGAGACCGGCACCGCTTCCCTGAGAGTTTAACGCGCCATCTACATGGAGGATCCAGGTTTCTCCATCATTGCCCGGCTCAGGCTCGTGCCGCTCCATGGAAACCTTCCTGGTCTCCTCATCCGCCCAAGTGCACTTGACTAGGAAATCGGCTAGGACTTGGGACTTCATGGCCGATCGCGCTTGGAAGGAGAGGTCAAATTCTTCTAGCTTGATGGCCCACTTGACGAGTTGCTTGAGGTGTCTGGACGGGCCAGGATGGCTCGGAGGGGCTGGTCCGTGAGCGCCACAATGGGATGGGCTTGAAAAATATGGGTGGAGATGCCGAGCGGAGACGATCAGGGCGAAGATGATTTTTTCTGTCTTGGAGTACCTGACTTCTGCATCGTAGAGCACCTTGCTCACGTAATAAATGGGCCTCTGGGTTCCGTCAGCATCGAGACGCACCAATACTGAGCTAACGGCCTCAGAAGAAGTGGCGAGGTAGAGGAAAAGACTCTCCCATCCCTTGGCTTGGACAGGAGCGGCGGAGAAGACAGAAACACCTTCAGGCCATCGAAGGCTTTCTGGCAGTCATCCGTCCACTCGAAGCTGTTTACTTTCCGTAGGGCCTTGAAGAAGGACAAGCATCTCTCGACTGAATTGGAGAGGAAACGACTTAAAGCCGCCATCCTCCCCGTTAGTCATTGTACTTCCTTCTTGCTGGATGGTGGTCTCAAGTCAAGGATGGCGTTGATTTTCTCTGGATTCGCCTCGATCCCTTGCTGAGTCACCATAAAACCCAGGAACTTGCCCACCGTGACTCCAAAGGCGCATTTCTTGGGATTCAGCTTGACCTAAAAGCGGTGGAGGTTGTTGAAAGTTTTCTCTAGATCGGAGACATGATCAGAAGCGCGGATGCTCTTGGTCAGCATGTCATCCATGTAGACTTCCATGTTTCGACCTAGCTGATCCTGAAACACCCTGTTCATCAATCTTTGATAGGTCGCCCCTGCGTTCTTAAGGCCGAAAGGCATTACTTTGTAGCAATAAATCCCCTTTTCTGTCACGAAGGATGTGTGCTCTTCGTCGCTAGGGTACATCCTTATTTAATTATATCCAGAGAAGGCATCCATGAAGCTGAGGAGCTCGTGGCTGGAGGTGGAATCTACCAGCTGGTATATCCTTGGCAGGGGAAACTGTCTTTCAGACATGCCTTGTTGAGGTTGGTGAAGTCAATGCAAATTCTTTAGCTCCCGTTTGCCTTTCTCACCATGACCACATTGGCCAACCAGTTAGGGTAATGCGCCTCTCGAATGTGGCCGGCACTGAGCAGTTTGTTAACCTCTTCATCGATGGCCTTTTGCTGCTCAGGAGCGAAGCTCCTCTTCCTCTGGCGGATTGGACGGTGCTTCGGATCGATGTTGAGCTTGTGGGTGATTACTTCTGGAGGGATGCCGGGCATGTCAGATGCTGACCAAGCGAAAACTTTTGAGTTGGCCCGTAGGAAGGTTAGGAGGTGATTGCGATCCTCCGAGGGGAGGAGTCCACCGATGCGCATGGTCTTCGCCGGATCGTCCCCAAGGGGAAAGGTCAGGAGGTGCTCGGCTGGATCCCCTCTCCTATCGGACTCCCTAGGGTCAGGTGCTTCTGGGACCAGCTTGGCCTCCAAGGGGCTTGACACCATGTGATAGCAGGGCAGAACTGAGCTGATCTCGCCTTTCATCTTCCCAACACCTCCGCTAGTAGGTAACTGCACCAGCAGGCATCGGGTGAAGATAATTGCATCCAATAGATTTAAGCTTGGGTGCCCGAGAATGGCGTTGTATGCCAAGGGGACCCGCACAACCAAGAACTTCATGATCACTGTGCTTTGGCATGGCGGTGTTCCGGCTATCACAGGCAAAGATATCTCGCCCTCAACCCTTACCGAATCCCCGATGAATCCGACCAAAGGGGTTGCTACAGGCTAAAGAGAGTCTAGAGATAATCCCATCCGAACAAAAGCATCATAAGTGAGGATGTTAGCTGAGCTGCCACTATCAACCAATATCCTTTTTACACGGTGCTTGGCGATCGTCATAGAGACGGCGATGCCTTCATTGTTTACATTCTTAAAATTCACTGGTCCCCCCCCCCCCGAGAACTACATTACCCGGCGCATCCTCCCCTCTTGGCCGCTTGGATGAGGAAGCCGCTCCCCAAGACACCATTCCAACTGTCCGCTCCATGGGGGTGTTGTCGACAGCGGCCTAAGCGTGCGGGGGTCCCATGAGTGCCAGCAGCGGTTGCGGCGCCTTCTAAACATACTTGCCGAGGTAGCCCCACTGGATGAGCTCCTCGATGGTTCGCTTCAGGCTGAAGCAGCTGTCGGTGTTGTGGCCATAATCTTGATGGAATCGGCAGTAATGGCTCTTGTCACGGGGAGGTCCATTCTTCATAGGAGGAGGGCGTTGGAGATAAGGCTCGCCCTCGATTTCCATCAGGATGTGAGATCGAGGGACGAGGAGAGGCGTGAGCTTGCTCTCATTGGGGACGGGGCTTTGACGCCTATTGTCAGATCGGCAAGGCGGATCAGGCTGCCGGTAGTGAGAGGGCCCGCTCGGCTTGGGGCGAGCAGGTTTGTGGCTGGAGCTCCTTGAGGATTCTCGGCGGGTGAGGTCAGCCTCATCCACGTGGATGTACTTTTGGGCCCGAAGGAGGAGGTCGGAGTAGGAATCGGGGGGCTTCTTATCCAGGGAGAAGGTGAAACAGGACGGAAGGAGCCCCCACTTCAACGCTAGCACCGCCACTACGTCGTCCAGATGGTAGACTTCAAGGACGACAGTTTTGAACCAGGATACAAAGTCCCGCAGCGACTCTCCCTCCTTCTGGCGCACGGAGAAGAGGCTGTCCGCGACCCTTGGGATTCATCGACAGGCATCAAAATGTGCCAAAAAGGCCTTTTCCAGCTCCCGAAAGGAGCCGATGCTGTGGGGGGATAGGTGCGAGTGCCAAGCATGAGCAGCCTTCCATATAGTAGTAGGGAAAGCCTTACAGAGAAGGGCGTCTGACGCACCCTAAACTTGCATCATGGATTTGTAGCTCTCGAGGTGGTCAAGAGGATCCATCGTACCATCATACGGATCTATCTAGAGGAATCAGAATCTAGAGGGGACGGGCTCTTCTAGTATCCGACGAGTATAAGGAGGATGGGTGTCATATTCCTCCTCCGGTTGGTTGTTGATCTTCCTAGCGAGCTCATCTAAACACCGGTTGTACTCGTCCAGGCACTCCTCCGCTTGGCGGCTGGCCGTCGGGGCCCTCTGAGGTAGCTCAGAGGATGAAGAAGAGGAAGACAAAGAAGGAGAAGGACTCGAAAGATGGGATTTTCGCTTTGGTTCCTCCTGACGGTGCGACTCTGGAGGAAACTTGCTTGGGCCACAATATGGAGATCGCGGCCGCTTGAGGGGCTCACGGCGAGGCTTCCTTGGAGAAGCCCGGCGACGACCGGCCTCTCACTGAGGAGAACCTTCCCTTGCAGACTGTTGACTGGAAGGGGGAGCGGTCTGATGCTGGGTGGCCACAGACTACTGCTGCTGAAGTCCGTGGACCATGACGGTGAGGGTTCGGGCTTGCTGAGTGAGAGTTGCCAGCTGCTCCGCAGCAGGGGCAGCCGCCTCCGGTTGAGGGGAAGCAACGGGAGGATCAGCGGCCGGGAGGTTGGTCTCCTGCTGCCTAGCTGGGGGAAGATGCCCCCTAGGGTGACTGACTGAAGCATCCTGAGTTCGTGTCATCACCATTGTTGGGAGAGGGAGAGAAAAGAGAAGTATACTGTAGGGTTTGAGCCTTCTTAGCTTTTTTTCCTCCTTCCTGGTGCGCCAATCTGATGACGCCTGATCACTGGTCTTGAACGTCAGGAGAAGAGAGCTTCTTAATCCACGGTCCCATGCCTGATCGGATGGCCTGCAAAAAGTTCCAAGACTGGAGGGGTGCTCCGATGGGGACCCTCCGATGCTCAAGTCAGTAACCGGGGTCACAGCTGAGGGAGAGCTCAATGAGCTCAGGGGAGAAAAATCAGTCCTCAAAAAGAGGGTAATCCCTCTATGGGTATCAGGGTATCGAGCGTATGAGTTTATATACCTTGTTTCTGAGTGGACTTACCCTTTTATAGGTGGTTAACACCTGCATAACCACGTGGAGTTCCGTAAGAGAGGAATATTCGCGCGGTTCATGGGGTTGCATGAATTTGGACTGGTTGGTGGGTCCTGTCCCATCGGAGAAGGGGAAACGGTGGTTGGTGAGCTATGTCCCATCAGTCAGTGGGGCTAACAGATAGTTAGGTCCAGTCCCATCAGCGTTGTGACTAGTGGGTAGTTGGGCCTGGGGATGTTAGGCGGCGCGGGTCAGAAGGACGGTGGCGTGAACAGCCAGGACCGCTTTGGGGCTGGTTTGGGACAGCCTTGACCCTCCGGAGGGCGCCGAGGCCGAGTAGGGCTGACTCGGCCGACCTGAAGATGCCAGGGCGGGGCTGACCAGTGAAGGTCGAGGCCGACTCGGCCGACTTGGAGATGCCGGGGCCGAGCGGGGCCGACCAGGGAAGGTCGGGGTCGACTCGGCCGACTTGGAGATGCCGGGGCCGAGCGGGACTGATCAGGGAAGGTCGGGGCCGACTCGGCCGACTTGGAGATGCCGGGGCCGACTTAAGATTTTGATTTTGCCATAATTGCCCCCGTGGTTACGTCAGCCACATCAAAAATCACAAGGGTATCTCATGAGATGCCTTAAGAATTTTATCAAATATTCTAAAAAATATATTTTTGACAAATAAAATTTAGGTTACAAATTAATTTAGATATGAACTCCTTTTGAGCTAGGTTCAAAATCCAAACTTAGAGATACTTGGGATTGATCTACTCTGATGGCAACCGACCATTGGTGATAGAATATGAAACTCATGCTAGGAATTGCATGAAAATTAAGTTGCATCCAATTGAATGTAAAACTTGTGCCATGCACCGTAGCCATATTTTTTTATAAATAAATAATAAATAATTAAAAATTTAATTGTTGGTACTATTTTATATAAAATTATATAATTAGATAATAAAAGAACTGTAAATATGTCTTATTGTTATCAGCTTCAATGCCAACTACCAAGTCACGTACAGTAATATTAAAAGATAGCTTTTATCGAACAATATTGTTAAAAGTGACAACTTACTGCAGATAAATAATGTATCTGATCGGTCAACTTCTCGTTATAAAGTTCTCTTAGTCTTCATACCAAGTCACATGAAGTAAGTTTGAAAAGTAAATTTTAGCAAAAAAAAAAGAAAAATTATGAAATGATAGCTTGCATGGATGGGTCAGGTTAGTATGTTAATTCATTTTTATTAAAGATATTAATAAGTAGTTATTAAATAAATACTAAAAGAAACTTAAATCTATAATTTTTATTTTATATTTTAAAAATATATAAATAAAAAATAAATAAATGTTAGAGGTGGAATCAATTTTTTAATCTTCTAAATAAAATTTACCGTAGATCGAAGAAGAACCATAATCAATATATTTTAATCTTTAAATGCAGATATTGAAATAAAGTTCATACTATATAATGATATAAATTTTAAATATTAAATTTTATCCTTAAACTATATCGTTAATATATCATGATATTTACTTATTTTATTTTTATCACTTTTATTTTATGCTAGCAATAAAAAAAATCATACTTTATTTGCTGTTGCAGTATTTCATGACTATTGAATCTGGTAGATGGATGTGAAGACAATCTTTCTAAATGGATATCTTAAGGAAAATATCTATGCGGAACAGTCGAAAGAATTCACATCCAGTGATAGTGATCACTGTGTCTGCAAGCTGCAAAGATCCATTTATGGATTAAAGTAAGCTTCTCAAAGTTGGAATACTCAGTTCAATGATGCGATCAATTCATTTGATTTTATCAAGAATGAGAATGAGCCATGTGTGTACAAGAAGGTCAGTGGAAGTGCTATCACCTTTCATGTATTGTACATGGACAATAGACTCCTAATTAGGAATGATATTCCCATACTGACAACGGTTAAAAGGTGGTTATCTAAAGAATTTTTGATTAAAAACCTAAGAGAAGTGTTGCCCAGATATTGCAACCCAAGAAGGGGGGTGAATTGGATTCTTTTTTAAAAATTATTAATAATTAGCAAATATATGCTTTTTAGAAAATTAGAATTAACGAAAAGTGACGTGAAGTGTAGAAAAAAATATTCAAGCACCATAGAAATTTAAATCACACAAACACATGCAATTTATAGTGGTTCGGTGCCAACCCTTCACCTACATCCACTCCCCAAGAACCCCTTGAAAATTTTTACTAACCATCCTAGCCAACCTAGCTAGCAACTTGTTTATAGGCATAAGGGAGCCTTACACCTAGCCTTCCAAGCTAGCCTCTTATTTTCCAGGCACAAGGAAGCCTTACACAGATAGACCTCTATCCTTACAAGTTTTACCACTGTGAAACTTAAATACTGAGCATAATAATTTAAGCAGTATATACAAGAAGCTCTTTAAGTGAGCATATATTCAAAAGAAATACTTTACAACATATGAAGACCACGCTACGGAATGGATTCTTCCTTTGAGCATGTTGGAGGAATGGATGAAGCTTGATTGCTTTTCAGAATGTGGCTGGAGTTTTGATATCACTTCCATTGATGAAAACTTTTGAAGTGGCACTCTAAAATTTTTTTCAGAACTCTCTTAGCCTTTCCTTCCTCACTTAAAATTTTCTTCCCCTGATTTTTTTTTTTACTCAACTAAGATGAATTGCCTTGCTCCGCTTTGATGCCTTGGATGAGAGCTTTAGAAGGCCTATTTATAGGCACGAAGCATAGAGGAGTGGAGGAGTATTAAATGCAAGCATTCAATGCTAAGTTGAAGCATTGAATGCTTTGTTGAATGGCCTATTTAGGCAAGGAACAGGGGATAGCCATTTGGAGATTTGAGAAGCATTAAATGTGTGCATTTGAAATTGAGACATTTAAGACAAGTAGACATTGTTTGAAAATCCCACACTAAGCCATAAAAAAATTTGCAATCTTTGGGGGCATTAAATGAATAAGCGGGTTTTGAAAACCAATCCCAGATAAAATCTTCATTCATAGATGCATTGATGGCTGGGAGATGAAGTCTTCAGAACGGCTGGTGTGAAAAAATATTTACATTCGTCAAAGAGAAAAGGCGGCAATTAAATCATCAATCAATGAGTAAGTTCCAATCCTTTCACATTGCAAAGAAATTGTGGCGATTAAAGACTTTGGAAATAGTAATTGCGATCAACAATGGTGAAGCAAAGCCTGCAAAATTTTGGGAAGAAGAACAGAAGAACGCAAGGTTATTTTTAATGGGATTTATAGTTTTGCCATTGAGATTTTACAGTTTTGCCACTAACTGCTTTCAGTGGGATTTGGACAAGTGTCATGCAATACTTTGAAAAAGAATTTTTACATGATAAATCATCAAAGATAGATTTAGTTATTTAAGAAATGAATAGTAAAACATTAAAGTTCAGTGCAAGACAAAATAAAAATTCAGTTAGACAAGGATGCTTAGGAAAACAAGTTTCACGTTAAGAATATCCAAAGCCAGTTCGGTACGTTTTGAAAAATGAAAGCAATTTGAAGCATGAAATTACTTATGCAGTATGGATTAAAAAAATTTATCTAAAATTATTTTTGGTAGTAAAGATTATTTACCATCATTTTTTTTACATGTATTACCTTTAATATATGTGATACCTTTATTTGAACTGTCACCTTTCTTCATGATGGATTCCCTGAAATCATTGTCTCAACAAAATTCTTAATATTATACTTAATCATTTGGTATTCATCAAAATAAAATATGAGGTCAATAATCTTTCCCTTTTTTATGATGACAAAAACTATTAAGTATTTAATATATAAAGAACATTTCATATCTAATCATTCCTTGGCAAGATAGGGTTTCAAAAATATGTATCATAAAATATTTCTCCCCATCTTTCAAATACTCGGTGCATGTACCAAATTAGTATATATATGCTTTTCAATTTTTTCAAAATAAGAAAATATGATAAATCAGAATGTATGCTTTTACCTAAAAATCATAATGTATGCCTTTATCTAAAATCATAATGTATGCCTTTACCTTTTCTCCTCCTTTTTATTATTAATCAAAAAGAAGATGAAAGGATATGCATATGAAAGGATATGCCGCATTTCATCTTCTTTATATTCATGTTCAGCATGCCATCTTATATCAGCAGTTATAGCCTCAGATCCTTATAATCTCTGCAGGCGTGGAGTAAAAGAAAAGTAATGCATCCTCTTGTAAGGAATACTTTTCCTCCTACTTGTACTATCTCCCCCTTCATCATTGGTGTACCTTGATTGCCCACAAATCTTACACCATCTCAGCTCTGAGCCTTCACCCCAATATAGCATACAATTGTTCAAGCAACAATCGATCTTATTAACTGGGAGGCCAAGGCCACGCAATAACTTCTTCATTGAGTAAAAATTGTCTAGTACAACATTATGATTTGGCAAAACTTCATTAACCTAGCTACAACATTGAACGCCTTTTCTGATAATCGATGATCTGCCTTAATATTCAACAATCGAGCAGCCATAGACAACTGAGAATGACTTTCATGATCAGGATATAATTCTTAATTTGCAGCATGCAACGTATCATAAAATTATTGTGCATCTGGATTTGGTTCTTTCATAAATGTATTCTGATTGAATTTATTACCCAATGCATTCATCACCATTTTTTCATGTGTTTAAATTCACAAATGGTTCATCAACGAGAATTGACACTTGTTGGCTTGTGACAGCTGTAAACATTTCCTTTGTTTCACCATGATAGTTTCAAATATCGTACCCTTAAACAAACCCCTTTTTACACAAATGCACCTTCACAGTTTCAACATCTCTGTAGGCTTTATTCTGATACCTGTATAAGTTGCAGGGGCACCTAATCCTAGGCCCATCCATCCATTCAGGTTGGCTAAATGCAAATGCAATAAATTCTTCCAATCCATTCAGAAAATCTGGATTAAGCAAGCCATCTTTTATCCTTACATATATCCACGAGCGAGTCCCGCTCATTTTGACCGACTTATATAATTTCTAATAAACCATTAAAGGAAACCACAATATAAAACTATATTAGCATTAGTAAATATATAACTAAAATATTTCTTTTACACATGTAAGGTAAATAACAACTATTTAAATTATTTATAACGATAAATCAATTTTATTATTAATGATTGCAATCAATTGATTAGGCCAGGCCAGGGCTAAGGTCCCTGCCCTGCAAGGCCAGACCACGGCTAAGATCCTTGTCGTTCTAGCCAGGATTGAGGCACAGGTTCATGCCAGGCTAATGCTAGGGCTTGGGTTAGGGCCGGACCGCATGGGGTCCGTTCAATCATGAGACTTCACAAGTATATAAGTGTCCTAAATTAATTCCACCTTCATTCCATATATAAAAGGTAAGGCTCTATCCCATTCAAGATTATTTTCTGTAATATGTTATTCTGCTATTAATTATCATCGTTTATGTTAAAATTTTAGCAGCATCTTCTCATATGTTCTCCTAAATGTGTGGCATATATGTCATACTAGAAGAACGTATGAAGAAATACAAACTGCAATCTCAACCAACGATGACTAATAGCAGACTAACATATCGCAAAAAATAATCTCAAACTATCCACTAGGACAATTTGAGAATTTGCAAGACTAAGTCTTACAAATTTTCAAACGGGTCTAAAGGTTATAGTGCTGTGAGAAATAATATACAAATCCAAAGACAATCAAACTTATGCTTGTGATAAAGTTTTCTTGTCTATTATACATATTTTGATAGTGATCTATAGTCACTAACATCAATTTTGATTAAGTTCATATATATAATATAATTACTAATTAAGTTAAATCAATTTATATATAAATACTGGCATTGGACAATCTAATATAATTGATTTAATTCTAAGCATCCCAAGGTTTTGCAAAAAATAGAAATAAATTGAAAGACATTCAATGAGTCTAAGCTCAATAAGAATACCCGACATAGTTTAGAAGTTTAGTAGATAAATACATTCATATGCAATATGATCTATAATCATAAATACATGGCATATAACATCATGCATATCAGTATAGTAACAATAAAAAAGACTAACATATCCAACATTATTTAGGAGTTTAGTAGATAATATCATCACAAATACATTTACCATTATTGGGTCCCAATAACACAATAATTCAGCAATTTAGTAGATAATATCATCATATATTCAGGAGTTTAGGTATTGCAACACAACTAAGCTAGGTCGGCCTAGCCGTGGTGGGGCCTGGCACAACCGAGCCGGGTAGGGCCCAAGCCCCGCCGTGCCTGGCCATGTGGCCTATCGCTAGCCAAGCGAGCGGCCTGGGCAGCCTACCAGGCCGCTTGGCCACATGGTCGGATGGCCTGCCAGGTTGTGGCCAGCCGTGGCTGTGGCCGCCGCCGACGGCGGGGCTGCCGGGGCCAGAGAGAGGGGGGCTTGGGGGTGCACCTGAAGGGGGAGGGGGCGGCACCGGGGGAAGGGGGCTGCACCGGGGGAAGGGAGGAAAAGGGAGAGGGTTAGGGTTGGCAGAGCAAAGAGAGGGGGGGGGGGGTTTATAAACTAGAATTAGCGACACCATTATAGTGTCGCTAATCGGTCACTAATTAGCGACGCCTAAGTGGCATCGCTAATTTGGCGGGATAACACTGTGAGAATTTAGCGACACAAGAATATGCGTCGCTAAATATCGACGCATTTGATGCGTTGCTATTTAGTCGCAATTTCATTACAATTTCGTTTATTCCGTCGCTATTCCACCAGAATAATTCACCCGCTATTCTCTCACCCATGCCAACTCTAGCAAATGGGTCTGAATTGATTTAAATCAGCCATAGCATTGGCTTCGCGATATATATGACGCATCTGGTAGGATGTGGTAGCCCGGAGGGAAGACCAAATATCAAGAAGGAGAGGGTTGGGGGGCTGGCTGTAACCATTGTCCTATCTAATCCATCTGAAGAAAGTAAGGGAGTCACCCTCAATGATGAGGCAACTTGAAGCTCGGCCATGAGAAAGGAGAAATTGAGAGAGCCAAATCCTCCAGCAGAAAGCAAAGCACTCTTAGGTCCTCGAATAACATACCCTGATCTAGCGTATCTGCCAGCGACGCTACCGTTAAAATTGATTTTGACATAATCCAAAGGAGGGGGCTCCCAAGAGATGAAGACCGTGACACGATGCACTGCTGCACTATAGGGGAGTACTCCCATGGGCCGAATCTATCAAAATGAGGGGCAAGGTCATGGTGAAGATACTCTGCTACCAAGGATGCTGCTTGGGCAATGATAGAATGGACCAAGACTATTTCGTTCGTAAAAATGAGAAGATTCCTGGTCAGCCAAATCTGATACACCAAGTAAGCGCAGGCATCACCCTGCATGCCGATGAGTGCCCCCTTCGAACAACCAAGGCCTGTATCCTAAGACTGCCCTCACGAAGAGGCAGACAAGCGAGCTTCCATGAGATAAGGTGGATGTCATGTCTGCCATGGCTCGAAGCCTAGAGAAAATCATGGAAGCGCCGCTCAATTCGTTGGGGACAGATCTTCGGGAGGATAATAGTGGATAAGAGATATAGAGGAAGGAACATGAGGATAGATCGCAGCAAGGTGATTCGTCCCTTTCATAAAGCCTAGAGACTTGTTAGCTGTCAAGATGAGCATAGATCCGTCGGTCGGACTACCATTAATAGCTAGAAGGTACTACCCAGGGAATCGCTGGAGCCGGCCCGGGTGGTTGACTAAAAGGTCCTACCCAGGATCGATGCTGCCTGCAGTCCGATCCATGCCTTTGTGCCGAGAAAGTTGGGTTACACCCATTCACACAGTGAAACGACACCCTATTTAGCGACGAAATTTATAGGAAAAATTTATCGACCAGATAATTTTGTCACTAACTACATACGCATAAAAATGTCGTTAAATAGGGAAAAATTTATGCAAAAATGTCGGTAAATAGTGACTCAATTGCGACCCATGAAATCAATGACAGAATAGCAACAAATTTCCGGAATAATGAGTCATGAATTCGACTCTAAATAGCGACGCATCAAATGCATCGCTAAATAGCAACGCATAATTGCATCACTAAATAGTGACATATCAAAATGCATCGTTATTTAGCGATGGATTTTCTTGAGAGTTCTTAATTGTGTCACTATTTAGCGACTGATTTAATGCATCGCTAAATAGCGACGAATTCGTCGCTATTTCATCGCAGATTTTATGGGTCGCAATTGCATCGCAATTCAGTTATTATTTTGCGACGAATATTTGCGTCGCTAAGTTGCATCGCTATTTTATAATTTTTTTTGTAGTGATAGGAACCATATCAAATTAAGTTGAATTGTGCTAGTCTATTTAACACCTCTAATCTTCTTGCCATTTCAATCTATCGACGTCAACACTTAAAGCTCTAGAGTAAGTCCATCTCTCCAAACCCTATCCCTTAATTTTGATTTTTTGAATCATATCTTAATCTATGTTCACTCATTCATTTGTACCACTAGCTAAGAGTACCAGTGGTTCTCTCCTCTCATAATGCTGTCTAACCTTCATCATCCTTTCTCTGTGGCAACTATAGAATATTCTCTTCTTCTCTTAATTCATTGTAAGAAAAATAGATGTTAATAGTCTAATTATAGCACCATTTGCTACTTTGTACTGCTCTATTTTTTCATGATGTTTAAACTTAAATATTATTAATTATTTTTCTATATTTATGATAAATTATTTAAAATCATAGAATTTATAGTATTATTTTAGTTCTATATTTTAAAAATATTAAAAAATAATGCCTTGCCCCATGATTATGATGAATTGTTAGGAATCATGGAAATTGCGGCATGTGCAGTGATGTCATAAGAAAATGCTGAAAAATATACTTTGCTTAGTATTTACAATAAATTATTATTTATTAATTTAAGTTTTTTTTTAAAAAAAATTCTCACCTATTTGACCAGACTTCTTGTTTACCCATCCAACTAGAATTTATATTAAAAATATATTAAAAATTATAAGGTATTTAAATGTATACAGAGCCATTAATTTTATAGTGCAAGCATGGGAGAACGCAGACACACATGGATAGGAGTGCCAAGTAAGCTTTAGACTAGTAGATTTGTTTGTGCTCATCGATCGTAGGCTTGCTGTTTAATATGAAATGTTGGATCTTTGAACATCTTTGGACATAATTCTTTGATTTATTCTTTAAATTGGTTTGGATTCAAAAGATTTTGATAGTTCTCTTTAGATGGTGGAGTTGTTTTGATAAAATTACAGAATTTATTTCAATTCTGCTGTTGCCTTGTGTACGATAAGGTTTAACTTCTTTTAAATGCGAGACTTATCATATTTCTCGACAGAGATTTGGTTTGGGGCGTGACAAGATTTTACTCACTGCAACAGAGTTTGGTTCAGTTTACTGCTAGCCATGTGTGCCCTTTGCCAAGGGTACCGTGAGCTCAAGCGTGGTGGCTTTGACATGAGCATTAATTGGTTCATATTTTGTTTTTTTTTTTTGGTACAAACAGGTAATCACACCACTCTAGGGTTACTCAATCCCACACTATCAGAATACAAAAGTAAGTTCAGACCAAGAGGACAACAGTCATCGGGCTTCCAGCACCAGAATCCAGAATGGTCAGCCACTCTAGCGGCGATCCAGTCAGCAGCTGAGTTGGCTTCCCTAAAGATATGGCTGATCTATATGCTATGAACCCCCTGTAGGAGAGAACAAATATCAGAGATCAAAGGGTTGGTAGGCGGTTGCTCGCAATGATCCAGACGAAGCCACCGAATCACCGTGAGGGCATCACCCTCAAGGATAATACGACGGGCACTAAGACTGCGAATAGCACAGGAAACTCCAGTCCAAGCAGCATAAAGCTCCGCAAGCGGCACCGAGGAATCGAGGTGTCCAAATCCCCCAACAGAAATCATAGTTCCATCAGAACCCCGAATGACATAACCCAATCCAGCTGATATGCCCCGAACACTCCCATCAAAGTTGATTTTGACAAACCCTGGAGGAGGGGGTTCCCAAGAAATAAAGACCGTTCTCCGGTGCGCTGCCGAGGCAGCATGGGAATCCCAGAGGCCAGGGCTATCAAAATTACAAACTAGATAAGAACAAGGCAATCCGCACTACCCTAAATGACGGAGTAGGCTCCTGGGTAAAGACAATCCGGTTCCGGGATAACTAGATTTTGTAAGTAATGTAAGCCCTCGTCGAGCCTTGCTTGCAGCTGCCTCTCCTAACATCTTGCCTGATCAAGTCAAGGAAAGATAAAGAAAGAGAAGATGAAGCAACAACCCAAGGCCGGTCGCAAGCAATCTCCCAAATATGCCGAGCTCTGAGACAAGTGAAGATGGCATGATCCACCGACTCTGCCTCAAT
Source organism: Calamus simplicifolius (assembly GCA_900491605.1). Lineage (NCBI taxonomy): Eukaryota > Viridiplantae > Streptophyta > Magnoliopsida > Arecales > Arecaceae > Calamus > Calamus simplicifolius. The sequence continues at coordinate 1,677,780 of UESW01003887.1, read as the reverse complement.
ACCACATATCGGACACGTAGGCTGAATCCCTAGGCCACGTCTAGACAGAATAGAGCAGGTAGGAAGACAATTCTGAGCAATCTTCCATAGAAAAAGATGAACCCTGGGATGAATGGGAAGGCACCAAATCCAAGCCATATATATAAACGGTCAGGATGAAACTCGGTAAATCTGGATGATGTCCCTGATGGGAGCGCTCGGAATATAGGATTGCCTCCAAACCCTGATGTCGGGGGAGTGACCCGGGGAAAGAGGGATAGCAGCTATACGCCGCATAAGTTCCTCCCCAAAGAAGCGGGATAGCAGAGGAGTAGACCAGGAAGAATGATCAGGCACCGTGAGATCACTAACATGCATGCCAAGAGGAATATTAGTTCTGACAAAAGTAGGCCATCGAGACAAAGGAAGGTCAGCGATCCACGAATCATAAGCAACATCCACAGAAGCACCATTACCAAGAATCCAGGAGATACTGTGAAGGATGGCTAGAGCATGAGTACAAACCTCTTTCCAAAAAAAAGAGTGACCCCGAACAGGCTGCAGGTTAGTGGAGGGAATCCAATCCCCGTACTTGCCATGCATAAATGAACTCCACATACAGTGCGGATCAAGAAAAAAATGAGTAGCATGCCTAGCAATCAAGGCCTCCCTCCGAACAGTAAGGGACTGGATCCCAAGGCCTCCCTCGGAAAGCGGCAGACGGACACAGTCCCAGGCTAAAAGATGAACACCATGACCATCCTGAGATGATCCCTAGAGAAATTCCCTGAAATAACACTCAATCCTCCTTAGACAAGTCAAAGGGACAGCAGTATTAGATAAGAGATAGAGAGGAAGAGATGTGAGCACTGATCGAATAAGAGTAATCCTCGCCATCATAGATAGCCCAGTAACCTTCCACCCCTCCAGCCGATCACGTATCCTCAACTCGAGCTTACTAAAATCCGAGATCCTAGGCCTTCTTCCAGTAATAGGAATACCCAGATAGGAGAGACAATCCGACTGCAAAGAGATCCCCATGATCTGCTTGATAGTCCCCTTAAGAGAAGAAGTCACTCTCGAACTAAAGCAAATCACAGACTTAGCAGTGTTAACTTTCAGACCAGAGGCAGAACAATAATTCTGAAGAATGGAAGCAAACGTGGCCGCATTGGCCACAGTAGCCCTGCCTAGGAAGATGCAGTCATCAGCAAAAAGTAGATGAGATATTGAGGGACCTTGGGAGCCAGCCCGGTAAGGGTCAAGAACATTATCTTGCTGAGCCTGACAAAGAGCCCGAGATAAAGCATCAGCCGCTATAACAAATAGAAATGGGGAAAGAGGACAACCTTGTCTCAGCCCAACCTCAGAATGGAAGTAATCAGTCCGGTCTCCATTGATGAGGATGGAGAATGACAGACGATGAATGCAGGCCATGATCAAATTAATAAACAGCTGCTGGAACCCAAACACCTGAAGAGAGTGACGCAAGAAATCCCAATTAACTCTGTCATAAGCCCTCTCCATATCCAGCTTAATGGCCATAAGCCCCTGACAGCCTGAAGCCCATCGAAGATCATGCATGAACTCCTGAGCTAGTAAAGCATTATCTGTGATACTACGCCCTCTGAGGAAAGCCCCTGCTCCGGAGAAATAAGGCAAGGTATAACCCAACACAACCTCATAACCAGGAGGTGAGCACAAACCTTATATAAGGTAGTGCATAAATTGATGGGCCAGAAGTGCTGAGGGCTAGAAGTGTCTGGCCTCTTAGGAACCAAGGTAATAAAAGTATGATTCCAGTCAGAGGGAATAGATTTGTGGTGAAAGACAAGTTGGATCGCCTGAGCTAAGTCCTCCGCCAGAATATCCCAATAATGACGAAAGAAAAACAGAGGAAAGCCATCCGACCCAGGGGCCTTATCAGCACCAAGCTCCCACAAAGCCAGCCGAATATCCTCCGAAGTAATAGGTCGAGTCAGAGAGTCATTCTCAGTAGCAGAAATAGTATTGGGAGACATAATAGGGTGAACAAGGACCCCAACACCTGCCTGCTCAGTCCACCTGCTATGAAGAAGTTAAGAAGCTGAGCACGAATCATATGATCATCCACTTGGAGCTGACCCTCCTCATCAGCTATATGCCTAATGCGGTTCCTTGCCCTGCGTTTCTGAGTGGCCTGATAAAAAAATCTTGTATTATAGTCCCCTTCCTGAATCCACTAGATACGGGACCGCTGTCTCCAAAAAGTCTCCTGCTGCAGCAGAAGGGAGTGGTGGAGCACCAAACTCGATCGCAGGGATGAAAGGTCATCAAAAGAAAGAGAACCCTCCAGGTCCTCTTTAGCCTGGAGAGAAGAGATAATAGACTCAACCTGCTCCACCTGTCTGACAATATCCCCAACATCCAGTCTATGCCATCTAGAGAGGCGACGTCTAGCAAGGGCAAGCCATATGGAGAGCCGATAAATGGCATTACCTCTAACTGGTAACTGCCAGACCTGAGAGATGATGGAACGAGTAGCAGGATAGGAGGTCCAAAACTTCTCGAATCTGAATTGCCTATGCCGCTGATAGGTGATATCAGTAGAGATAAAGACATGACAGTGGTCAGAGGCAATTCTAGGCAAGTGAGTGACAGTGACAGAGGGATAAAGCTGCAGCTAGCTAGAAGAGGCCAAGGTCCTGTCCAATCTTTCCCAGACTCTAGCTGAACCCTTCCGGTTGTTGCACTAAGTAAACTGCGAACCCTGAAAACCCAAATCCAACAGACCAGCCATAGAAATAAAGTCCCGAAACTCAGCTCGGCCCATAGAGCCATAGGAAACCTGGCCTCCTTTCTTCTCTGCAGCACCCAAGATACAATTGAAGTCTCCAGAAATGACGGAGGGGAACCCCTGGTCAAGAAGAGACTATATCTTAGACCAAACCACCCGACGCTCCCGGAAATCAGTGCTGGCATAAACTCCCGAAAGGAGCCAAGGGCTGGCACTTCCCTCAGAAATGACCAACGCAACCTGCTGCCCACAGCTATAGAAAGCATCCACTCTGATATTCTTGTTCCTCCATAAAGCAACAATGCCCCCCGAAAGACCAGTGGACTCAACAGCATACGAGACCCAAGCTCGAGTGATCTGTCTCCGAAAATGGGCCAGACTAGCCCCAGAAAGCCGAGTTTCCAGCAAAATGCAAATGTCAAAAGAGTGAAGCTACATAAGCCTTCCAAATGATGAGCGAAACGATGGTTTCAATGCTCATCTCACATTCCAGATGAGAATCTTCATGGTAAGGCTGGATTGGGGGGCTCCCCAACCATCACCCCTGACATCTCCATGGAACAGTCCAAATCTCCCGGGCCTTTGCAGTTAACAGCCTGGTTTGATTCCAACAGGATCTCCGTATTGCCTAGGACCACCTCAGGACAATTCAGGGATCCCGTATCACCACAATCAAGTATCTGGACTGAGTCCATCAGAACAGCCGAGTCAGATACTTGAATAGCCTGCTTCAGTTGATGAATAGCTGATATTTGAGTGCAAGAGTCCAAATGAGTCGATATAGTAGACTTAGAAGCTGACCCCGAAGAGGCCCCTACCCGACCTCGGGCCTTCTTAGCCCCTGGGCCAAACTGGGCCGACGACTCCCGGCCAGCCACCGAGGAAGTTGCAAACTTAAACACTACATTGTCCCCACCTCTACCAGTAAGAGAGGCCTTGCCTTTGGCTTTGGAAGAGCGGGATGGCATTCTTATGGACGAGGGCTCAACTAGACAGGCCCGCTTGGAAGGACCCGAGACGGGGTCGTTACTGGTACTGACCACATGGTCCAATTTTGGAAAATTAATAGCCTTATCACATTCAGACATCATATAGTGCACCTTAGGGATTTCAGGCTGAATGCCACTCACGGCTGAATTCTGAAACTGTGCTACAGTGCCTACCGGCACGCTCGAACACTGCCTGGGATCAGCCTGGTTGCCTTGAACAAGCGATATAGGTACAGAAACCAGTGCAGAAGATGCTGACAGAGGCTTCAAGCCAGGCTCCTGAGTGACCATAGCTACTGACTCTGCCCCGGCCGACTCACCCTGTCCAGCCCCCTTCCCAGGAGATGGCAACGAGGAACCAATGGAAGGAGGAAGCTGACGCCGAGCAAACTTCTTCGGAACTGACCAACCATCCTTAGAAACAGTAGAGGAAGCATGGCTCGACCGATCACCCATCGGTTGGACCGGATGCTGCGCCAGAGGTGGCCATTGACGCTGGACTGCTGCCAACCAGGGACCAAATGATGGAGCAGATGAAGAAGAAGCTGTCTCCCCCGCTTGCTTGCATGGACCAGTGAGATGCAGAGAAGCACAGCTGTCACAAATACCCTCCAAGTTCTCAAATGAGAACTACTGCTAGAAGGGGCACCGATTCCACGTATCCTGGCTCTTGGCCGGAGGGGAAGACCCAGATCCACTCGGACGCAAGCCCGAGCAAAACTCCCCCGCTTCCAGGCTTTGGTAGGCTCGTTGGAGAACAAGAACTCCCCAACCACCGAGAGAATGGAGGAGAGGATGTCATCCACCTAGAACTCCATAGGAAGCAGAGGAAGCCGGATCCAGACCAGAGCTTGCAGTAAGGAGTCTTCTACCGGGATGAATTCCGGCTTCCAATCGACCACCGCAAGAACCTGCCCGTTGATCACTCATGGCCACTCAAGGATTCGGATTTTGGTTTGAGGATCAGAGAGCCGGATGAGGTAGTGCATATGAGCCAGGGGAACCACCTCGATTTCTTTCGACAGGCCAGCTCGATGCAGTTCTCGCACAATCGCCTCCGGCGGCACCCACCTAGAGAGAGAGCGAGCCAGCACCGCCTTCACGCCCCAAGCACTGGCCTCACACTCCAGGGAGCTGATCGGGACTTGGATTACATCCGAGAAGAGACGGATCAATTCCTCTACCTCCGTCGGAGAAGGAGAAGGAGCATCCCAACCATAGCGACCCAAGGGTGGACGATTCCACGGACTTCCTGTCTTCGTCGAGGCCTTGGGATTTTCAGAACTAGTAGCTGAAGAGGACGCCATGCCAGCTCCAGCTTTCAAACCAGGCGACTCCCTTCCCTGCCCGGAACCCACCTCCTTTCTCCAGAAAGCCCTCCCATCAATCACCCCATCGGAGGCCATAGGATAGGAGGGGACAGAAAATGGATCAGACCAACCGGAACCACTGCCGGAGAAGACACAGATCGCCGGAGATCGGAGAATACAAAGCCGGATGCACGAATCTTAAAGACCGCCCTTAAACAGAACTAGAGCACTGGCGCGCACGAACCTCAAAGCGTCAAGATGCCTCGGATGTTTGTTGGAGAAGAAAATGGGAAATGAGTGAGTCTACGAGTTTTCCCTCTGGATTAATTTTTGAGTTACCATTAGCATTGCTGTCCTTAGGACAGTCACTCAACACAAAAGCTATAACCCAGAGACTAAAAGAATCGCACAACAAGAATAATGACCATTCAATCAGACACCATGACGGGGCTAACAGCCTTGAAGAACTGAACGAAATTTTGTTTCTTCATTACCAGAAACATGCTATTTTTAGGACAATGGTCATCGCTGCTGGTTACGTTTTGTAGTAACCTAAAACAGCATTAGACAGTTTGGAGAATTGTGAATACAATGAGCAGAACAGCTGCTGCTAATACAATGAACGCCCATGGATTGCTGAAATAGTCGTGCACAAGCTTGGCACGCCATGTATGGCATCTCATCTGGCAATAAGTATTTAAGTCATTGAATACATCCTTAAGATAGTTTTTTGAAGCATCACATGTTGACAAGCAATGCAATGCTCTCATCATCACCGAGACTCCGACAAATGCACCCTTCCTTGTAAAGCAACTGAACATCTCTCGAGGTATTGATGATGTCATCCAAGAATACGGTATAATGAGTGACATCCAACCAGTGTTTACCACATTGCTCGAAAGCAATGAGGTTTACAAGAAGGAAGTTTATGTAATCATCAACTTCAATGGCTGGGATTCCAATTCCCCCTTATCCTTGCAAAATGAAATGTCTAGAAAAATATTTGCTTTTCTCACCTTGATCTTCACTCCAGCCTCGACAAATTCGGTCACGGTGGGGATAGTCCACGGAGATTTCTCCGAAGGCAAGGGATTGTGACAGCATGGCAACACCTTCGAGAGACAGTGCATGGTCTTATTGATTGTCAAAGATAAAGCAGAACAATGTAATTTTGATGGTAGTTGCCAGCAGCTTCTTTTGTTGCCCAGGTTGTTTAATTTTGGAATATTACAGAGCCATTTGTGTAATAAGTGGAGAAAATGATCTACCTCTAATTCTTGTTCGAGTTGCCTGCTTTGTTGTGGAATGTACGGCTTATCTGGTAGAAAATCTATAAATGAAGAGATGGCAGCTTTTTGAAGGCGCAAACTGTTCCACTTTCGCCTTCAATTCTCTTTCATCTTACAACATTAATCACTAGCCAGTGCTTGATGCTGTGAGTGCACCGGGAGGTATTCTTGCTGAGTGGAATATAAATAAATTTCAAGTAACCAATCATTTTTTTGGCAAATTCTCGGACAAAGTCTATATTGTTTTCAGAATATTACCCCTAACCTTCTTATCGTGTACTCCTTTATAACTCATTGCTGAATTCAATCTGTGACCTATATTAACATTAAACAATACAATCTATGCTGAGAGTAGTTTCTTAGTTTTAAATGGCACAATTTTTTGTTTGTGATTGTCTAGAAGACCTTGGTTAAACAAGCCCTGGCCTTGCACATGCATGCAACGCTTTCAACAAAGTTAGTCAAGCATCATAATCATTATAACTCAAATGCTTCTATATAAATTATTAATGATAATTGCACCATAAAGAATGAAATTGAAGAACATTGAAATGGAGCACGTTCATCCTTCTTAAGATCGAGGTCCTTCTCAATTTGCTCGTACCATCAAAATGGCTCCGCTGCCATATCTCTGCCTCATATATTTTCCTCTTTATGATTACTGTTGCCGCCAAGTCACGTTTCTCCAACGCCGGAAAATGAAGATCCTCCTTTTCGAAGAAGCTCCTGCAAGAAAGTTTCCGAAGACTGGCTGCACCGGTGGGGACCCTCCGACGCTCAAGTAAGCAACTTGGGAATAGTGAAGGAATAGAGCTAATAGAAAATAGCTAGAGAACTTGAGTTCAGATCCCTTCCCTCATTGTGAGTGTAGGTTCTTATACCTGTTCGAAGATCCCCTTTCCTGCTCTCGAAAAGTGGCTAATTCCAAGGCGCTGTTGTCTGATAGCGGACAGGCTGACAAAGACAGATCGCAACCGACAATGAGTATGTCAGAGGTGTCTTGTCCCGCCAGCTACCTGCCAGGTGCAGCACCACAGATAGCAGGTGGGCCTAGTCGTGTTAGGCATGCGCCGTTACGGGTAGTAGCCACGCGCGATTGCAGATAGTTAGTGGGCCACGTGGTAGCTACGAGTGGTTGGAGGTAGCGGGGACATGGAGTCCGTGACTGAGGAGACCTGAGGCCAAGGGGTCCAGAGGTTTGTGGCCGAGGGGACCCGAGGTCCGAGGCTGAGGGGACTCAGGGTCCACGGCCGAGGGAACATGAGGTCCGAGGCCTCGGGGGCCAACGCCGAGGTTTTGACAGTTGCCTTTTCTGTCAACTCTAATGCGCTTGATCAGCCACATCAGATGCCCTCTCGTCCCTGAGACGATGCAGGCCTACCCCTGCCAGGCGAAAGGGGTATAAGTTCCCAAATGGCTGATCCCAATTTGCTGCCAATTGCAGAGGGGCACGTGTCTATGGGTACAGTGATTCCTTAGTGCGGATGACTTGGGCGCTGCTACGCTACCACCCCCGCAAACCATCAGATTTGTAGGGATCCGCCTCGAAATGGGGGTATCATTTTAGAACCCACAAAAAGCAACTGCCATCATTGCCATCATGGTGCTGACGCTAGAGGTGCCCCGCGATTGGCCAAAGGCGGAGCGCCCCACGTGCCGGGCACTTTCCGAGATGACACCACCTATAGCGGGCGTCCACGTGGCGGCTAGGCTAAGCGTGACGATTCGAAACTGATAAAACCAGGGTAAGGCTCTAAACCTGGCATTCTGTTTCTGAAACTTGCATCTTCCTCCCTAAGCTCTCGCCCCGTTCGAGCATCCTCCCTGAGTCCTTTCTTCCTTCCTTTCCATTTCTCTCCTTTGCTTAGGTTAGTTCCCCGATCGTCTTTCATGGCTTCTTCTTCTTCCCCTTCTTGGTCTTCTACTCCCCCAGAGGATCGCCAGTCCTCCTCACGGGTGCGAGCTTCCCCATCCCCCACGCCTGTGTGGACCTCTTCTTCACCTTCTTTCGAGGACCATGTTTCTTCGTCCTGGCAGCAAGCCACCAACCGGGCCCCCACCAAGGGTCATCCGATAGCCGTCGGTCCCCCTCCTAGGTGTTGGCCCAGATGGCAACCCAAGAGGGGGGGTGAATTGGGTTCTTAAAAAAATTTACCACTTTAAAAACCAATTGCTTTGATATGAAGATGATTGAGTGCAATGTATAAATAAATGCTAAGCACAAATAAATAAGATAGAGAGAAAGAGAGACAAAGCACGATAAATACAAAGTTTTTATAGTGGTTCGGTGTATCCAACACCTACGTCCACTCCTAAGCAGCACTTGGGTCCACACTATAATCCACTAGATTACAGTCGAGTTGTTTTACAAGCTCACAACTCAAAAACTTGTTGTTTTCCTAGGGTCACAACGAACCTAGCTGGTTTTCACAGGCTCACCAGCACAAAACCAAATCATATGCTATCCTTAGCTTGTCTCGAGGTTTACTACCTCCACTAATTCAATCCTCTGATTGAATTAGACAAACAATAAATCAATTAAGAATTTATGACAATAACAGCTCCTAGATTGAGCAAATGAGCAATATAAGTAAATAAAAATAGAAAAGCCTGATTTCTGAAGCAATGTAGGGCTTGAGCTTTTCTTCTTTTCTTCTCTCCTTCTCCTCTTTTGAATTAAATGGAAGTAGAGCACTTGAAGAGATGAAGAACCGGCTGATGATTTTAGGGCTTTTCTCCCTCTTTTTCAAAGAGGAGGAAATCCTTTGAAATATCTCTTTTTGACGTCTTTGGATTCCTCTTCTAACTCTTAATAGTGAATAGGCTTTGGCTCAAAAGATTTCTTGAAGTGGGATTTTTGATTTCTCATCTTTTCTTTTCGTTTTTCTATTTTTTCGTTCTCTCTTTTTTGAATGACTTCAATCCCTTTTTATATACATTCCAATCCATGAGTAGGTGAGAAATAGCCGTTGGAGTTGTCCTTGTATGATCCTTACAAAAAGAAAATAGATCCGTTAGAGGTTAGGTAAGAAAAATATATCTGTTGGAAAACTTAAAATTCTATTTCTGACGTGGAGGGGTCGACTCCAGGTCCTCAGGTGTCGGCTCCAGATTGGGTGTTCAAAAATAGAAAAAGATGATCCATCAAGGTGTCGGCTCCGAGATTTTGAAGTGTCGACTTAGTGAGACTGGGGTCGACTCTAATTTTCTGAAGGTGTCGGCTCCGCCAGTGCCCAAAAAAACCACTCTCTGTAACTGACCTGGGGTCAGCTCCGTACTCTACAGGTGTCGACTCTAATTTCTAATGTATCGGCTCCAGGAATCTAGGGGTCGGCTCCGAACCGTGCCGAAAATCAATACTGTTCTGATACTCTTAGGTGTCGACTCCAAGGACTTAGGGTGTCGGCTCCAAGTTTTGAACTTTCATTAATTCCATTTAAATTCAACTTGAAATAGATTTTCTAAGTAACATATTGATGAATAACCAATCTTAATTCCTGAAACACTTGTCAAACTTATCAGAAATATAAGTAATATACTCATGGCTTTTGTTAATCATCAAAATCAATAATTGGGTCAACACTAGGGCTAGGGCGGAATCCCCGAAAGGGACCGCTTCCTCCATAACTGGGCAGGAGCTAGCCAACATAAGGGCTAGGTTTAGGGTTCCGAGCAGTGTCCGGCTGTTCGTCCTCACCCCCGATGATAGGGTAACATCTTCTTATCCCGGGTGGATTGCCCTGTACAAGGCGTTCCTGAAGGGGGGCCTCCGATTACCTCTCCATCCTTTCTTCGTCAATCTCTTTGACCTTTTCTCTTTGGCGTCCGCCTAGTTGGTTCTGAACTCCATTCGGACCATCTGTGGCTTCTTAGTGTTGTGCCACCTCCATGGGATAGAGGCTAGGGTCTCCTTATTCCGCAGCTTCTATACCCTCCGACAACAGTCGGGTTGGTGGGTACTCCAGCCTCGGCCCAACCGAACCCTTCAGTTAGGTCTTCCTATGTCTATCAAGGGGTGAAAGACTCGGTTCTTTTTTGCCAACCTCGAGGGAGTGAGGGCGAGGTGGGGGGATCCTGATACATGATCGAATAAGAACTCGACGGTGGTCCCGAGGGATAGGGAGGCCTTTGGGCAGTTGCTGACGGCAGTGGTCCCTCGCTGCAATCATCTTCTGTCCGAGGAGAACCACTAGCTCGCGGGCATTCTCCCGAGCAGCGGTGAGCAGCCGAGGGTACTTCCCAACTTCCTCTTCTTTTTCTTCTCTTTTTTCTGTCTTTTTTTTGTGTGCTATGATTGGCCTTAACTTGTGCAGACATGAGGCCGCCGACCGAGATGTTGATGAGGGCGGTCGCGAAGAAGTGGAAGGCCGAGGTCGAGGCGGGAGGGTTGAAGAAGAAGTCCCGCCCCCAGGCCCCTCCCCCCCAACCGATGGCTAGAAGGAGGGTGAGGGGGCCGGTCCTTCGTCCTCGCAGCCACCCGTCCTGCCGAGTGCTCCAGCGGTAGCCCCAGCAATCGACCCGACCACTGACACCCCACCAGAGCCGCATGTTGTAGCAACCCCTCCGAGCACTAAACCAGCCACCACTGGAGTTGGACCGTCAGAGCCTGTGGTTGAGCCATCCCCAGAGGAAGGCCCGCCCGCAGACAGAAATGCAGTGGCATCTGGCCCCTCAGCTTCATTCGACCCCAGGAGGAGAAGGGCTTAGGTGAACCCCCCACAGGTGTCTCTCGCCTATAACGGTCATACCACCGAACGACTGATGGCAAGGGTGTGCCTTCCGAAGCTCCAGGCGAAGTTTCACCAGCTAGATGCTCTCGCCATCCTCCAAGATGCTTTCGCAGCACACCTCTAGGTAGGTAATTCTTTTTCTTTCTGGTTTTTGCTTTTCCGAATACTAACTAGGGTCTTCCTTGCATAGGCGGTCAACTCCCTATCGGCCGTAAGGGACACCATCCTCTGGAGTCATCGTGCCTATCAGGCGACCCTGGCCGTTGTGGGCAGGGATGAGGAGGCCAAAAGTGCCCTGGAGGCGGCCCAATGGGAGGTTGAAGTGACCGAGAGGGCACTGGAGACCGCCTGAAGGGAGGCAGAGGAGGCGACCAAGACCATAGCATTGTTCCAAGTGGAGGTCGAGGAGGCCAGGCGGCTGGGAGCAGCTGACATGAGGTGTTATCTTGCTGCCGAAGCCAAGCTGGGGCCCTGCCGACTTCGGCTAGAGATGGAAATCCAAGAGGCCAAGGAGTTTGAAGGCCAAGCAGAGGGCACCGAGGAGATTGCTCGAAGGGTCGACGCCTAAGCCGCCGATGCCACCGCCTAAGCGGATGAGGCCATGTGAAGAGCCAGGGTCACCAAGGAGAGGCCCATAGCAGCGGAGCTGGCGGCAGCCGAGTCCGTGGAGCGCTTACGAGGCTCCACCGCCTTTGCCGAGGAGGTCGCGGAGGGCTCCACTGATGCCTACCTCCACAGCTTCTGCGATGGGAAGGAGAAGGCTGCGCGAGTCTTCGAGATCGCCAGCCTTTGGGACATTGAGCTGGACGCCTATGAAGGACTGGAAGGCACTCCGGGGGATGGGTTGGCACCGGTCGATGCCTGAGAGACGTTCCCAGCATACTTTGTTGTTTTTGTTTTTCTTCTGTACCCAAGTCCGACTCAAGTCGGCATTTTGTAAAATGTTCACAGTAATGAAAATTACCCTTTTTTCTGAAATCTATCATAGCATACTTTCTCCTTTAGCTTGCCATCATAGGACCCTTGATAAGGCTGCATCGGCACTAGGGGACAATGAGTCTGTCTACTCACCATGAGCAAATCTATGACTTAGCTGCTACATAGGATCGGATCCTGGTGGGAGTGCTAAGGCTAGCCTTAAAGCCTCCCTTTTGTAAACTTGAGCCCGACATCGGGGTGTGGATCTCGTGATGAGCTTGCCGCATCGAGCGTTCATCGGGACTCTAGGACTGGCCGAGGTAGTTCCTCAGGCACCAAATTGACATTGAGTTTCCCGTGCTGACCGAAGAAGGGCTTTGGTGCTGAGCTGTTCTCGGGCTTTCAGTGCCAACTGGAGTCGGACTTGGTGCCGAGCTGGCCTCAGGCTTTCAGTACTGACCAAAGTCGGACTTTGGTGCCAAGCTAGCCTTAGGCTTTCGGTGCCAATCGAAGTTGGGCTTTGGTGCTGAGCTGGCCTCGGGCTTGCAGTGCCGACCAGAGTCAGGCTTTGGTGCTGAGCTGGCCTCAGGCTTTCGGTGCTGATCAGAGTCAGACTTTGATGCTGAGCTGGCCTCAGGCTTTCAGTACTGATCGGAGTCGGGGTTTTGTGCTGAGCTGGCCTCAGGCTTTCAGTACCGACAAGAGTCGAGCTTTGATGCCAAGCTGGCCTCGGGCTTTCAGTGCCGATCGGAGTCAGACTTTGGTGTCGAGTTGGCCTCGGGCTTTTGGTGCCGACTGGAGTCGGGCTTTGGTGCTAAGCTGGTCTCGAGCTTGCAGTGCCGATCGGAGTCGGGCTTTGGTGCCAAGTTAGCCTCGGGCTTTCGGTACCCATCGGAGTCGGACTTTGATGCCGACTGGCCTCGGGCTTTCGGTGCCGATCGGAGTCGGACTTTGATGCCGAGCTGGCCTCGGGCTTTCAATGCCGACCGAAGTTGGGCTTTGGTGCTGAGCTGGCCTTGGGCTTTCGGTGCTGATCTGAGTCAGGCTTTGGTGCCGAGCTGGCCTCGGACTTTTCATGCCGACCGAAGTCGGGCTTTGGTGCCGAGTTAGCCTCGGGCTTTTAGTGCCGACCGGAGTCAAACTTTGGTGCCGAGCTGGCCTCGGGCTTTTGGTGTCAACCGGAGTCGGGCTTTGGTGCGAAGATGGCCTCGGGCTTGCAGTGCCGACCGGAGTCGGGCTTTGGTGCCGAGCTGGCCTCGGGCTTTCAGTGCCAACTAGAGTCGGGCTTTCAGTGCCTTTGGTGCTGAGCTGGCCTCAAGCTTTCAGTGCCAACCAGAGTCAGGCTTTGGTGCTGAGCTGGCCTCGGGCTTTTAGTGCTGACCGGAGTCGGACTTTGGTGCCGAGCTGGCCTTGGGCTTGCAGTGCCGACCGGAGTCGAGCTTTGGTGCCAAGCTGGCCTCGGGCTTTTGGTGCCGATCGGAGTCGGGCTTTAGTGCCGAGCTGGCCTTAGGCTTTCAGTGCCGATCGGAGTCGGGCTTTGGTGCTGAGCTAGCCTCGGGCTTTTAGTACCAATCAGAGTTAGGCTTTGGTGCTAAGCTGGACTCGGGCTTTCAGTGCCGACCGGAGTTAGACTTTGGTGCCGAGCGGGCCTCGAGCTTTCATTGCCGATCGGAGTCGGGCTTTGGTACCGAGCTGGCCTAGGGGTTTCGTGCCGACTGGAGTCAGACTTTGGTGCCGAGCTGGCCTCGGGCTTTCGGTGTCAACCAGAGTCAGGCTTTGGTGCCGAGCTGGCCTCGGGCTTTCAGTGCCGAGTTGGCCTTGGGCTTTTAGTGCCGACCGGAGTCAGACTTTGGTGCCAAGCTGGCCTTGGGCTTTCAATGCCGACCGGAGTCGGGCTTTGGTGCCAAGCTGGCCTCGGGCTTTTAGTGCCGACCGAAGTTGGGCTTTGGCCGAAAAGATGGATTACTTGAATACATTTTTATTAGTCGAGAATATGGGACAGGTAAGTCCAAAAGAATACAAACACTTAACCCAATGTAAAACAGGGGTACATTACTGGTAGTACCAACGGAGATCAAAATTCCAGGTCTGAGGGAGCGACTTCCCATCCAGTCCTTCAATTTGATATGCTCCATGGTGGAGGGCCTCGGTGACCCGATAGGGTCCTTTCCAATTTGGCGATAGCTTACCATCTTTCGTCGGCTTCGAGACTTCAGCTCGTTTGAGGACTAGGTCCCCTGGCAAGAACATTCTGGGGTAGATGTGAGCATTGTAATACCTTGCTATTTGTTGTTGGTAGGCAGCTATCCTGAGCCGTGCTCAGTCACGTGCCTCCTCCATGAGGTCAAGGTTGGCTCGCAATTGGCTCGAGTTGTCCTCCTCATTGTCAGACTCCATTCGGGGGCTTGGGACGCCAATCTCCATAGGGATGACAGCCTTAGATCTGAAGACAAGGCTGAAGGGAGTCTCCCCGGTGGGAGCCCATGGCGCTGTGTGGTAGGCCCATAGCACGTTGGGGAGTTCCTCCATCCATCTCCCTTTGAAGTCATCCAGCCATGCCCATAGTCCTTGGAGGATAATGCGGTTTGTCACCTTGGTTTGTCCATTGGTCTGGGGGTGACCGACAGAGGTGAACCTCCGATGGATGCCCAGCTCGGTGCAGAATCCTCTAAAGGGAGCGTTGTCAAATTTTTGACCATTGTCGATGACGAGGGTATGCTGCAATATGAACCGACAGATTATAGACTTCCAAAAAAAGGAACTTATCTTGCTTTCGGTGATTTTAGCCAGCGCTTCGGCCTCGACCCATTTGGTGAAGTGGTCGACGGCGACCAGCAGGAACTTACGCTAGCCAGAGGCCGGGGGAAATGATCCCAGGATGTCCATCCCCTACTGAGCAAAAGGCTATGGGGCCACTAGGAGATTTAGCTGAGAAGTCGGCTGTCGCTGGATGTTGATATGTCATTGACAGCTGTCGCACCTCTGAACTAGCTCGGAGGCATCTTCCTTCATTGTGAGCCTGTAATACCCTTGGTGCAGGGCCTTGTATGCTAGCACTCTGCCCCCAAGATGACTCCCCCAGATGTCCTTGTGGATCTTACGGAGGATGTAATCGGCTTACGTGGGACCAACGTACTTGAGGACCGGATATGAAAAGTGTTGGCCCAGATGGCAACCCAAGAAGGGGGGGAGGGGTGGTGAATTGGGTTCTTTTTAAAATTTAACAATTAAAACTTAAAACCAATTTCACAAAGATTAAGTGCACAAGTGAAGTGATGCAGTAAGTAATGAACACAATGTAAATAAGAGAGAGAGAGACAAAAGCACGACAAACACACAAAGATTTATAGTGGTTCGGTGTATCCCACACCTACGTCCACTCCCAAGCAACTCTTGGGTCCACACTATAATCCCCTGATTACAGTTGAGTTGTTTTACAAGCTCACAACCCTAACTTGTTGTTTTACACGGGGTCACAACAAACCCAGCTGGTTTTCACAGGTTCACCAGCACAAAACCTTAACCCAAGCTAAACTTAGCTTGTCCCCGAGGTAAACTACCTCAACTAATTCAATCTCCCGATTGAATTAGACAACAACAAATCAATTTAATGTTTACAACAATGTAAAGCTCCTTAAACTGAGCAAATATGCAATGTAAATAAACAAGGGTAAGAAAAGCCTGATTGAAGCGATTTCGAATTGAGCTTTTCTTCTTTTATTCTTTTTCTCTTCTCTTTTGAATAGTTGAATCAAGCTTCAGCTCTGATTCTTGACAGAAATTTGATGAAGAGAACGTTGAGGAACTAGGGCTTTTGCTCTTCTTCTTTTCTCCTTTGAAAATCCTATGATTTTGAACTTTTAGGGCTTGGGATTTCTCTTGAATCTCTCTTCAGATGAAAGGCGTGGACTCAGAGATTTCTCTTTGAAATTTCTCTCTTTTCCACAAAAAATTTCTTGATATTTTTTCCGTTTTTTCTCTCTATTTTTCCTCTCTTTTTCGAACGGATGAATCCCCCTTTATATAGAATCTCTAATCCAAGATTAGGTGAGAAATAGCTGTTGGAAATGTACCTTGATGTGTTCTCCATGCAAGAAAATAGATCCGTTGAGAGTTAGGTGAGAAAATATATCCATTGGAGCTGATCTGGAGCTTTTGAAAATCATCCTCTGACAGGTTGGAGTCGGCTCCAACTTTTCATGTGTCAGCTCCAAATCATGTTCCCAAAATAGTAAAAAATAATCCATCGTGGAGTCAGCTCTGACTTTACAAAGTGTCGACTTACCACTGCTTGGTATCGACTCCAACTTCTGAACTTTGTTATAATCCATTAAAAATTTGATTCAAACTGATTTCTATATATCTTTTGAATAAATAACCGTTCTTAATTCCTGAAACACTTATCAAATTTATCAGAAACACAATGAATATACTCATGGCTTTTGTTAATCATCAAAATCAATAATTGGATCGATATTATCTCAATAATTTTCCCAACAAATTCCCCCTTTTTGATGATGGCAAAAACATTGAGTATATGCATAATCAATTAATGCATAATTGTCAAAACATTCAAATTAAGGTTAAGCTCCCCCTTAATGAGGTAGCTCCCCCTATGTTGGTGCATATGTTAAGTCTATTAAAATTGTATTCCTTTTGACATTAATTCCTTTCAACATGCATATTGAAGTACTATTCCTTTATTCTTTTAATTGCTTAATATTCATATCTTTCGTCACTTTTATGCATATATAAATATCATCTTCTCCCCCTTTTTTGTTATCAACAAAAAGGTTTAGAAGAAGGTTCGTATAGCTTAAATTAACATCACACATAGGAGTTGAGTAATTCAAACATCAAAATCAAAGGTTAATATCAAATTCAAGTATGATATTCATTGAATATTGAAACATTACAACAAAATGTTCATTTCACTAGACTTCATTATATCATTCACATAACCAAAATGCAGACAAAATCAAATTACATCATAAAGTAAAATAAACATCAAAATCAAAATCTAAAAAGTCTCTTAAGTTCTTCTAAGATTTTTTCCATGCCACTCTCTTGTATCTTTATAAAATCATTTAACTTCCTCTCAACAAAAGCAGATGCAACAGTAACTTTTTCTTGTAGCTCAATATTACATTTGGAATATATTTCAGAGTCTCCTCCAATGTCCTTGATTTTCTCAAAAATTTGCATCAAATCAATCTTCAAGGCCTTCGAAGAAGTACTAAAGGAAGACTCAATTTTGTTCACTTTTTTTTCTAAAGAGTAATATAGCTCCCTTATGCTTAAGAGTCTACTATCCAATTCAATTTTCATTTTCTCCTCATGACTTGCAAAAAGCTCTTTCAGTTGCTCCAATTGAATTGAAGAAAATCCAGAAGTAGGAACAAAAACAGGTGCAGATACAGGTTGTGGTGGTGATGGTCTACTGGGCTCAGGTGAAGGATGCCTTATAGATGGTCCAGCCTCTGATGGTGTAGTAGCACCAATATCAGCTGCCCTGTCATCTAGGTGTCCCTTCCTTTCCCATCTATCATTCACCTTCACAAACCCCATACGATGCACAGTAGCAATGCTATAATAGTCTGTATGTCTAAGGTTCTTCATAGGCTCGTTGTCAGAAATAACTACACCTTGGTTCTGAAATGCTATAGTCAAAATCATGCTGTAAGGCAAATTTGATCTCTTCTTGTTACCAGCCTCAGCCATATACCATATCATCATCCTGGCAAGATTAATTGGCTGACCAGTCAAAACACACCATAATCACAATGTCTCGCTACGAGAGATACTCCAATCTCCCTGTCTTTGGAAATAGAATCCTACTACATATATTACAATAATCTGAGCTCTAGGGGCAACTGGTTTGCCCTAACCTCTTTAAATTCTGTGACTTTCCTTCCAAACATTCTAGATAATTCTCCTGCTCTCTCACTGTGGGAATTAGCTATTAATCCAACAACAGGAATCTCTAAAAGGTTTCCAAGAATTTCTGAAGTCAAAACTTATGATTCCACCATCTTCTCTAGAAAGATTATGATAAAACTTTTTAACTAAAGCGGGATAAGTTGGAACATCAAGAGAGCAAACCTTCTCCCAACCTAACTCCTTTAATTGCCGCCCAATGAAAAAATCCTCGGCCTCAAAGAAATGAAAATCAACTTTCCTGCCCATTGTGATCACACGGCCAGCATGGGTGTCGACTTGAGGCGAAGAAGGACTGGGAATCGCGCTCGGTGTGGATGCAGACGAAGAGGATGAAGAGCTTGGTGAAGGCTGCCACGCTGGACGCCTCACAGTTCTCTTTCCTATCGTCACATGAGCCCCAAACACCGATCCTCTACGTTTAGGTGCCATTGGATATTAGAGGATAAAGGATTTGAGAGATTTAGAGTTTTGGGAAGGGTTTGAAAGAGTTTGGAAAGGTTAGGAGTTGATTGAAATGAAAAAGGTGTCGACTGTGCCCTAATAAAGTCAACCTTGGACCACTTGGAGTCGGCTCTCGCAAAGCGAGGTGTCGGCTCCAAGTCGCTAACATAGTCAGCGCCCGAAGTGGAGTCGACTCTGGAAAGATAGGTGTTGGCTCCAAAATTATAGACAAAATTGGAGTCGACTCCGATAACAGATGTGTCGGCTCCAAGACAGTTTCAGTGAAAAAATAAGAGTTTCAAAGAATCTGAAACTTGTCCAAAACGTCATCAAATTTTGGATAAATCAACTTTGAAATGTGATGAATCAAGGTGTTCAAATATCTAGATAAATTTTCCTTAAAATCACAAAAAAATTAAAAGAAAATGATTGAATTCTAGATAATCATTTCTAAGAGATTTAAAATTCATTCCAATGGATCACAGACTCCTAATTCTCTTCTAAGATAACAAAGTCTCTCTTTACTTAGGGGTTTTATAAAAATGTCAGCTAATTGTTCATCAGTACTAACATAATCAAGACAAATGTCATTATTAGTTACATGTTCTCTAATAAAATGATATCTAATTTCAATGTGTTTAGTTCTTGAGTGTTATATACGATTTTTAGTTAAATTTATTGCACTTGTGTTATCACATCTAATTGATGTTTTATCAAGTATTATACCATAATCTTCAAGTTGTCACTTAATCCAAAGGATTTGAGCATAGCAACTTCCAACTGCAACATATTCAGCTTCAGCAGTTGATAATGCAACCAAATTTTGCTTTTTGCTAAACCAAGAGATTAAGTTACTTCCTAAAAATTGTCATGCACCACTTATACTTTTTCTATCCAATTTACAACTAGCATAATCAGAATCAGAATATGCAATCAAATTTAATGTTGAGTCTCTAGAATACCATAATCCTATATTTTTAGTTCCATTTAGATATCTAAAAGTATTCTTTTTACTGCAATTAAGTGAGATTCTTTAGGTTCAGATTGATATCGTGCACATAAATATACTGCAAACAGAATATCAGGTCTACTTGCTGTTAAATAAAGTAGAGATCTGATCATACATCTGTAATATTTTGATCAATAGGCTTACCATCTTCATCTTTATCTAGTTTGCATGAAGGACTCATTGGTGTTCCAAGGGGTTTGACTGATTTCATACCAAACTTCTTGAGAATTTCTTTTGTGTACTTTGTTTGGTTGATGAAAATCCCCTCTCTTTCTTGTTTGATTTGTAGTCCTAGGAAGAAGTTGAGTTCTTCCATCATGCTCATCTCGAATTCACCCTACATTAACTTTGCAAATTCTTGACATAAAAGATTGTTAGTAGCACCGAATACAATATCATCTACATAG
Source organism: Calamus simplicifolius (assembly GCA_900491605.1). Taxonomy (NCBI): domain Eukaryota; kingdom Viridiplantae; phylum Streptophyta; class Magnoliopsida; order Arecales; family Arecaceae; genus Calamus; species Calamus simplicifolius. The sequence continues at coordinate 1,657,992 of UESW01003887.1, read as the reverse complement.
ATTTCTACTACCAATAAATCTTTATCTTTTCTTTTTAAAAATAGGGTCTTATCCATATTTTCTCTAGAAAAATTATTTTCAATTAAAAATTTGCTTAATCTATCATACCAAGCTCTAGGTGCTTGTTTTAAACCATAAAGTGCTTTGTGTAATTTAAAAACATGATTTGAAAATTCATGATCTTCAAAACCTGGTGGTTATTCTACAAAAACTTTCTCATTTATAAAACCGTTTAAAAATGCACTTTTAACATCCATTTGAAATAAATTAATTTAATATGACATGCAAATATAAGTAATAGTCTAATTGCTTCTAATCTAGCAACGGATGCAAAAGTTTCATCAAAATCAATTCCTTCTTCTTGATTATATCCTTTTGAAACTAATCTAGCTTTATGTCTAATTACTATTCTATTTTCATCGAATTTATTTCTAAATACCCATTTAGATTCTATAACAGAATGACCTTTGAGTCTATCAACTAAGGACCATACATTATTCCTAGTAAATTGATTTAATTCTTCTTGCATAGCTAGCATCCAATTACTATCTTTTTCAACTTCTTTAATAGATTTAGGTTTTACATGAGATACAAATGCAAGATGATTATTGATGTTCCTCATTGATGATCTAGTTCTTACTCCTTGAGATGGATCACCTATGATTAAATCCTTAGGATGACCATAAGCATATCTCCAATCTCTAGGTAGATCTACATCATTACGAGTAGTATCAATAATATCATCCTTAGGTGAATCATCATCTTTAGCTTCTGGTTCATGGTCTGAAGATACATCTATATTCAATTTTTTAATATCTCTTTCAAGCAAATTTGTATCTTCCTCATCATCAATCTTTTTAGAACTTGATGCTAAAGACCCATCAAAAACTATATGAATTGATTCTTATACAATTAAATACTTTTTGTTAAATACTCTATATGCTTTACTAGATGTGGAATAACCTAAGAAATACCTTCATCAGATTTAGCGTCAAACTTCCTAAGATTGTCCATATCATTGTTATGAATAAAATATCGACAACCAAATGCATAAAAATAACTAATGTTAGGTTTCCTATTATGCCATAGTTTATAGGGAGTTTTCTTAAAAATTAGCCTAATTAAAGCTCTATTAAGGATGTAACATGCTGTGTTTATAGCTTTCGCCTAGAAGTACTTTGGGAGTTGGCTTTCACATAGCATGGTACGGGCCATATCTTCTAATATTCTATTTTTTCTTTCTACGACTCTATTTTGTTATGGTGTTCTAGGTGCAGAAAAATTATGATGAATGCCATTTTAATATAGAAATTTTTAAATTGATGATTTTCAAATTCTATTCTATGATCACTTCTAAGAGACACTATGGTAGTATATATTTTCTCATTTGTGACTTTCTTGAAGAATTTTAGAAATATCGAGAAAGTCTCATCTTTGTGAGCTAAATACAATACCCAAGTATATCTAGAGTAATCATCTACTATCATAAGACCATATTTCTTTCCTTCTAAACTAGTGATTCTAGTAGGTCCAAAAAGGTCCATATGAAGTAGTTCAAATGGCCTAGTAGTTGAAACAATATTTTTAGATTTGAAAGAATTTCAAGTTTGTTTTCTAAATTGACATGTATCACAAATTTTATTATTTTCAAAATCTAACTTTGGAAGTCATTTAACTAAATCTATTCTAATTAATTTTGAAATTAGGTGTGTGCTTGCATGACCTAATCTACGATGCCATAGCCATCCAATCTCATTTACCTTAGTATTATCATCAATTAAGCAATGGTTACTTGTAGACAAATTGTCTAAATCAATTGAGTATACATTGCCATTTCTATTTTCAACAAATATAATGCTATTGTCTATGGGATTAGAAATAGTACAAATAGAAGCTTCAAAGAAAACTTTGAAACCTTTATCACACAATTAGCTAATGCTAATTAAATTATGCTTTAAACCATCAACATATAAAATATTTTCTATAAAAGTGGATGAAGTTATTTGAATTTTACCAAATCCCATAATTTGGCCTTTGCCATTATCTCCAAAAGTAATAACTCCTTCTCTTTTATCTTCAAGGGTGATGAATTGCTCCTTATCACCCGTCATGTGTCTTGAACAGCCATTATCAAGATACCACTTTCTTTTTGATCCTTTGGCCGCAAGACACTCCTGCAAGATAATCAAATCTTTTGTTTAGGTACCCAAGCTTTCTTGGGTCCTTCATGGTTAGTAGCGAGAATATTGTTCCTTTTGAAACCCATATTTTCTTTCCTTTAATCATTGAATTCTTATTAGTTTTTTTAAAATTGCATTCATATAATCTATGTCCCCTTTTGTTGCAATGATAACATAAAACATCATTTTTACTTGGTTTCTTAATAAAGAAATTGTTTACATATTTTTGTTTCATGTGAGGTCTATATCCTAGTCCAACTTTATCAAATACAGCTCTTTGATTACTTAAAAGCAAATTTAGTTTTTTTGAGCTATATGTAAATATATCAACTATCTTCTTATATTTATTAATTTCTTTCTTCAAATTAATATTTTCATTAGAAATTGACTCCTTTTCTTTTAAAATATTTTTATTTTTTATATTTTAGATTTTTAACCTCAAGAATTAGTTCATTTTTCTCTTTGAGAAGATTTAGGTTTTCAGTTTTCAAGGATTTATTTTTTATTCTTAAAACCTTAAAATCACTAACTAACTCATTGAAAGCATCATATAATTCATCAAATGTAAAGTCATCATTAGGGATTTCAGTACATACTCCATTGTCATCATTCGCCATGAAACATATGTTTGCAACCTCTTTTTATTCTTCTTCGGATGAAGATTCTTTACTATCACTCCATGTTGCAACATAAGCCTTCTTCTTCTTCTTGTAACCCTTTTTTAGTTGAGGACATTCAGATCAAAAATGCTCCGGCTTCTTACATTCATAACATGTCAAGGGTTCTTTTTCCTTATCTTTATCCCTTTCTTTTTCTTTTTCTCCTTCCATTTTGATTCCAGATTTTCTTTTGTGGAAGGGTCTCCTTCTTTGCATAAACTTTCTAAACTTCTTTGCAAGGAGAGCTATTTCATCATCTTCTTCTTCCTCAATGCTGCTCTTATCATGTTCTGCAACCTTGAGTGCTATGGTTCTTTTCTTCTTGACTTCTTTCTCTTCATGCTGCTTCATTGTCAGCTCATGGGTCATCAAGGATCCAAGTAGCTCCTCCAAAGGCAGAACATTCAAGTCTTTGGCTTTTTGGATTGCGGTTACTTTTGCTTCCCATGATCTTGAAAGAGATCTAAAAATTTTGCGCACCAATTCAGAATTAGTATAAGTCTTACCAAGACTTTTCAAACCATTAACAATATCTGTAAATCTAGTGTACATGCATGTGATTGATTCAGTTTGTTCTATGCTAAACAATTCATATTTGTGCACTAGAATGTTAATTTTGGATTTTTTTACTTGGTTAGTACCCTCATGGGTAACTTCTAATCTATCCCATATTTCTTTGGCTGAAATGCAAGTAGAAATTCTGTTGAATTCATTTGCATCCAAAGAACAATATAAAACATTCATGGCTTTGGTATTAAGCTAAGCCATTTTTCTATCGTTCTCATTCCAATCCTTTTCGGGCTTAGGAATGATTGAACCATCTACAATGTGTGTGGGTATACTAGGTCCATTTGTAATGACACTCCATAATTCATAATCTAAAGCTTGAATGAAAATTCTCATTCTTGCTTTTCAATATGAATAATTAGAGCCATTAAACAAAGGTGGCCTATTAGTGGATTGTCCTTCAGTAAAGGATAATCCAGCTTGAGCTGCCATTTGGATCTTTATCTCTTGATCATTAGATCAACTAGAAATGAGCACAAGCTCTGATACCAATTGTTGGCCCAGATGGCAACCCAAGAGGGGGGGTGAATTGGATTCTTTTTAAAATTTAACAATTAAAACTTAAAACTAATTTCATAAGGATTAAGTGCACAAGTGAAGTGATGCAGGAAGTAATGAACACAAAGTAAATGAGAGAGAGAGACAAAAGCACGACAAACACATAAAGATTTATAATGGTTCGGTGTATCCCACACCTACGTCCACTCCCAAGCAACTCTTGGGTCCACACTATAATTTCCTGATTATAGTTGAGTTGTTTTACAATCTCACAACCCTAACTTGTTATTTTATATGGGGTCACAACGAACCCAGCTGATTTTCATAGGTTCACCCGCACAAAACCTTAACCTAAGCTAAACTTAGCCTATCCCCGAGGTAAACTACCTCAACTAATTCAATCCCCCGATTGAATTAGACAACAACAAATCAATTTAATGTTTACAACAATGTAAAGCTCTTTAAACTGAGCAAATATGCAATGTAAATAAACAAGGGTAAGAAAAGCCTGATTGAAGCGATTTCGAATTGAGCTTTTCTTCTTTTCCTCTTCTCTTTTGAATGGTTGAATCAAACTTCAGCTCTGATTCTTGACAAAAATTTGATGAAGAGAACGTTGAGGAACTAGGGCTTTTGCTCTTCTTCTTTTCTCCTTTGAAAATCCTTCAATTTTTAACTTTTAGGGCTTGGTATTTCTCTTGAATCTCTCTTCAGATGAAAGGCATGGACTCAGAGATTTCTCTTTGAAATTTCTCTCTTTTTCACTAAAAAATTTCTTGATATTTTTTTCATTTTTTCTCTCTATTTTTTCTTTCTTTTTTGAACGAACGAATCCCCCTTTATATAGAATCTCTAATCCAAGATTAAGTGAGAAATAGCCATTGGAAATGTATCTTGATGTGTTCTCCATGTAAAAAAATAGATCCATTGAGAGTTAGGTGAGAAAATATATCCGTTGGAGCTGATCGAGCACTTTTAAAAATCATCCTCTGATAGGTTGGAGTCGGCTCCAACTTTTCATGTGTTGGCTCCAAATTGTGTTCCCAAAAATAATAAAAAATAATCCATCGTGGAGTCGGCTCTGACTTTACAAAGTGTCGACTCACCGCTGTCTAGCTGTCGGCTCCAACTTCTGAACTTTGTTATAATCCATTAAAAAATTGATTCAAACTGATTTCTATATATCTTTGAATAAATAATCGTTCTTAATTTCTGAAACACTTATCAAATTTATCAGAAATATAATGAATATACTCATGGCTTTTGTTAATCATCAAAATCAATAATTGGATCAATAATTTCTTAATAATTTTCCCAACAAAAAGGACCTTCGGTAGAGCCGCCCATCCATTATCAAAAATTTAGGAGCTCGCCGCTTGAGTAGCCTAGCCTCAACCGGGTCTTCGGGGAGGGCGCCATCGGTAAGGTACCGGATGTAAGCGTCCATCCAAGAGGGCTCCTGTGCGACCTAAAGGGCCTCCTCTGTAGCTTCGATTCTCGAGACCTTCAGATGCTCCATGTATGTCCTTCCCAAGGCTCCGTCGGCCGAAGTGGCCAAACGGGACAGTGCATCGGCTCTGGCATTCTCTCCCCTGGGAATGTAACTGACACAGAAGTAAGCAAAAAGGGAGGCCTGGGATTGGACCTTACTCAGGTAATGGGACATGATGGGATCTCGGGCCTCATACTCTCCCGCAACTTGCCCGGAGACAAGCTAAGAGTCGGTAAAGGCTCTGAGATGCCTTGCTCCAAGCTCCTTGGCCAGCTTCATTCCCGCTAGCAAGGCTTCATACTCCGTTTGGTTGTTGGTGGCATGCAAAAGAAAACGAAGAGCGTATTCAACCGTGTCTCCCTCGGGGATCGCAAGGATGAGCCTAGCTCCACTCTCCTGGGAGTTAGATGCGCCGTCTACATGAAGAATCTAGTCCTCCTCTTCTGCCTCTACCATCATGGGGGACTCTAAGTATGGTTCCTCCAGTTGCTCCTCAGCCTATGTGCACTCGACCAGGAAGTTGGCTAGCACTTGAGACTTCATTGCTGACCTCGGCCGGAAGGACAGGTCGAACTCCCCTAGCTTGATGGCCCACTTCGCCAGTCAGCTAGAGGTGTTAGGATAGGATAAGATCGTCTGGAGGGGCTGGTCTGTAAGCACCACAATAGGGTGTGCTTGGAAATAAGGCCTGAAATGCTGAGTGGAGACGATCATGGAAAAAATGATCTTTTCGATTCTAGAGTATCTGGTCTTCGCATCGTGAAGTACCTTGCTGGTGTAATAAACTGACCTTTGCATCCTATCGGCATCCATGGAGATGAGCACGGAGCTGACGGCCTTGGGGGAAGCCATGAGGTAGAGGAAGAGCTCCTCCCCGCCCCGTGGTTTGGATAGCAACGACGGAGTGGATAGGAATTTCTTCAGCTCCTCGAAGGCCTTCTGACACTCCTCTATCCATTTGAAGCCATTGACTTTACACAGTTCCTTGAAGAAAGACAGACACCTCTCTGTCGACTTGGACAGGAAGCAGCTCAAGGCTGCTACTCTTTTAGTCAAGCGCTGCACCTCCTTCTTGCTAGCCGGAGGCCTCATGTCAAGGATAGCTCGGATCTTATCGGGGTTCACCTTGATCCCCCGCTGCATCACCATGAAGCCCATGAACTTGCCTACTGTAATTCCGAAAGCGCACTTACCGGGGTTCAGCCTCATCTGGAATCGGCGAAGATTACTGAAGGTCTCTACTAGGTCAGCAACATGGTCAATGGTACGGATATTATTGGTTAGAATGTCATCCACGTACAGCTCCATGTTACGTCCAATCTGATCCTCAAAGACCTTGTTCATCAGCTTCTGATAGGTGGCTCCAACATTCTTTAGTCCGAATGATATTACCTTGTAACAGTATATGCCCTTCTTGATCATAAATGAAGTAGCCTCCTCGTTTGTTGGGTCCATCTTGATTTAGTTATATCCTGAGAAGGCATCCATGAAGCTAAGAGTCTCATGGCCAGACGTGGCGTTCACCAGCTAGTCAATTTGAGGCAATGGGAAGCTATCCTTGGGACATGCCTTATTGAGATCGGTGAATTCTACACAATACTCCAGCTCTCGCTAGCCTTGCGGATCATCACCATGTTGGCCAACCAGTCGGGGTAGTGGACCTCCCGGATGTGGCTGGTGGCCACCAGCTTGCGAACCTCCTCGTCAATGGCCTTCTGTCGGTTGGAAGGGAAGCTCCTCTTTTTCTGCCGGACTGGTCGGCATCCTAGGTTGATTTTGAGTTGATGGGTGATTACCTCCCCGGGTATACCCAGCATGTTAGATGTCGACCATGCAAAGATGTTAGAATTGGCCCGCAGGAAAGAGAGAAGTTGATCGCATGCCTCCTCTAGGAGTAGGGCTCCGATCTGGACCATTCTCATCGGGTCCTCCCCTAGCGGAAAGGTCAGCAGGTGCTCGGTCGGCTCCCTTCTCCTCTCCAAGTCTCGAGGGTCGAGCGATTATGGTGCTGGTGCAGCCATCACCCTCTGAGGGCTGAGGGCCATATGATAACAGAGTGGTATCGGGTTTCGCTCTACCCGCATCTCTTTGACTCCCTCGCTGGTGGAAAACCTCACAAGCAGTCTCTTGGTAAAGATGACGGCATCCAAAAGGTTCAGACCGGGTCTCCCAAGGATGGCGTTGTAGGCCAGAGGAACCCAGACAACTAGAAAATTTATGAAGACTGTGCTTTGACACGCTGGTGTCCTGGCAGTGACCAAGAGGGTGATCTCCCCCTCAATCCTTATGGAATCTCCGATGAAGCCCATCAGGGGTGTGGTGATAGGCCGAAGGGAGCTAGAGGACAAGTCCATTCGAACAAAGGCATCATAACTCAAAACATCAACTGAGCTCCCACTGTCAACTAAGATTCTTTTTACAGGGTGTTCTGTGATCGTCATGGACACGACGACGTTGTCATCATTGTTATTAACCATCCCCTCTAGGTCCTTCTTAAAGAAAAAAATTACAGAATCTAGCCCCTTGTCCCCCGTGGCCTCTTGGAGGCACGCCACCTGCTCCCCAGGAAATTATGGCCACAGTCTTCTCGATCGAAGCGTTATCGACGCTGACATGAGGTGGTAGAGGTGCCGATGGGCCGGGCACGCTCAGGTTTTTCCTCTGGACAAACTTCCCCAGTTGGCCACGCTGGATAAGGTCTTCAATCATCTTCTTCAGCTGGCGACAGTCTTCAGTGTCGTGGTCGTGGTCCCGATGGAAGCGATAATAAAAGTTTTGTTGTGAGGGGTCCCTGGCTTTATGGGAAGAGGGCATTGAAGATATAACTCGTTCTCGATCTCCATCAGGATATGTGATATCAGAGCAAGCAGTGGAGTGAAGGGTCCCTCCCTAGGAGCGAGCGCTCGCAGTTGGTTGTCTAGTCGACGGGGAGGCTCGGGCCTCTTGGGTCGAGCCTCAGCAGGCTCGAGATGGGCTTGCCTCTTGCGGGAACTCCTATCCGCCTCACGCCAGAAGGAGTCAGCCTCATCGGTGCGGATGTACTTCTGCACCTAGCTCAGCAATTCGGCGTAGGAACCGGGCGGCTTCTTGTTGAGGGAATAGGTGAAGCGGGAGGGGCAGAGCCCTCGCTTCAAGGCTAGAGTGGCCACCGAGTCCTCGAGGTTGTAGACCTCGAGGGTAGATTCCTTGAATCGAATGATGAAGTCCCTCAGCAACTCGCCTCTCCTCTGCTGGATAGAGAACAAGCTGTCCGCCACCCATGGGATCTTTCGGCATGCATCGAAGTGTGCCAGAAAGGCTCTTTCTAGCTGATGGAAAGAGTTGATGCTGCGTGGCAGCATGCGGGAGTACCAAGCTCGGGCCGCCTTTCTTAGAGTGGTTTGGAAGGCGATGCAAAGAAGGGAGTTGGTTGCCCCCTGGACCTGCATCAGGACCTTGTAACTCTCCAGATGGTCCAGGGGATCAGTGGTGCCGTCGTATGGGTCCAGCTGAGCGAGACAAAATCAGATCAAAATCGGCTCTTCCATGATGCGGCGGGACAGCGGTGGACGGCTGTCGTAATCTGCCTTTGGAGGTTGGTGATCCTGTGGCTGAGCTCCTCCAACCGCTGATTGTATTCATCTAGCCGTCGCTCGGCCCGGCGAGTGATCCGGCCGTCAAAGGACCCCTCCCTTAAAGATTCTGAGAACGAAGAGGGGTGACGGCGATGTAGACGCGTGCGCTCCGCATCCTTCCCATGCCACCACTTAGGGAAAGCGCTGGCATGGCGGGAAGGGGACCGGGGCCGCTTAGAGCCTTCTCGATGATGGTGTCGGGGTGAAGCGCAGTGGTGGCAGACCTTTCGGAGGGGAAACCTTCCCTAAAAAGAATGATGGCTGGGTTGGACCACCCTTGGGACCGACGAGGATGGTTTTGGGTGCCATTGAGCGGCTGTCGGCTATTGCTGCTGCACCTGGACTGCCGCCACCAATGATTGGACCTGCACAGTTAGGGCAGCGATCTTAGCATCCTACTACGGAAGCAATGGCGGTGCGGGGATGCTAGCCTGGGGAGCCAGGGGATCGGCCTACGACGGATCAGCTCTCTGGCGATACCCCTCAGCATGGCTGGTGGAAACCTCCTATGCTTGTGTCACCACCATCCTCTCGACTGCTCAGGGACGAAGGGCCTGTAGTTGGCTGGTTCAAAGCTTACTTTTCTCCCTGCGCCCCTACCTGGAGTGCCAATCTGTTGCTGCCAAGTCACGTTCCTCCAACGCCGGAAAACAGAGATCCTCCTTCTCGAAGAAGCTCCTGCAAGAAAGTCCCTAGAGATTGGCTGCACCGGTGAGGACTCTCCGACGCTTAAGCAACTTGGGAACAGTGAAGGAATAGAGCTAATAGAAGATAGCTAGAGAGCTTGAGTTCAGATCCCTTCCCTCGTCGTGAGTGTAGGTTCTTATACCTGTTCGAAGATCCCCTTTCCCGCTCTCGAAAGGTGGCTAATTTTGAGGCGCTATTGTTCGGTAGCGGACAGGTGGATAGGCTGACAAAGACAGGTCGCAACCGATACTGGGTATGTCATAGGTGTTTTGCCCCGCTAGCCGTTTGTCAGGTGCGGCACCACAGATGGCAGATGGGCCTAGTCGTGTCAGGCATGCACCATTACGAATAGTGGCTATGCGCGTTTCAGATAGTTAGTGGGCCACGTGGCAGATACAAGTGGTTGGAGGTAGCGGGGACATGGAGTCTGGGACCAATGGGACCTGAGGCCTGAGGCCGAGGGATCCAGAGATCCATGGCTGAGGGGATTCGAGGTCCGAGGCCAAGGGGACATAAGGTCCGAGGCCGATGGGGCCTTGGAGTCCGAGGCTGGGGTTTCGACAGTTGCCTTTTCCGTCAACTCTAATGCGGCTTGATCAGCCATATCAATTACAATTTACGACTCAGCCATAAATTGTGTCAGAATCTGAAAAGAAACATAATGCGGTGCAAATTGGGTTATGTCAGAAGATATAAAAAGAAATCGCATGGAAAAATACCAACTAAGATTGTTTGAAAAGGACTAGGATTTTGTAATTTATATGCATGTAAAGATTCTTAATAAGTTCAATTGGTTTGTCTGTTATGAAAGAATCTAGCACGCTTTAGAACCTGGATTCTTAAAATTGGAAATAAGAAATTTATTATCACAAAATTTAAGATGGTATTGCAACATTTTCCTTTTCTGCATTTTTTGTACTTCTCTCTGAAAACTGCTTATAATGAAATTTTTAGAGAGCTTATTTTGCATCCATAAAGAAAGTAAGCAGATCAAATGCAATTCTAAGACATGTATACTGAGTGAAACGGATAAAGTGCTTGTTAAGAAGCCAAGGAGTTCCTGGTGTTGATGAGCTCCACGAGATGACATCAGGTTTTGGGAGAAGATCAAAAACCAGACGCGAATAGTCCACTTTGGTGCATTTTGCATACATATCAATCGAACTTCTCCCAATGAACACATCTGAATCAAAGTAATGTCTTATTGCAAAACCATGAATCTCCATCCCCTTAACGCACATCCACGAATTCAGCAAAAATAGGAAGCACGCTGGATAGAGGGAAAGAGTCGGGTTTCAACTCGATCTAAACGTAATCACGTGGATCTAAATTTTTTTTTTTCTTGGATCAAACTTGAGTTGATGATAAGCAAATTGATGGAGTTTGATTTCAAAACCATAATTATTACGGTCAACTCATCTAGAAGGTTGGATCTGTGGGCCATATCGGATCAACCTTTTTAATTAGTATAGTAGGCCATATCAATACAACTGTGTCAGATTGGGTTGGGTCATGCCAGCTTGTTTAACACATCAGATATTTTTGCCATTTCAATCAGTCGACATCGAAACTGAAAGCTTTGGACTAAGTCCATCTCTCCAAACCGTATCCCTTAATTTTGATTTTTTAAATCATATCATAATCTACGTTCACTCCCTTATTTGTACCACTAGCCAAGAGTACCAATGGTTCTCTCCTCCCATCTAAACTTCATCATCCTTTCCGTGTGGCAACTATAATATTCTCTTCTTCTCTTGATTCATTGTAAGAAAAGTAGGTATTAATAGCCTAATTGTAGCACCGTCTTCTGCTTTGCACTGTTCTATTTTTTCATAATATTAATTAAACTTAAATATTTTTAATTATTTTTTTGTATTTATGATAAATTATTAAAAATCATAGAGTTCATAGGATTATTTTAGTTGTGTTTTTTTTTGAAATTATTGAAAAATAATGCTTTGCCCCCACATTTATGATGAATTGTTAGGAATCACGAAAATTGCAACATGTTTGGTGATATTATAAGAAAATGCAAGAATATATATATACTTTGCTTTCTAGTTATGATAAATTATTATTTATTAATTTGTAATTTTTTATTTTTCTCATCAATTTGACCAGACTTCTTGTTTACCGGTCTAACAAGAATTTATATTAAAAATTATAAAGTATTTAAATTTATGTATTCAATGTCATTGTTACGGCGTTAGATCATACCCCTCTAATTTTAAATTTTTAAGTGCCTAAAGCATGGGGGGAACGCAGGCACACATGGATAGGAGCATCGAGTGAGCATTAGACTTGTAGGTTTGTTTGTGCACCGTAAGCTTGCTATTTATTATGAAATGTTAGATCTTTGAACATTTGGACATAATTCTTTAATTCATTCTTTAAATTGGTTTGGATTCAAAAGATTTTGATAGTTCTCTTTAGATGGCGGAGTTGTTTTGGTAAAATTATAGAATTTATTTCAATTCTGCTGTTGCCTTGCATTCGGTGAGGTTTAACTTTGCGTAAATGCAAGATTTATCATATTTCTCAACACGGTTTTGGTTTGGGGTGTGATAGGATATTACTCATTGCAGTAGAGTCTGTCTTAGTTCATCGCTTCTACTAGCCATATGTGCCCTTTGCCAAGGGTACCATGAGCTCAAGCATGGTGGCTTCGACATGACCGATCATTGGTTCATATTTTGTTTCCCTTATATGTCTGTCTTAGGTACATGTTTGTTGCAGAAGAAAATGGGAAATGAGTGAGTCTGTGAGCTTTGTAGGGTGGCACACAAACATGAAGAGGCAAGGACAGAGGGTGAAGTAGCGATCAACTAAGGAATGTGAGCTGCTGATGTTTCCAAATTTCTCAAATGTCCCTCATAAGCTAGAGGTTAATTGATGATTTCAAAGAGAAAGAATATGTACTTATTGCTTTTCCTAAAGCGTAGCGCATGAGGCTATGTTTTTTATGGTGGTAGCTAGAAATCATACCATTCATCTCCTACTTTTACAGGATTTGGATTTAAAATCCAAATCATATTCTTCGTTGATGGCTATCTCTTGTATTTCTCCTGATTATCATGCTGAAGCATATCAAAGTATAAAGAGTTGTTGGGCATATGCTTTCTTTTTAGTTGACTTTTGTAGCAGCTTTGTACTAGTTTCTTATATCATGCATCCCATTCTAAATAAAGTCAAGATTGTAAGTAATATTGAAAGTTTTTCACATGTTGACTGCCATTAATTGTTACTAATTTTAATTTTATAAAATTGGCTAAAAAAATATAGTCTAATGATACAAGTGGGATGAATCCATTGTTGGTAAATAGGATCCATATAGTTTTGGACTTGAGTTCACCTTTATTGATGATATAGTTGGCAGTTTGTGTGGGTTTAAAGCACAATAGTGTTTTATGATGGGAGGGCCTATTAGAGTTTCATTATAAATAAACTAGGTTCCCTTTTTCTTTCCTTATATATTGTGTTCAGTTTTTTCTATCTAGAACAATGCTTGAAGCAGGAGCAAGAAGAGGAAGATTTAAGCCAAGGCATTTTTAGTAAGTGTTTCTTCAGAATGTACCTTATATTAGTGTAGTTGATAGCTTGTTATATGCACAAATCTTTACTACATTAGGCACGGTTTATGTAGAAAGTGTTCTTAGTAAATATTTATTAAATATTGGTTTGGACATTGAAAGGTTGTGAGGATAATGATAAAGTACTTAATGATAATAAAGGTTTTATATTACTCTATATGAAGATAGATAATCTTAAATAATTAATTACTCAGATTCAGCTTTTTTAGCTAATTGTTTTAATGATATAAAGTTCACTATAGGATATGATTTATATTAGCTAAAGTAGCCATATATTGTAAAGGTGTTAAAAAACGATCATGGATTCTTGTATTATACATGCTATATTTATTGCATATTACGGAGTTGCAATAGTAGTTATATAGTTAAAAAAAATTATCTCAAGGTTTACTATTGATTATTCGATCTCTAAACCACTAAAGATTTATTATGATAATAATTATATTTTATTCTTTTAAAAAGAATAAAATATAAATAGGTTCGAATATATAGAGATTAGATATCTCTTAGATAAAAAATTAATATAGAAAAGAGACATTGTTGTTAAGTATATTGGTACAGAAAGACATGACTACTTATTTGTTGATCAAGTTACTAACCCATTTAGTTATGAAACATGATGATAGGAATATTTTAGGATCTTTTATTGTACCTAATTAGTGAGAGCTGGTTATGTAAAAAAAAAAAAAAAAACCTGAACATAGGAAGGGGGGAGGAAAGAAAGAGTACCTCTTCCTTTGCAGTCAGATGAAGGAATGGAATGTATTGGGATACGATAAAAGAGGGAACAACCGCTTTTCTTTGCCTCAAATTAGGACGCGAAGAGGATGGCTATTGATGGGGCCGGTTGACCTCATTGGCAATAAAGATAGTAATTTTTGGATAGCATCTTATCGAGACGGCTATCCTCAGCGGCCTTCCCGAACAGCTTAATTCCTAAGCGGCCTCGCTACTTTACTCGACTTTCTTTTGAAGGATGCAATGGACATTTAATTCCATCCATGAGCATCAAGGCATTTATTGCCTTATTATGGCTGCCACGTTAGCCCCCTTGCGTCGGCCTCAACAACGCCTGGCGTCAGCGCCTTAGCGTCGGCCTCGCGTTTCCACGTTGGCCTTCTTCCACGTGCATCCACTTGCTAGGCATTTATTGCCTTATTCTCTCCCATCCTTTATGGCCTCAAAGGCCATGATTATCCAAGCATTTATTGCCTTATTCTCATTTATGGCTGCCACGTTAGCCCCCTGGCGTCGGCCTCAACAGCGTCGGCGTCGGCCTCAACAGTGCCTGGCGTTGGCCTCAACAGCGTCGGCGTCGGCCTCAACAGCGCTTGGCATCGGCGTCGGCCTCAACAACGTTAGCCCCCTGGCGTCGGCCTCAACAGCGTCGGCCTCTGGCATCGGCGTCGGCCTCAACAGCGCCTGGCGTCGGCCTCAACAGTGTCGGCCTCTGGCGTCGGCCTTAATAGCGTCGGCCTCATTGTGCGTTGGCCTTCTGCCGACGTACATCCACTTGCTAGGCATTTATTGCCTTATTCTCTCTCGTCTTTATAGCATTTATGGCCTCAAAGGCCACGAGCATCCACTCGCTCTAAGGCATTTATAGCCTTCTCTCGTATTTATGGCTGCCGCGTTAGCCCCTTCGGCCTTGACTTTTTCATTCGGCCATGAACAGCTTCTGCCTCCGCTTTTTCCCTATGGTCTCGGCCTCAGCCCCTTGGTCTATTCCCCTCGATCGTGAACAGTGTCACATGAACAGTGCCTTGCACATGAATAGTGCCATAACTCCATAATTAATACTCTACGAGGGACAGTTGGCTTCAACTTTAAACGACATCTTCTATCCCAATGGTTGCACTTCCACGTGACTAACCTTATCACCCATTGCTGTTCACGTAGAGCTTCCATGTGGCCCGTCAACTCGTTCTCTTTTGCCAAGATCATGGGTAGTTACTGCTATACTATGGGCCGTTGCCGATACTTATGGCACACATAGCCGATCTTAATAGAAGATATGATTCAGCATGGACGAAGGGTAAGAGGGACCCCAAACAGGTATATAAAGGGCCTGACCCCAACGAGGGAGGGGGACTCAATCTCTACTCTTTCATTAAAAAATTCCTATTCTCCATATCGCTGACTTGAGCATCGGAGGGTCCCCGTCGGAACCACCGGTCCAGGGCTTTTCTTGTAGGTTTCCGGCTGAAGGAGGCGGTCTCTATCATTCCTCTGAAGGCCAGCGAAGCATTTCTGTCGCTTAATGCTCCTCAAAAGTGATTTGGCGGCAACAGCTATCTTTTTATCTCACCGACGCAACAGGCTTAGAATTAGGTGCAAATACCAAGTGCCCTCAATGGACCAGCAAACGATTACTTCGGGAGGGAGGAATGCATCAAATGCTGGTGCTTGGTGAGTGCAATGCCCGCGATTAATGTAGTCTTAAAGCGTTCGGAATGAGCACGAGAGGAGGGACAGGGACTTTCCTAAAGCGTTTCGGAATGCCCGTAATTGATCTTTATAATTTTCATAATCCATAGCATTTTGTAAAAATTATGTTGGATGAGTGATTTTCTTCTCCTTCTTTTCTTTTTTTTTAAAAAATATTCTATATGCTTACTGTTTTCTTTTTTCCCTTAAATTTTTTTTTTTGAAATACAAATCACTTTTAGAATTCACCTCTAAAACAACTACAATAATCAAATCTTAATCCCAAACTAATCAAAATTAGCTATATCAATTTTTTTTCATTCTTTTTAATTTGAAGTTATTTTTAATTTTTAATTAGATGTGCTTACTATTGATATATATCTATATGGTTGCACTTTTATTGACAATATGGTTGATGGTTTATATGGATCTGAAGTCGAATAGTGTCCAATAATTGAAGGATCTATCAGGTTTTGTAATTATGAATGGCTGGGTTCTTCTTTTCTCCTCATAGTAATCAATTTTTTCATTGAGAACACTAATTAAAGGAAAGTAAGAAGAGGAAGATTTAAAGCAAATGTTGACGCCGAGTCGCTTTCTTCAGACGCCGGGGAAACGGATGTCCTCCTCGCTGGACTCCAGCAAGAAAAGTCCTCGGAGACTGGATGCTTCGGTGGGGACCCTCCGACGCCCAAGTTAGTCATCCGGGAACAGACGAGAACTAACTAGCGGAAGGAAGCTAGAAAGTTGGAGTTTAGCTAGTGGAAAGAAGCTAGAAAATCCGAGTTCTGGATCCTTACTTACAGCAAGAGTGTGCGCTTTTTTACCTGTTCGAAGATCCACCTTTTCATTCCAGAAGATCACTGATTTCGAGACACCTCATCCAATAACGGACAAAAAGGTAAGGCTGACAGTGATGGGTCGTACCATCACCGTGCGTGTCAGAGGCGTCCTGCGTTGCCTGCCAGTACGGCTTCATAGGTGTCTGGCGGCTGTAGTTGTGCCTGGTGCACGCCGTTGTAGGATGTGACCGCGCGCAGTTGCAGGCGGGTGATGAATCGTACGCTGTAACGGGTATGGTCATGCACAGTCACAGACGTGTGATGAACCATACGCCGTTATAAGGTATGGCCACATGCTGCTATGGATGTGCGGCGGACCACGTGGGCATGCCAGGTGGCCCGAGGCTATAGGTTGTCGGGCTCAAGAGCCAGACCACGTACCGAGCACTGTTCATAGAGTCCGAGGCCGAGGGGGGTCTCAGAGGTTGAGACACTGTTCATGCAGTCCGAGGCCGAGGGGGGTCTCAGAGGTTGAGATACTGTTCATGCAGTCCGAGGCCGAGGGAGGTTTCGGACGTTGAGATACTGTTCATGCAGTCCGAGGCCGAAGGGGGTCTCGGAGGTTGAGATACTGTTCATACAGTCCGAGCCCGTGGGGGGTCTCGGAACCTCGATGGTCGGAGTTGACCCGATACATGGTGAAGCTGGAAAGTTGAATGATATTTTGGAGATGCGAAGAGTGAGTCAAGTCTAGTGCCTGGCGAGGCCGATGCTGATATCCAAGGCCGAGGGGCCTCGGAGGCCAAGGGGGTCTCGGAGGCCGAGGGGATCTCCGTCAGGCGCCACTACCGTTCATTCTGACGGTGCTGGATCAGCCATATCAGATGCCCCCTCACCCTTAAGACGAAACGGGCCCATGCCAGCAAGGCGAAAGGGGTGTCATCTCCCCAACATCTGATCCCTGTCCTTTGCGAACTGCCCCCGGACACGTGTCTCTGGGCGTTGTAATGTCTATATGCGGGTGACATGGGGAATGCGAAGGGGCGGCCACTACCGTCCACCCGATCTGCCGTAATCATCCTCGAGACAGGGTTAATCTTTCTAAGTCCGTGAGAAAAGCTGGCACCATCATTGCCCATCATAACGATGATGTCAGAGGTGTCCTATCATTGGCTGGAGGCGGATCATATCACGCGCTGAGCGATCGCCGAGGCAACCCAGCCTATGGTGGGGGTCCACGTGGCTGGCGAGATGAGGCGAGACGATTTGAAACTTAATAAAAACCTGGGAGTGGGTTGAATCTGGCCACACTGCTCCTACTATCGTTGTCTTCTTCCTCTAAACTTCTACCTCTTGACCTTCCCTACAATCTGAGAGCCTGCGTACACTATTTTCTTCCTCAAGTCAGCTCTTTGTCTCTTCTAGACCTCTCTGTTTCTTCTTCTAGCAATGAGTTCCCACTCCTGGACCTCGAGGATGATTCAGAGGATCATTCTTCTTCTAAGAGGCTTCGAGCTTCCCCTTCTCCTCCCCCTTCTCCTTCACCTCCTCTTGAGTGGTCCTCTGATTCGGAGGACTGCGCCCCTCTGGGTCGGCGATAGGTCGCCGGCGGGGCTCCTGCAGGAAGATGCCCGGTGGCGGCTGGCAGGGCCCCATCAAGGAGATGCCGGATGGAGGCCAGCACCTCCTCGAGGGTGGGGGCAGAATCCCTGGAGGGGACCGCCTCCACGGTAACAGGCTAGGATTTGGCGAACATCCGGGCCCGTTACCAAATCCTCCAGGATGTCGGGCTCTTTCTTCCGACTCCCGATGATAGAGTGATTTCTTCTCGACCCGGCCGAGTGGCTATTTATGAAATGTCTCTGAGGGTGGGCCTCCATCTATCCTTTCCTCTTTTTTTTCATTAACCTCCTTGACTATTACTCCTTGACCCCTTCTCAACTGGTCCCGAACTCCCTTCAGACCATTTGTGCCTTCATCGTCCTCTGCCATCACCTCCACATTACCCCCCGAATCTCCCTCTTTCGCTCTTTCTATATCCTTCGGGCTCAGAAGGGTTGGTGGCTATTCCAGCCCCGACCCGTCCAAGTCCTCAAACTTCTTCTTCCTACTTCCGTCAAGGGATAAAAATCCTGATTTTTCTTTGTCAATCTGGACCAGGTTAAGCCCCGGTGGGGAGACCCCGACCTTCGAGGTAACATGAATTCCACCGTCCTTCCTGGAGACAAAGAGGCGGTTGTTGACTACCGATATTCCTCGGTACAACCTACTTCTAACAGAGGAGAACCTCCAGTCGACGGGTCTCATCTTCCACCGTGGTGAGTAAGTCACCTCCATACTTCAAGTAGTCTTCTTGTTTTGTTCATTTTTTTTACTGACCCGACTGATGCTGCACAGCCATGAAGGTCCCGACCCTTAAACTCAAGAGGGCCTCCGCCAAGAGGAGGGGCCGAGCGAGGGGCAGCAAGCACTGGCCTCAAAACGTCCAACAGTACGGGTGCCCACACCGCCCGCACCGCAAGAGCCTCCAGCCGTCCCGTAGATCGATATGACAGCCGACACCCCGCCAGAAAGGGCGGTGGCCGAGGGGGCAACAACGAAGGAGCCGGCCATGGAGGAGCCGGCGACAGTAGAGGAGCCCCCTGCTCCCAGCGGACCAGTCCTCGCCGAGGCAACAAGGAGCTGGGGTAAGGGACCGTCAGGGGTAGCAAGTCCGCCCCCTGAGCGGACTCCAACAAGCAGCTCTCTAGCGCTGAGTCCGAAACCGCCGAGGCTGCTGGAGGAAATGGAGTCAGACCGAGGCCGCCTCGGGACTCCATTTTGAACGATGGGCGCTAGGCGGAGCGGCTACGTTCTTCCGAGTGTCCTACGCGGCCCTGGTCAAAGTGAGTAGTCTTGCAGCCCTTTGCCTTTAGATTTCTCTTCTCCTCTCTCTCTCTCTCTCTCTCTCTCTCTCTCTCTCTCTCTCCCCCCCCCCTTTTTTTTTGACATGAGACTTGCATGCAGCTTGCGAACTCCCTGGCGGCTACAAGGGAGGTCATCCATGGGGGAAAGACCCTCATGCGGGAGGCCCAGCAGGAGGCCGAGGAGGCTCGTGCTCAAGTCGAGGTGGCTGAGAGGGCCCTGGAATCGGCCAGAGTTAACCGGGCCAATGAGATAAAGGTGGCCAAGAGCCGGGCAAAGGCCAACACCAACCGTTTTTGGGTGGCCCTCCACCAGCTGATGGAGGCCGAAGGCGCTGTCGCAGCAAGAGACCTGCACATTGCCGAATTGACCGCGGCCATTCAGGCAGCTGAGAGTCGGGCGAACGAGGCCTAGGAGAGGGCAAAGAAGGCCAAGGAGGAAGCGGGTCGTGCCCAGGAGGCTGAGAGGGCAGCGGCAGCATCTCTAGCTGCAGAGAAAGGGGCTCGAGCCGCTAAGGTGGAGGCAGCTGTTGAGGCCATGGCTGCCAGGGCCATAGAAGAGTTCAGGGCATCCGAGCACTATGCGGACGAGATGGCTGAAGCTTCGGCGGATGCGTATCTCCAAGGGTTCTAGTGCGGAAAAAAAAAAGTCGCCCGAGACCTGAACCTCCCTCAGGCCCTTGAGGTCGAGCCGGAGCGTCTTTTCAAAGTTGCCTCATCTGACAACGAGCCCACGCCGACTAAATCGTGAGCTTTAAATTGTACTTTTTCATTTTTTGCAAGTCTGACTTGGTCGGCGTTTTGTAAACACTTCTAGTTAATGAAGTACAGTTTTTTCTTCAATGAAAATTGTCTTTATCCAACTGTAACCTCTACCCCAAGTCCCTTGGTTGCTGACGTGGGACCCTTAGGGGCTTCGTCGGCACCGAGGAGCAACCTTTAGTTCATTCCCGAATAACCTCGACTTAGCCAAGTATGATCAGATCCTGGAGCTGAGGGAGATGGGTTCTGGGGACTGAGGAAACATTGGACTTGAAAGGTCGAGGCAGATCTGGGCTTCCAGGGACCGATGGAGTATCAGGCTAGGAGGGGCCGAGGTAAACTTTGGCTTCTAGGGACCGATGGTATACCGCTCTGCTAGTGGTACACTGGGCTTTGTGCTTGGCTGGCCCAGGGCTTTCAGTGCCGAGCTGGCCTCGGGCTTTTGGTGCCGACCGGGGTCGGGCTTGTTGTTGAGAGCCAATGGTGCATCACTCTGCCAGCGATACATTGGGCTTTGTGCCTGGCTGGCCCAAGGCTTTAAGTGCCGAGCTGGCTTCGGGCTTTTGGTGCCGACCAGGGTCAGGCTTGTTGTTGAGAGCCGATGGTGCATCGCTCTACCAGTGGTATACTGGGCTTTGTGCCTGGCTGGCCTAGGGCTTTCAGTGCCGAGACGGCCTCGGGCTTTTGGTGCCGACCGGGGTCGGGCTTATTGTTGAGAGCCGATGGTGCATCGCTCTGCCAGCGATACACTGGGCTTTGTGCCTGACTGGCCCAGGGCTTTCAATGCCGAGCTGGCCTCGGCTTTTGGTGCCGACTGGGGTCATGCTTGTTGTTGAGAGACGATAGTGCATCACTCTGCCTGTGGTACACTGGGCTTGGTGCTTGGCTGGCCCAGGGCTTTCAGTGCCAAGCTGACCTCGGGCTTTTGGTGTCGACCGGGGTCAAGCTTGTTGTTGAGAGCCAATGGTGCATCGTTATGCTAGCGGTACACTGGGCTTTGTGCCTGGCTGGCCTAGGGATTTTAGTGCCAAGCTGGCCTCGGGCTTTTTGTGTCGACCGGGGTCGGACTTGTTGTTGAGAGCCAATGGTGCATCGCTCTACCAGTGGTACACTGGGCTTTGTGCCTGGCTGGCCCAGGGCTTTCAGTGCTGAGCTGGCCTGGGCTTTTGGTGTCGACCGGGGTTGGGCTTATTATTTAGAGTTGATGGTGCATCGCTCTGCCAGTGGTACACTGGGCTTTGTGCCTGGCTAGCCTAGGGCTTTTAGTGCCGAGCTGGCCTCGGGCTTTTGGTGCCGACCGGGGTCGGTCTTGTTGTTGAGAGCCAATGGTACATTGCTCTGCCAGTGACACACTGGGCTTTGTGCCTCGCTGGCCCAGGGCTTTCAGTACCGAGCTAGCCTCGGGCTTTTGGTGCGACCGAGGTTCGGCTTGTTGTTGAAAGCTGATGGTGCATCGCTAGCGGTACACTAGGCTTTGTGCCTGGCTGGCCCAGGGCTTTCAGTGCCGAGCTGGCCTCGGGCTTTTGGTGCCGACCGGGGTCGGGCTTGTTATTGAGACCCGATGGTGCATCGCTCTGCCAGTGTACACTAGGCTTTGTGACTGGCTGGCCCAGGGCTTTCAGTACCGAGCTGGCCTTGGGCTTTTGGTGCCGACTGGGGTCTGGCTTGTTATTGAGAGCCGATGGTGCATCGCTCTGCCAGTGGTACACTGGGCTTTGTGCCTGGCTGGCCTAGGGCTTTCAGTGCTGAGCTGGCCTTGGGCTTTTGGTGCCGACCGGGGTCGAGCTTGTTGTTGAGAGCCAATGGTACATTGCTCTGCCAGTGGTACACTGGGCTTTATGCCTAGCTGGCCCAGAGCTTTCAGTGCTAAGCTAGCCTCGGGCTTTTGGTACCGACCAGGGTCAGGCTTGTTGTTGAGAGCCAATGGTACATCGCTCTGCCAGTGGTACACTGGTCTTTGTGCCTAGCTGGCTCAGGGCTTTCAGTGCCGAGCTGGCCTCGGGCTTTTGATGCCGACCGGGGTCGGGCTTGTTGTTGAGAGCCGATGGTGCATCGCTCTGCTAGTGGTATACTGGGCTTTGTGCTTCGCTGGCCCAGGGCTTTTAGTGCCGAGCTGGCCTCGGGCTTTTGGTGCCGACCGGGGTCGGGCTTGTTGTTGAGAGCCGATAGTGCATCGCTCTGCCAGTGGTACACTTGGCTTTGTGCCTGGCTGGCCTAGGGCCTTCAGTGCCGAGCTTGCCTCGGGCTTTTGGTGTCGACCGGGCTCGGGCTTGTTGTTGAGAGCCGATGGTGCATCGCTCTGCCAGTGGTACACAGGGCTTTGTGCCTGGCTAGCCCAGGGCTTTCGGTGCCGAGCTGGCCTCGGGCTTTTGGTGCCGACCGGGGTCGGGCTTGTTGTTGAGAGCCAATGGTACATCGCTCTGCCAATGGTACACTGGGCTTTGTGCCTGGCTTGCCTAGGGCTTTTAGTACCGAGCTGGCCTCGGGCTTTTGGCGCCAACCATGGTTGGGCTTGTTGTTGAGAGCCGATGGTACATCGCTCTACCAGTGGTACACTGGGCTTTGTGCCTGACTGGCCCAGGGCTTTCAGTTGTAAAACTGAGATACTAGAACTCAAGTTTATTAATATGAAATGAGGGGCGAAAGCCCAAAGGAATAAAGGCATGGTATTTAATGTAAGAAGGAAATGCACTACTGATAATACCGATGAAGGTTGTCAGCGTTCCACGTCCGAGGGAGCGGCATCCCATCCAGCTCTTCAATCTTGTATGCTCCATGACGGAGTGCTTCAGTGATCTGGTAGGGCTCCTCCTAGTTCAGAGCTAGCTTGCCCCCTTCCGTTGGCTTTGAGACTTTGGCTTGTCGGAGGATCAGGTGTCCCGGCAGGAAAGTCTTGGGGCGCATGCGGGCTTTGTAATACTTAGTAGCTCATTGTTGGTAGACCACCATCCGGAGCCGTGCTCGGTCTCGCACCTCCTCCACCAGGTCGAGGTTGGCTCGCAGCCGGTCCGGATTGTCTTCCTCACTATATGACTCCATCCGAGGACTCGGGGAGCCTATCTCTATCGGGATGATAGCCTTGGACCCAAAGACCAGGCTGAACGGGGTCTCTCTGATGGGGGCTCGTGACGTTGTATGGTAGGCCCATGGCACATTGTGGAGCTCCTCCACCCACCGTCCCTTGCAATCATCCAGTCGGATTCTTAGTCCTTGAAGAATGATGTGATTGGTCACCTCGGCTGCTCCATTTGTTTGAGGGTGTCCGATGGAAGTGAATCTCTGATGGATGCCGAGTTCGGTGCAGAATCCTCGAAAGGGTGCATTGTCGAACTACCGACCGTTGTCGGTGACCAGAGTGTGTGGTAGCCCAAACCGGCATATGATAGACTTCCAAAAGAAGGATCTCACCTTGCTCTCAGTGATCTTAGCAAGGGCTTCGGCCTTAATCCACTTGGTGAAGTGATCAACGGCCACCAGGAGGAACTTGTGCTATCTGGAGGTTGGATGGAATGGTCACAGAATGTCCACACCCCACTGGGCGAAGGGCCAAGGCGCCCCCAGGGGGGTCAACTGAGATGTTGGCTGCCGCTGAATATTGGCGTGGCACTGGCAGCTATCACACTTCTTAACAAGCTCGGTCGCATCCTCACTCATGGTCAGCCAGTAGTACCCCTGTCGCAGGGCCTTGTAAGCTAGGGCTCTGCCCTCCAGATGACTCCCGCAGATGCCCTCATGGATTTCCTGCAAAATGTAGTTAGCTTCGGCTAGTCCGACGCACTTGAGGACCGGGTATAAAAATGATCTTCAATAAAGCTTCACATCCATCATCAGGAACTTCGGGGCCTGCCGCCTGAGCAGTCTGGCCTCAGCAGGGTCCTCAAGGAGAGCATCATCGGTCAGATACCGGATGTAGGAATCCATCTAGGAGGACCCTTGCTCGACCGGCAGTGCTTCATCCATAGCTTCAATGCTTGGGGTCTGCAGGTGCTCCACATACATCCTTCCCAGGGTCTTGTCAGCCGAGGTGGCTAAACAGGACAATGCGTCGGCCCTAGCATTCTCCGCCCGATGGATATAGCTGATGTGGAAGTAAGAGAATCGAGAGGCTTGGAATTGCACCTTGCTCAAGTAACGAGACATGGTCATGTCTCTGGCTTCATACTTGTTGAGAAATTATTGAATCATAATTGCCCCAACTTTATTGATTTTGATGATTTCCAAAAGCCATGAGTATTTTAAAGGAAACAACGAGTTTATTTATCAAAAATCTTGAGCTTATTCAAAAGGAAATCAATGGACTCTAAATGGTTAAATTCACTGATTTTTGAATTAATTTGAAAGAGAAGTTTTCAAACTCTATTTTGAGATTTCGAAAAGAAATTCTTACATAATATATTTTAATCTATGATTTCTTGAAACATGTCTTGAATTCATGATTAATGTCATATTTATTGTATTCAAGTCAAAATATTATTTAAATTTAATTGGGACAAGCTTTAAAGTCAATCAGAACATTTTTTTGATTTTTGTATCGCTCCCGAGCTGACTCAAGGGTTTCCGAGTCGACTCCCCAATTGTCTGATTTTTAATGTTGTCCTGAGTCGACACTTGAGTTTTCAAGAGTCGACCCCTGAAACCTTCGCGAGCCGACTCAAGACTGTGCGAGCCGACTCGACTCAGACACCAGAAAGGCTCATTTTTTAGCACTTCTCGAGTCGACTCCCCGCATATCGCGAGTCGACCCCTGAAAGTTAGGCGTTTCTGGATTCGACTGTGCGAGCCGACTCCCACAAAGCTCGAGCCGACTCCACGAAATCTGGACGCGATTTTTCACGATGACACATCAGCTCCAACGGTAAGATTTTCAAATAACGGCTATTTTTCTGTGTTTCTAACGGATATATTTTTGCAGAATCTATAAATAGAGGAGCTCTTTTCAAATCAAAAGAGAAGAGAAAAAATCAAAAAGAGGGAAAAGAATATCTTTCAAAAAGAGGGAAAAACAGAGCTTTCATAGAAAAATCTTTGAGTTCAAACTAGAGTGATTCAAAGGGAGTGAAATCAAAGAGAAAGTTCCGTCTGCTCCATCTCTTCAATCCTCAAGATCCAAAAGAAAATCCACAAGCGTTTCAAAGATCAAATCGATGGATTTTCAACTTTCATCTAAAGGAGGAAAAAGCTTCATCTCAACTCTAAAACATTCAAACGGTCAAGAATCTTGCTGAGGCCTGATTCAACACTTCAAGAGGAGTTAAAGAGGAGAAGGAAGAAAGTCAAAGCCACAACCATCTGCAATACTATCAGGCTTTTCTAACTCTTTATTTTATACTTAATTTGTATATTTGCTCAAGGGGAGCATTTCAACATTTAAACTCTGATTATTTTGATTGCTTGCTGTTTCAATCAGTGGATTGAATCAGTGGAGGTTATTATACCTCGTTGCAAGCCGGAGTGCTTGTGTTGGGTTAGTTGTGAGCCCGTGAAAAATAACGTGTAGGGTTTTGTGCTGGTAAGCCCGAGTTAAAACCGGCTGGGTTCGTTGTGCACCCGAAAAACAACAAGTTTGAGTTGTGATCTTGGAAAACAACTCGGCTGTAATCTAGAGAGATTATAGTGTGGACCCAAGTGAATCTTGGGAGTGGACGTAGGTGTTGATTGCACCGAACCACTATAAAATTATCTTGTGTTTGCCGTGCCATATTTTCTCTCTCTATCTCTCTTTATTTGCTTGTGTATTGATTTAGGTTAGCCTCTCACTTGCACATCTTGCTAACTAATCAACTAAAGTTAAAAGGACTTAAATTTTTAAGAACCCAATTCACCCCCTCTTGGGTTGCCATCTGGGCCAACAATTGGTATCAGAGCAAGTGCTCATTTAGAATTTGATCTCACGATCAAGGGCTAAAGATCCTTATGGCAACACAAAGTGGTTCATGTTTTGCTGAAGGTCATTCTACGAATCGACCTCCTTTATTTAATGGAACCAACTATTCATATTGGAAAGCTAGAATGAGAATATTCATTCAAGCTTCTGACTATGAATTGTGGGAAGTAATAACTAATGGACCTAGTACACCCACACACGTTAGTTGAAGGCATTCTTGTTCCTAAGCCCGAAAGGGATTGGAATGATAATGATAGGAGAATGGCACAACTAAATGCTAAAGCCATTAATATTTATATTGTTCCTTAGACTCAAATGAATTCAACCGAATCTCAACTTGTAATTCCGCAAAAGAAATTTGGGATAGGTTGGAAATAACTCATGAAGGAACAAACCAAGTAAAGGAATCAAAATAAATATTTTGGTTCATAAATATGAATTGTTTACAATGGAACAAACTGAAACCATCACATGCATGTTCACTAGATTCACTGATATTGTGAATGGTTTAAAAAGTCTTGGTAGAATTTATTCTAATGCTGATCTTGTGCGCAAAATTCTTAGGTCACTACCAAGATCGTGGGAAGCGAAAGTCACTGCTATCCAAGAAGCAAAGGACCTCAATGCATTACCTTTAGAGGAGCTTCTAGGATCCTTAATGACCCACGAGTTAACAATGAAGCAGCATGTTGAGGAGGAAACAAAAAGAAGGAAAACACTTGCCCTCAAGACTGCAGAAATGGAAGAGCAGCAGTGAAAGTAATGATGAAGATGATGAGGAAACTGCTCTCTTGGCCAAAAAATTCAGAAAGTTTATGAGAAAAAGGCCCTTCCATAAAAAGAAATTTGGAGCAAGATTTGATGGAGAAAAGGATAAGAAAAAGGACAAGGAGAAAGAAAAAGAAAAAGAGCCCTTAGTATGTTATGAGTGCAAAAAGCCAGGGCACTTTAAGTATGATTGTCCTTTGCTGAAAAAGGCCTACAAGAAAAAGAAGAAAGCATACATGGCAACATGGTCTGATGAATCTTCCTCATCGGAAGAAGATGAACAAAAGGAAGTTGCCAATATCTGCTTCATGGCCAACGACGAACGACAATGAGGTAAGTTCTGAAAACTCAAATGATGAATTTACATTTGATGAAATGTTTGAGGCTTTCAATGAACTTATGATTGATTTTAAATCTTTGAAAAAGAAGTATAAGTTTTTGAAAAATGACAATATTAGCTTAGCTAAAAGTAAAAATGAATTAGCTTTAGAAGTTAAGAACTTAACTAATGAAAAAGAAGAACTTAGCAAAGAAAGAGATAATCTTAATCAAGAAATAGATTTGTTGAAATCTGAAACTAAAAACTCAACAAAAGATTTAAAAGATCAATTAGAAACTTTAGCTTTAGAAAAAGACAGCAAGTTAAAGAAAATGACTCTCTTAAGAAAGATGTTAAAAAATATAAAGACATTGTTGAGAAATTCACCTTAAGTTCAACTAAACTTAACATGATCTTAGATAATCAAAAAGCTGTTTTCGATAAAGCTGGCCTAGGTTATAATACATTTAGGAAACAAAAATCTTTAAAGAATATTTTTGTAAAAGCCAATCAAAGTAATATAACTTGTTTTAAATGCAATGAAAAAGGTCATAAATCATTTGAATGCAAAACATTAAATAATAACAACAAGTTAAATGTTAAAGCAAAGAAAATATGGGTTCCGAAAGGAACAATTTTGTACTAACCATGAAGGACCCAAGAAAGCTTGGGTACCTAAACATAAAGTTTAAATTATGTTGCAGGAATGTCTTGTAGCCAAAAGATCAAAGAAAAAGTGGTACCTTGATAGTGGCTGCTCAAGACATATGACGGGTGACAAAGAGGAATTCATCACCCTAGAAGAAAAGAAAGGTGGAGTTGTGACGTTTGGCGATAACGGTAAAGGTCAAATTATGGGCCTTGGTAAAGTTCGCATAACTCCATCTATATTTATTGATAATGTACTTTATGTTGATGGTTTGAAGCATAATCTAATTAGTATAAGCAATTATGTGATAAAACTTTAATGTTTCATTTAAATCTTCTATATGCACTGTAACTAATTCTATTGATGATAGCATTGTATTTACTGGTTATAGACATGGCAATGTTTACTTAGTTGACTAGAAAAATTATCTGAGTGATCATTGCTTAATTGCTGACAATGCTAACATAAATGAAATTAGTTGGTTGTGGCATCGTAGATTAGGTCATGCAAGCACACACCTTATTTCAAAACTAATTAAAATGGATTTAGTTAAAGGATTACCTAAACTTAGATTTTGAAAATAACAAAATATGTGATGCATGTCAATTTGGAAAACAAACTAGAAGTTCTTTCAAATCTAAAAACATTGTTTCAACTTCTAGGGCACTAGAGCTACTTCACATGGATCTTTTCGGACCAACTAGAACCACAAGTCTAGGAGGAAAGAAATATGGTCTAGTGATTGTAGATGATTATTCTAGATATACTTGGGTAATGTTTTTAGCTCACAAAGATGAGACTTTCTCGATATTCCTGAAATTCTTCAAGAAAGTCACAAATGAGAAAAACACTACTATAGTATCTCTAAGAAGTGATCATGGAACAGAATTTGAAAATCACTTATTTGAAAGTTTTTGTCTGAAAATGGAATTAATCATAATTTTTCAGCCCCTAGGACTCCACAACAAAATGGTGTAGTTGAAAGAAAAAATAGGACTCTAGAAGACATGGCCCGTACCATGCTATGCGAAAGCAACTTACCAAAGTATTTTGGGCGGAAGCAATTAACACAGCATGTTACATCTTAAATAGAGCCCTTAATAAGACCAATATTAAAGAAAACACCTTATGAATTATGGAATGAAAGAAAACCAAATATAAAATACTTTCATGCATTTGGATGTAAATGTTTCATTCATAATAATGGTAAAAACAACTTAGGAAAATTTGATGCTAAATCTGATGAAGGAATTTTTCTAGGTTATTCAACGACTAGTAAGGCATATAGAATCTTTAACAAGAAAACCTTAATAGTAGAAGAATCCATATGTAGTTTTTGATGAATCTTTAGCAACTGGATCTGAAAAGATTGATGATGAGGAAGATACAAACATAATTGAAAAAGATCTTGAAAAACTTAATATTGAAGTATCTTCTGATCATGAACAAGAGGCTAAAGATGATGATTCACATAAGGTCGATGATGTTAATAATGATCATAATGATATAGATCTTCCAAGAGACTGGAGATATGCTCATAGTCATCCCAAGGAATTGATTATAGGTGATCCATCTCAAGGAATAAGAACTAGATCATATATGAGAAATATTAGTAATCATCTTGCATTTGTATCACAAATTGAACCTAAAACTATAGAAGAAGCTGAAAAAGATAATAATTGGATGTTAGCAATGCAAGAAGAACTAAATCAATTTACTAGAAATAATGTTTGGACTTTAGTTGAAAGACCTAAAAATCATTCAGTAATAGGATCAAAATGGGTTTTTAGAAATAAATTAGATGAAAATGGCATTGTAATTAGAAACAAAGCTAGATTGGTTGCTAAAGGATATAATCAAGAGGAAGGTATTGATTTTGATGAAACCTTTGCACCTGTAGCTAGATTAGAAGCCATTAGGCTATTACTTGCATTTGCATGTCATATGAATTTTAACTTATTTCAAATGGATGTAAAAAGCGCATTTTTAAATGGATTTATAAATGAAGAAGTTTATGTAGAACAACCACCAGGTTTTGAAGATCATGAATTTTCAAATCACGTTTTTAAATTGCACAAAGCTTTATATGGTTTGAAACAAGCACCTAGAGCTTGGTATGATAGGTTAAGTAAATTCTTAATAGAAAATGATTTTACAAGAGGAATGTTGATAAAACTTTGTTTTTGAAAAGAAAAAATAAAGATTTGCTTGTAGTACAAATATACGTAGATGACATTATTTTTGGTGCTACTAACGATTCTCTTTGTCAAGAATTTGCAAAGTTGATGCAGGGAGAATTCGAGATGAGCATGATGGGAGAACTCAACTTCTTCCTTGGACTCCAAATCAAACAATGCAAGGAGGGAATCTTTATCAACCAAACCAAATACACAAGAGAACTACTCAAAAAGTTTGGTATGGAAACAATGAAACCCCTCGGAACTCCAATGAGTCCTTCATGCAAGCTGGACAAAGATGAAGAAGGTAAAAAGGTTGATCAAAAGTATTATCGAGGTATTATCGGATCCCTTCTTTATTTAACAGCAAGTAGACCAGATATTATGTTTTCAGTATGTTTATGTGCTAGATTTCAATCTGAACCTAAAGAATCACATTTAATAGCTGTTAAAAGAATTTAAGATATCTAAATGGAACTAAAAATGTAGGTTTATGGTATTCTAGAGACTCACATTAAACCTAATTGCATATTCGGATTCTGATTATGCTGGATGTAAACTAGATAGAAAAAGCACAAGTGGTGCATGCCATTTCTTAGGAAGTAACTTAATCACATGGTTTAGCAAAAAGCAAAATTCAGTTGCATTATCAACTACTGAAGCTGAATATGTAGCAGCTGGAAGTTGCTGTGCGCAAATCCTATGGATTAAGCGACAACTTGAAGACTATGGTATCACACTTGATAAGACACCCATAAGATGTGATAACACTAGCGCAATCAATTTAACTAAAAATCCAATTCAACACTCAAGGACAAAACACATAGAAATTAGATATCATTTTATAAGAGAACATGTAGCTAATGATGAAATTTGTCTTAGATTATGTAAACACTGAAGAACAACTAGCTGACATCTTTACAAAACCTTTAAGTGAAGAAAGATTTTGTTATCTTAGAGGAGAGTTAGGAATTTGTAATCCTTTTGAATAGATTTTGAAACCTCTAAGGAAATATATCTAGAGTTCTTTCAATTTCTCAAAATCTTAAGGAAATTTTATCTAGAACTCATATCAATTTGATCTATCAAAATCCATGATTTTTAATCATACTCAAAGATCAAATCCGGGTTCATTTCAGACACTCCAAAAATTTTGATTTTTTACTCTGAAATGGTTTCGGAGCCGACTCGAGAGTATCGGAGTCGACTCGAGTTTCTGCTGAAACTCAGGAGTCGACCCCTTCTCTGAGCGAGTCGACTCGAGATCGTGTCTGTGCTCTGTGACTTACCGAGCCGACTCTACGCTTTGCGCGAGTCGACTCGACGTGGTCCCAAATCGCTTTATTAGGGCACGAGCCGACCCATCGATCGATTCTAATCATTCCAAATCATCTCAAAACCCTCCAAAACCCTTCAAACTTTCCAAAATCTTCCAAAAACCTTAAACAATCATTCCACCTTGAATCAATGGCCCCCAAAACCCGTGGTGCTAGTAGTAGCCGTGCCGGGATGAAAAGGAAGAAGACCGTGCGTCGACCCGTTCGCGAGCCGACTCCGGAATCTTCATCTGCTTCCTCTTCGGATGATTCGCCTGCTCCTACTGCCACTACTCCTCAGGTAGATCACCTTGCGAGTAGGGTCATTACCACTGGAAGGAAGTTTGATTTCGATTTGTTTGAGAGAGAGGGATTGCTTGTAGGTTCACAGTTGAAAGAAATGGGGTTTGAAAAAATATGCTCCCTAGACTGCCCTACATACCCAGCACTAGTAAAAGAGTTTTATAGAAATTTGACTAGAGGGGACAATGGTTGGTCAGTACTGTTAGAGGAGTTGGTTTGAATGTCACTGCCGTCATTCTTTCTAAGTTATTGGACTTACCCTATCAGGACCCTCCACCTTTGACCCAGAGGATAGGTCACCTGCCCTCACCAGATTATTGAATAGAATTTTGAGGGATTTGAAGAAGTCTTTGCCAATCAGCTGCCACTGGACTTAAGATTGCTTCATAACATCTGCAGCAGGATTCTATTCCCTAAGACAGGCGGTTTGACTACTTATCTGAGAGGGATATCTTTGTCATGGATGCTGTAGTTTCAGGGAAGCCAATCAACTTACCCATCATGATATTATGGTATATAGCTGATTGTGGAAGTAAGAGGAAATCCTGTCTTCCCTACGGTATGATCTTGACTCAGTTATTCAGAAGCCAAGGAATTGAATTTAGTGATAGTGAGCCCAAGAAAAATTTGAGACATACTGACTACTATTCATTGGCCACTATTCACCGCATGGGCTTCAAGAAAGTTAATGGTAATTGGATAAGAAAAGGTCAAGATGATGTTAGAGCTGAGGATAGAGTTGAAGACATTGGAGCTGAGGTCGAGGTTGGACCTTCTGTTGCTGGACCGTCTGAGGCAGGACCTAGCATGCATTATTCTCCTCCACCTCAGGCTTCATCTTCTTCTGTGAGATTTTCAGATGAGCAGTTATGTCAACTTAGATCTATGTTTGCAGAATTTGATAATCAAAGAAAAGATGAAATTGGTCAATTGAGAGAAGATATTAGAGAATTAAAGGATGAAATCATCTCAGACTTGACTTATTTTCATTTTCTGTTGGTACTCATGTGGATTCACTCAATGCTAGCTTAAGAAGATATTTGAAAGACTTCAAGGGATAGCCGATGGATCCAATGTGTATCTTGAT
Source organism: Calamus simplicifolius (assembly GCA_900491605.1). Classification (NCBI taxonomy): domain Eukaryota; kingdom Viridiplantae; phylum Streptophyta; class Magnoliopsida; order Arecales; family Arecaceae; genus Calamus; species Calamus simplicifolius. Next base: position 1,625,328 of record UESW01003887.1, on the reverse strand, counting down.
AGAACCAATCAGTTAAGAAGAGATATAGATGCTGCAGTTGATCAAATTCAAGTAACCATGAATGACTTTAACAAATCACAAAAGGATGATATCATGGAGATGATTGGACACTTAAAGAGTTTAATTTTCAAGCGTGTCAAATGAATTTGATACTTATCTTAGTTTGTATTTCTAGATTTCCTACTAGATTGTATCTAGGAAGTTTTGCTTTAATATGACTGTATTTGAACTTTGATGAATTTAAGATTGTGTTACTTTTTGATGTAATTTAACATACTCTTGAAGTAATGAGAAAAGTTATGTTCATTTCAATTATGAGTACTTTTGAATATCCTTGATTGCTTATGTTCAATTTGATATAATTTTGAATATCTCAATACTCAATTGATAACTTAGATGCTGAATGAATTCGAATAAACTAATCAAGTTGATGCTCTGATGCATCTCAACCTTTTTGTTGATTACAAAAAAGGGGAAGAGATTTATATGATTTAATCGTATATCGTATATGCATCATCATCAAACCTTATATGTTTTAATTACCCTAATTAAAAAGGGGGAGAGAATTAAATTTAAAAAAATTATTTGCTTAAGTTTTTGAATTTAAAAATCTTTGAATGAATTATAAAATTGAGGTTCATAGGGGGAGCTACCTCATTGAGGGGGAGCCTTTCCATGAACACAAAAGTTGATTTTGGTATCATAAATCTTTCAATGTTATAATGCATATACTCAATGTTTTTGTCATCATCAAAAAGGGGAAGATTGTTGAGAAATTATTGAATCATAATTGCCCCAACTTTATTGATTTTGATGATTTCAAAAGCCATGAGTATTTTAAAGGAAACAACGAGTTTATTTATCAAAAATCTTGAGCTTATTCAAAAGGAAACCAATGGACTCTAAATGGTTAAATTCACTGATTTTTGAATTAATTTGAAAGAGAAGTTTTCAAACTCTATTTTGAGATTTCGAAAAGAAATTCTTACATAATATATTTTAATCTATGATTTCTTGAAACATGTCTTGAATTCATGATTAATGTCATATTTATTGTATTCAAGTCAAAATATTATTTAAATTTAATTGGGACGAGCTTTAAAGTCAATCAGAACATTTTTCTGATTTTTGTATCGCTCCCGAGCCGACTCAAGGGTTTCCGAGTCGACTCCCCAATTGTCTGATTTTCAATGTTGTCCTGAGTCAACACTTGAGTTTTCAAGAGTCGACCCCTAAAACCTTCGCGAGCCGACTCAAGACTGTGCGAACCGACTCGACTCAGACACCAGAAAGGCTCATTTTTGAGCACTTCTCGAGTCGACTCCCCGCATATCGCGAGTCGACCCCTGAAAGTTAGGCGTTTCTGGATTCGACTGTGCGAGCCGACTCCCACAAAGCTCGAGCCGACTCCACGAAATCTGGACGTGATTTTTCACGATGACACATCAGCTCCAACGGTAAGATTTTCAAATAACGGCTATTTTTCTGTGTTTCTAACGGATATATTTTTGCAGAATCTATAAATAGAGGATCTCTTTTCAAATCAAAAGAGAAAGAAAAAATCAAAAAGAGGGAAAAGAATATCTTTCAAAAAGAGGGAAAAACAGAGCTTTCATAGAAAAATCTTTGAGTTCAAACTAGAGTGATTCAAAGGGAGTGAAATCAAAGAGAAAGTTCCATCTGCTCCATCTCTTCAATCCTCAAGAGCCAAAAGAAAATCCACAAGCGTTTCAAAGATCAAATCGAAGGATTTTCAACTTTCATCTAAAGGAGGAAAAAGCTTCATCTCAACTCCAAAACATTCAAACGGTCAAGAATCTTGCTGAGGCCTGATTCAACACTTCAAGAGGAGTTAAAGAGGAGAAGGAAGAAAGACAAAGCCACAACCATCTGCAATACTATCAGGCTTTTCTAACTCTTTATTTTATACTTAATTTGTATATTTGCTCAAGGGGAGCATTTCAACATTTAAACTCTGATTATTTTGATTGCTTGCTGTTTCAATCAGTGGATTGAATCAGTGGAGGTTATTATACCTCGTTGCAAGCCGGAGTGCTTGTGTTGGGTTAGTTGTGAGCCCGTGAAAAACAACGTGTAGGGTTTTGTGCTGGTAAGCCCGAGTTAAAACCGGCTGGGTTCGTTGTGCACCCGAAAAACAACAAGTTTGAGTTGTGATCTTGGAAAACAACTCGGCTGTAATCTAGAGAGATTATAGTGTGGACCCAAGTGAATCTTGGGAGTGGACGTAGGTGTTGATTGCACCGAACCACTATAAAATTATCTTGTGTTTGCCGTGCCATATTTTCTCTCTCTATCTCTCTTTATTTGCTTGTGTATTGATTTAGGTTAGCCTCTCACTTGCACATCTTGCTAACTAATCAACTAAAGTTAAAAGGACTTAAATTTTTAAGAACCCAATTCACCCCCCCCCTCTTGGGTTGCCATCTGGGCCAACAATACTTCCCAGCAACCTGTCCGGAGACAAGCTGAGAGTCCGTGAAGGCCCTCAGATGCTCTGCACCGAGCTCCTCAGCCAGCTTCATCCCCGCCAATAGGGCTTCATACTCCGCCTGGTTATTAGTGGCTGGGAATAGAAACCGAAGGGCATACTCCACCACCTCCCCCTCGGAACTCGCAAGGATGAGCCCGGCTCCGCTTCCCTGAGAATTTGCTGCTCCATCCATGTGCAAGATCCAGTCTTCCTTTCCTGCTTCCTCGGCTGAGGAGGACTCCATACGCGCCTCCGGACGTGATTCCTCTGAGCACTCCTCGGCCCAAGTGCACTCGACCAAGAAATCAGCTATCACTTGGGACTTCATGGCAGACCTTGGCTGGATAGATAAGTCAAACTTGCTCAGCTTGATGGCCCACTTGGCTAGCCAACCAGAGGTGTCAGGACGGGACAAGATGGTCCGAAGAGGTTGGTCTGTGAGCACCACAATGGGATGAGCTTGGAAATAGGATCATAAGCGCTAGGCAGAGACCACTAAGGCGAAGATGATCTTCTCAGTCCTAAAATATTTGGTCTCGACATCATGAAGCACCTTGCTGGTGTAGTAGAATGGCTTTTGCACTCCATCGACATCCATACGCATGAGCATAGAACTGACGGCCTCGAGGTAGGCTGCAAGATACAGAAAGAGCTCCTCCCCGCCCTTTGGCTTGGACAACAGCGGGGGAGTGGACAAAAATTGCTTTAACTCCTCGAAGGCATCCTGACACTGCTTTGTCCACTCGAAGCTGTTGACCTTGCGCAGCGCCTTAAAGAAGGGTAGGCAGCTTTCTGCCGATCTTGACATAAAAAGACTCAAGGCCGCCACCTTCCCGGTTAGGTGCTGCACCTCCTTTTTATTAGCTGGGGGCCTCATATCCAAAATGGCCCAGATCTTGTCGGGATTGGCTTCGATCCCCCGCTGAGTTACCATAAAGCCCAAAAACTTGCCTGCTGCAACCCCGAAGGCACACTTATGGGGGTTCAGCCTCATCCGGTTCTGGCACAGGTTGTTGAAGGTCTCCGCGAGATCGACGACGTGGTCGGCAGCGTGGGTGCTCTTGGTCGGCATATCGTCCACATACACCTCCATATTACGCCTAATCTGGTCCTCAAAGACCTTATTCATCAGCCTCTGATAGGTGGCCCCGACATTCTTCAACCCAAACAGCATCACCTTGTAGTAGTAAATCCCTTTTTCAGTAATAAAGGAGGTGGCCTCTTCATCAACCGGGTCCATCCATATCTGGTTGTATCCCGAGAATGCATCCATGAAGCTAAGAGTTTCATGTCCGGACGTAGCGTCCACTAGCTGATCTATCCGGGGCAGTGGGAAGCTATCTTTGGGGCATGCCTTATTGAGATCGGTGAAGTCCACGCACATCCTTCAGCTCCTACTGGCCTTGCGAACCATCACGATATTTGCCAGCCAGTCGGGGTAGTGCACCTCACGGATGTGATTGGCTGCCAACAGCTTTCGCATCTCCTCGTCCATGGCCTTCTGTCTGTCAGGGGCGAAACTCCTCTTCTTCTACCAAATGGGTCGGCACTCTGGCTTGACATTGAGCTGGTGGGTGATCACTTCTTCTGGAATGCCTAGCATGTCGGATGCCGACCAGGCGAAGACATTGGCATTGGTTTGCAAGAAAGCGAGGAGTTGGCTGCGGGCTTCCTTCGGGAGCAAGGCTCCGATATGGATTGTCTTTGCTGGGTCCTCCCTAAGAGGGAAGGCCAGCAGGCGCTCGGCCGGCTCTCCTCTTCTCTCCAGGTCTCGAGGGTCCAGCGCTTCTGGTGCAGGTACAGACATCACCTCCTGTGGACTAGGGGCCATGTGGCAGCAAAGTGGGGACGGGTTCTGCTCCCCCCACATCTCCCCGACTCCTTCACTAGTGGAAAACCTCACGAGGAGCCTCTTGGTGAAGATGACAGCGTCCAAAAGATTAAGCCCAGGTCTTCCGAGGATAGCATTATAGGCGAGGGGTACCCGGACCACTAGGAAGCTCATGAAGACTGTACTTTGGCGCGGAGCCATGCCAGCCGTGACAGGAAGAGTGATCTCCCCCTCGACCTTCATAGAATCTCCAGTGAACCCCATCAGGGGCATGGCGACAGGCTGAAGCAGGTTGGGTGATAGGTTCATGCGAACAAAAGCATCATAATTCAAAACATACACCGAGCTTCCACTATCAACCATGATTCTTTTTACATGATGTTTAGCAATCGCCATGGACACGACGATGCTATCATCATTTTTATTTACCACCCCCTCTAAGTCCCTTTTGAAAAAAAGAATTACATGATCTAACTCCCCCTCCTCCCTTGGCCTCTTGGGCGGGCCACCTACCCCCCAGAAAATCATCGCCACCGTCCTCTCAGTTGGAGCATTGTCGATCACCAGTGGCGGAGGCGCCGACAGACCAGGAGCATCCAGGTTGTTCCTTTGAATGAACTTCCCCAGGTGGCCATGCTGGATAAGATCCTCTATCGCCTTCTTCAGCTGGCGACAGTTGTTGGTGTCGTGGCCGTGATCTCGGTGGTAGCGGCAGTACAAATTCTTATTGCGGGGAATCTTTGGGTTCAGTGGAGGAGGGCATGGAAGGTACGACTCGCCCTCTATCTCCAGCAAAATGTGGGAGATGGGAGCGAGCAGAGGGGTGTAAGGACCGTCCCTCTTTGCAGGAGCTTGAGGATGGTTGTCTGGTCGGCGGGGAGGCTCGGGCCTCTTGGGTTGGACTTCAGCAGGCTCAGGGCGAGTCAGCTTCTTGAGGACACTCCCGCTAGCCTCACGCTGAGAGGAATCAGCCTCATCGGCGCGGATATACTTCTAGGCCCGGGTCAAGAGTTCGGCGTAGGAACCGGGCGGCTTCTTGTCAAGGGAGTATGCGAAGCGAGACGGACGGAGCCCTCGCTTCAAGGCCAAAGTGGCCACTGAATCCTCAAGATTGTAGACTTCCAGGGCTGCCTCCTTAAACCGAGCGACGTAGTCTCGCAGGGACTCGCCGCTCTTCTGCTGGACAGAGAAGAGGCTATCAGCTACCCTTGGAATCTTTCGATAGGCATCAAAATGGGCCAAGAAGGCCCTTTTCAACTGACGAAAAGAATCGATACTCCATGGTGGCAGGCGAGAGTACCAGGCTCGGGCAGCTTTCTTCAGGGTGGCAGGGAAGGTGATGCACATGAGCGAATCGGTTGCCCCCTGGACCTGCATAAGAACCTTATAACTTTCTAGGTGGTCCAGGGGATCCGTGGTCCCATCATATGGATCCAACTGAGGAAGACGGAACCGGATGGAGATGGGCTCTTCCATGATACGGCGGGACAGCGGAGGTCGGCTGTCATAGTCCACCTCTGGCAGGTGAGTGATCCGACGACTGAGTTCCTCCAACCGTTGGTTGTACTCATTGAGCCGGCACTCAGCTTGATGGGCTATCCTACCATTGAAGGACCCCTATCCCGAGGACTCTAAGGATGGAGAAGAGTGACGGCGATGTCGACAAGGGTGCTCCGCCTCCTTCTCGTCCTGCTGCTTGGGAGAAACACTGGCGTGACGAGAAGGCGATCGGGGTCTCTTGGAGGCTCCCCGGCGGTAAGGCTTGGGCGAAGCATGGCAGTGGTGAGCTTCCGAGACCGGCGATCTCCTCCAAGAGGAATGCTGGCTGGGTTGCACCACCTCCAGAATCGATGGGAATGGCTTCGGCTGCTGCGCGGCCGCTTGCTGGTGCTGTAGACCTTGAACCACCGCCATCAAGAACTGGACTTGCGTGGCTAGGGCGGCAAGCCGGTCTTCCTGGAGCTGCTGCGGAGGAGGCGCAGAGACGTCGATCGGGGGAGCGAAAGGTCCAACCGCCTGAGGACGCGGTAGTGCAGGGACACCGGTTGGGGGAGCTGAGGGGCCAACCGCCAGCAGATCAGCTCCTCGACACTGCCCCCAGCGTAGCTGGCGGAGACCCCTCTCGCACGGGTCGTCATAATGGTCAAGAGCTCGGGGAGAGAGAGGTTGTAGATTGCTGGTTCAAAATCTTTCTCTTACCCTACCCCTTTCCTGGCGCGCCAATCTATTGACGCCGAGTTGCTTTCTTCAGACGCCGGGGAAACGGATGTCCTCCTCGCTGGACTCCTGCAAGAAAAGTCCCCGGAGACTGGATGCTCCGGTGGGGACCCTCCGACGCCCAAGTTAGTCACCGGGAATAGACAAGAACTAACTAACAGAAGGAAGCTAGAAAGTTGGGGTTTAGCTAGTGGAAAGAAGCTAGAAAACCCGAGTTCTGGATCCTTACTTACAGCAAGAGTGTGCGCTTTTATACTTGTTCAAAGATCCACCTTTTCGTTCCATAAGATCGCTGATTTTGAAACACCTCGTCCAACAACGGACAAAAAGGTGAGGCTTACAGTAACGGGTCGTACCATCACCGTGCATGTCGAAGGTGTCCTGCGTTGCCCGCCAGTACGGCTTCACAGGTATCTAGCGGTTGTAGTTGTGCCTGGTGTGCACCATTGTAGGATGTGACCGCGCGCAGTTACAGGCGGATGGTGAATCGTACGCTGTAACGAGGTATGGTCATGCACAGTCGCAGACGTGCGATGGACCATACGCCGTTATGAGGTATGGCCACACGCTGCTACGGATGTGCGATGGACCACGTGGGCATGTCAGGCGGCCTGAGGCTATAGGTTGTCGGGCTCAAGGGCCAGACCACGTACCGAGCACTGTTCATAGAGTCCGAGGCCAAAGGGGGTCTCGGAGGTTGAGACACTGTTCATGCAGTCCGAGGCCAAGGGGGGTTTCGAAGGTTGAGACACTGTTCATGCAGTCCGAGGCCGAGGGGGGTCTTGGAGGTTGAGATACTGTTCATGCAGTCCGAGGCCAAGGAAGGTCTCGAAGGTTGAGATAATGTTCATGCAGTCCGAGGCCGGGGGTCTCGGAGGTTGAGATACTATTCATGCAGTCCGAGGCCAAGGGGGGTGTCGGAACCTCGATGGTCGGAGTTGACCCGATACAAGGTGAAGCTGAAAAGTTGAATGACATTTTGGAGATGCGAAGAGTGAGTCAAGTCTGGTGCCTAGCGAGGCCGATGCTGATATCCGAGGCCGAGGGGGTCTCGAAGGTCGAGGGGGTCTCCGTTAGGCGCCACTACCGTTCATTCTGACGGTGCTAGATCAGCCATATCACAAGACATTCTCGATGAGTGCTTCTTCAGATTGATTGCATAAATCATAGACGGTGAAACAAGATCAATTAACAATGAATTTATTTTATTACTATATTAATATTCTAAAATCTCACATATATAATCTTAAAAATCCCCACAAGCGAAGCAGGTTAAACCTTGTTTTTGTTTTATTCTCTATTATTTTTTATTGTTTTATTTAACCATTCGTTAGGTTTCAACGCACGATGCTTGCTGCTTCCTCAGAGATCATTTTTCCCTCTGGATGGGCATGTTAGCGTACAACTAAATAAAGTCCAGTGAGTGACAGACACGAGAGTGAATTTTCTTTATTAATTTCTGAGTTATCATAGCATTAATTGCTCTGCTTTGGTACAAGGACTCAACACAAAAGCCATAACTCAAAGACTAAACAAATCACACAAGAATAATGACCACCAAATCAAACGCCATGACGGAGCCAACAACAGCTTGAAGAGCTGAACGGAATTTTACTTCTTCATTACCAGAAACAGAAATCAAATGCTGCAGTACTTAGCGATGCTATTTTTAGGACAATGGTCACCGCTGCTGGTTACCTTTGTAGTAACCTAAAACAGCATAGACAGCTTGAAGAATTGTGAGTGCAATGAGCAGAACAGCTGCTACTAATGAAATGAACGCCCATGGATTGCTGAAATAGTCGTGCACAAGGTTAGCACGCCACCTATGGCATCTCGACTGGCAATAAGTATTCGGGTCTTTGTACACATCCTTAAGATAGTTTAGTCGAGTACTATATGCAACACCTTCACCTATTTTGTTGAAGAGCGATGCAATGCTCTCATCATCACCGAGACTCGGACAAATGATCCCTCCCTGGTTGAGCAACTGAACATCTCTCGACGTATTGATGATGTCATCCAAGAATCTGGTATAATGAGTGACATCCAACCCGTGTTTACGGCAACATTGCTCCAAAGCAATGAGATTTGCAAAAATGAAGTTTGTGTAATCATTAACGTCAATAGCTGGGATTCCCAATTCCCCCCTATCCTTGCAAAATGAAATGTCTAGAAAGATATTTGCTTTTCTCACCTTGATATTCACTCCAGCCTCGGCTAATTCGGTCACGGTGGGGGCAATCCTCCGAGATTTCTCTGAAGGCAACGGATTGTTACAGCATGACAACACCTTCGAGAGACAGTGCCTTGTCTTATTGATTGCCAAGGATAAAGGAGAACAAAGTAATTTTGATGGCAGCACCTTCGAGAGACGGTGCCTGGTCTTATTGATTGCCGAGGATAAAGGAGAACAAAGTAATTTTGATGGCAGCACCTTCGAGAGACAGTGCCTGGTCTTATTGATTGCCGAGGATAAAGGAGAACAAAGTAATTTTGATGGTAGTTGCCAGCAGCTTCTTCTGTTGCCCGGGTTCCCTAATTTTGGAATATTAGTTAACCATTTATGGAACAAGTGGAGAAAATGGTCTACCTGTAATTCTTGTTCGAATTGCCTTTGTTGTGGAATGTACGCATTATCTGGTAGAAAACCAATAAATGAAGAGATGATAGCTTTTTGAAGACGGAAGTTGTCCCACCCTGGCTTGCTCAATGTATCGAGGAGATGCTTGACAATGAAATACGGAAGTTGATTTTCGAGCAACAACAAGTCTCGACGGATAAGGGCGCCGAACCACATGTTATCGAATAGCAACGAGTTGAGCTCCTCCCCCATTTTCAAAGTTCGCTCATCATCATCGTCATCACAACGCACAATGAACATTTGAACAAGGAAGCTTTTCCAAATCCTTCATCTTTCTAAGGTTCTCGTTATTGCTTCCGTTTGGAACTATGGAGAGGTAGTGGTGCAGCATCCTCCACTTGAGCTCCTCTATGGCCTTCAGGTCCATGGACTTGCCGCGATGGTAAGGGCCGATGGAGACCAGTTTTGGCTCGTAGTCATGCGGATTGCAGTGTCGCATACTTGAAGGCACTCTGAAGATGGTTGGATTAGCCGGGGGTTTTCTATGCGTTGATATACCCGCTTTGTTTTTGATAGATTCCAACCATGCTGCCTTGATCTCTAAGGCAACGTGTTGGTTGATTTCCGCTGATGGCCTTCTTTGATCCATTCTAACAACGTTTCACCCTTCAGATGACTCAGAAGTGAAACTTTGGAGGTAGCAAGGAAGGGCCTGCGACATCCTTTATAGCCGTCGGGCCATGGCTTAGTGCTGGGTGTAGGCCAAAGACGCTTCGTCCACGAGGGCAGCAGCTCCAATAATTGAGTAGCTAGCTACAATAATTGAGTCAGTCGCCATCAGCTTGCGTACGTGACACGCAGGACCAGACGACAAGAGTCCCCCACCCAATAGACTCGGAAGTGAAACTTTGGAGGTAGCAAGGAAGGGCCTGCGACATCCTTTATTTATAGCCGTCGGGCCATGGCTTATATGCGGGGTGTATAGATTAGGGGCCGATGAAAAAAACCCAGACTCTTCGTCCGTAAGGGCTGGTCCAATAATTGAGTGGGTCACCATCACCTTGGGTGTGAAGTGTTACCGGCCAGCCCAGGCGGGCGCACAGCTCAGCCGAGTGTGCGAGCACGCAGCCCACGCATCCACGCTGGCACGTGGCAGTCTAACAGTGGGCATGGGCAATCCATCCAGCCAGTTAGCACGGTATTTTGGAGTTCTCTTGAGACGGTTTCAAGGGCCAATCTTGGCCCTCCATTAAGCATCCAATGGCCAAAAAGATGGCACACATTGGAGGGACTCTTAGGCGGTGCTTTGAGACGGTGATTTCTACGCGGATTCAATACGGATGGATAGCGGCTTTCCACCTATAAAAGAAAGGCAGTTGATCTTCATAGGGGTGAATTCAGCAAGAGTACCAGCATGCAATTTTGATCAGACGGCTTGACCAGCAAAGATCAAGACCGTGCAGAGGTCTGAACCAGGCGGGTTTGGATGCGGACGAGACTAGACCGGTATGCACAGGAGGTGCATGAGTGCGAGGTGCCAAGGCCAGTTTCGTATTTTTAAGTGAGATTGGGGCGGGTACTTTGAGTGATCTTTGTAAGGGACAGAGAGAAGTGTTTGGCCTACGGGCAACCTCATTGTATCCAAAGTTACTTAGTGAAAAATTCTTTAGTTGGGAAGGCTTTGCTTCCCGTATATCATTGTATTTGTGAGACTTGACTTGGTGTTTTATTTTACTATTATGGGGTCTAGGCTGGTTAGGAGAGGGACCTTCTAATACCTTCACCGGTAGACGCAAAGACCTAGTGGCCATAGGGAGTGCTTGCACATGCCGATTGAAAGCCCGTGACAATTGGTATCAGAGCCCGGTTTAAGCAAGTTTCAAGCACAAGATATGGTGACGACTACTGATCGTGTGATCCATTTGGAGGGGATTATGAGAGATCCAGGAGATGGATCAACCATGAATTTGGTAGCTATATGCACGGAGTTGAGCCTGCAGTTGATCGAGTTGCGGACTTCACACAATCAGCTGATGGAAGAGCACGAGGGGCTGATTCATAATCTCGAGCATCGACATTTGCAACAGCAACGATCAGATCTGGCCATGGAGGAGAGATTGGAGCTTCGGATTCATGCTTTAGAGGAGGAGTTAATCCGACAAAAGCAGGAGGCGCAGAGTCCGGTCAACATGGTCGGTGTTTCGGCAAAGGAAGCGAATGTTCAGGAGCCTAAGGCCTTCGGCGGAGTTAGGAGCGTGACCGAGGTTGAGAACTTCATATGGGATATGAAAGTCTACTTTCGTGTGGCGAAGATCCCAGCGGTCAATCAGATGGATCAGGCCTCAACGTATTTGGAAGGCAATTCCAAACTCTGGTGGAGAACCAGGACGGCTGAGGATGACCGTGCGGGGCATCCTGGGATTGAGGTATGGAAGATCTTGAAGAGGAAGCTGAAGGGTCAGTTCCTGTCGAGCAACGCGGGGTGGCTTGCTTGAGAGAAGGATAAGCTTTTGGAGGTATCAAAGATCTTCCGGGAGTAAGTAACGCAATTCAGCACGCTACTTTTGGAGGTATCAAACATGTCAGAGGAGGATAAGCTTTTTAACTTTCTCACAGGCCTACAGGGTTGGGCACAGGCCGAGCTTCGCAGGAAGAAGGTGAGGGATATTCCTCCAGCCTTCGCAGCAATAGAGGCACTAGTGGACTTTCATAGCAGTACGACTTCGAGTAGTGGTAGTCAGGATAAGGACAAGCGAAAGAGTGCATCACCACCGCAGGGTCGAGCAGGCAATAAAGAGGACATGCCAGCACATACAGCAGCAAAACCAAAGGCACAAGCAAATTTCAGCGGATGCTTTATATGCTTTATATTAATATTCTAAAATCTCACATATATGTTGATGCCGGATCACCAGATTTTTTGTTTAGGGTTTTCAGGATCTCTTTTTTCGAAGGAAGAAGCCGCCCCCTTCCCCCTCTCCTTCCTCCCTTTTATCCTTTTTTTCTTGTACGTGTTATTATTATTATTTTCTTTTGTTGTTTTAATTTTGGAGGTCCACGTGGAGGATAAGTGTTCATCTTGCATTACGTGGTCATTCAGTGATAATACTTAATAAGGATATTGAGAAACTTGCTCATGAAGACATCCTTTTTCATGATGATCTTGATTATCCCAAAGGAATGTCAGGGATAGTGGAGACGTCAGAGTGAGGGAAAAGGGATCTGGCTCTAAAATAGAGGTTCAATGTCTCCTTTTGGTGTTTGTCTTATGCGAACCATTTAAGGCGTGATGATGTTTAGCATTTCTCAATTTCTGTTCCGAATATGACGGCTTATCTCATTTAATGGTTCTGACGTGGGGATTATTCTTAAACCGGGGATCGCCTGAGGCTGGGGGCCGCCTAGAATCGGAGGCCGCCTAGACTCTGGAGGCCGCCCAAGACTGGGGCCGCCAGGACTGGGGACCGTCTGGACTCTAGGGGCCGCCTAGGACCGGAGGTCGCCTAGACTCTGGAGGCCGCCCAAGACTGGGGGCCGCCCAGGACTGGGAGCCATCCAGACTCTGGGGGCCGCCTAGGACCGGAGGCCGCCTAGACTCTGGAGGCCGCCCAAGACTGGGGGCCGCCCAGGACTGGGGACCGTCCGGACTCTAGGGGCCGCCTAGGACCGGAGGCCGCCTAGACTCTGGAGGCCGCCCAAGACTGGGGGCCGCCTGCCCAAGACTGGGGGCCGCCCAGGACTGGGGGTCGTCCAGACTCTGGGGGCTGCCTAGGACCGGAGGCCGCCTAGACTCTGGAGGCCGCCCAAGACTGGGGGCCGCCCAGGACTGGGGGCCGCCCAGGACTGGGGGCTGTCCGGACTCTAGGGGCCGCCTAGGACCGGAGGCCGCCTAGACTCTGGAGGCCGCCCAAGACTGGGGGCCGCCCAGGACTGGGGGCCGTCCAGACTCTAGGGGCCGCCTAGGACCGAAGGCCGCCTAGACTCTGGAGGCCGCCCAAGACTGGGGGCCACCCAGGACTGGGGGCCGCCCAGGATTGGGGGCCGTCCAAGCTGCCTTTTATTTATTTAGTTTAACTATTTTGCTCATTATCCATATCAATATATAATCTTAAAAATCCCCACAAGCGAACCAGGTTAAACCTTGCTTTTGTTTTATGCTCTATTATTTTTTATTGTTTTATTTAACCATTCGTTAGGTTTCAACGCAGGATGCTTGCTGCTTCCTCAGAGATCATTTTTTCCTCTGGATGGGCATGTTAGCGTACAACTAAATAAAGTCTAGTGAGTGACAGAGACACTAGAGTGAATTTTCTTTATTAATTTCTGAGTTTTCATAGCATTAATTGCTCTGCTTTGGTACAAGGACTCAACACAAAAGCCATAACTCAAAGGCTAAACAAATGACGGAGCCAACAACAGCTTGAAGAGCTGAATGGAATTTTACTTCTTCATTACCAGAAACAGAAATCAAATGCTGCAGTACTTAGCGATGCTATTTTTAGGACAATGTTCACTGCTGCTGGTTACCTTTGTAGTAACCTAAAACAGCATAGACAGCTTGAAGAATTGTGAGTGCAATGAGCAGAACAGCTGCTACTAATGAAAGGAACGCCCATGGATTGCTGAACTAGTCGTGCACAAGGTTAGCACGCCACCTATGGCATCTCGACTTTCATAAGCATTCAGGTCTTCGTACACATCCATAAGATAGCTTGCTTGAGGATCAGTTGAAACACCTTCACCTAGTTTGTTGAAGAGCGATGCAATTCTCTCATCATCACCGAGATTCGGACAAATGATCCCTTCCTGGTTGAGCAACTGAACATCTCTCGACGTATTGATGATCTCATCCAAGAATATGGTATAATGACTGACATCCAAACCGTGTTTACATCAACATTGCTCCAAAGCAATGAGATTTACAAAAATGTAGTTTGTGTTATCATCAACGTCAATAGCTGGGATTCCCAATTCCCCCCTATCAAATGAAATATCTAGAAAGCTATTTGCTTCTCTCACCTTGATCTTCACTCCAGCCTCGACAAATTCGGTCACGGTGGGGGCACTCCACGGAGATTTCTCCGAAGGCAAGGAATTGTTTAATTTTGGAATATTACAGAGCCATTTGTGTAATAAGTGGAGAAAATGATCTACCTTTAATTCTTGTTCGAGTTGCCTACTTTGTTGTGGAATGTACGGCTTATCCGGCGTCTCCAGCCATGCCAAAGCGGCCCCGATCTCCTCAGGTTGGCCCCATCGGCCCCGGCATCTCCAGCAAGCCGAGACAGCCCTGACCTCTTTCAGGTCGGTCCCGTCAGCCCCGGCGTCTTCAGTCATGGCGAGGCGGCCCCAACCTCTTCAGGTCGGCCCCGGCGTCTCCAAGCCATGCCGAGACGGCCTCGACCTCCTCAGGTCGGCCTCGTCGGTCCCGACGTCTCCACCCAAGCCAAGGTGGCCCCGATCTCTTCAAGTCGGCCCCACTCGCCCCTGGCATCTCCAACAAGCCGAGGCGGCCCCGACCTCTTCAGGTCGGCCGCACTTGCCCCCGGCATCTCCAGCCATGCCGTGGTGGCCCCGACCTTTTCAGGTCGCCACGTCGGTTCCGGCACGACTCTCGGGCAAACAGCTACAAAATCTAAGTACACTATGCTCAGGCAATATTTCTTTCATCGATACTTAAAAAGGTTATGCAGATAAGCCCGACTCCATCATCGGCAGCAAAGATCATCACCCTTCGGGGTTATAAGGAACCTGACGATTTCATAAAAACTTAAAAAAATTTATTCAAGATTAAACTAGAACCAATATATATATATATTTCTGTCCCAGAATCCAATCCAAAATCCAACCAAAAACTCATTTCATATATATATATATATATATATAGCATTTGTTATATTGTTGGCCAAAAAACTTCAAGCTAATAATTTAGGATGGCCAGATGGAAACCGTAGCTAAGAAGGGAGTGGGATTTAGTTCTCCTTCGCAGCATGCCTTACATAGATGATGCAAATTCGTATATAAATTGTTCTTTAAACTAGAGGAAGCAAAGTTATATCAAGAGGAGAGTCTATGATCGGCGACATCACTAATTTTTGTCACTATTTTATTCATTCTACCCACTTTCAGGTTTAGCTGCATCAGAATTTCTGGGCTTTTACCCATTAATACATATATAAGAAATTGTGATGTGAGTTAGAAACAAATAGAAAACTATATAAGAAGATTATAGGTCTATAGATATACAAACCCTTTTGACTTATATCTTACATGACAAAGATTTCAAATTAAAAGTGAGGAAATGATGATAGAATATGTTAGCAAGAACATAGACTTTGTTCTATCTGGTCAACGGTGGCGGTTGTTGTTATCGTTGTTTTTCTTCACTTGATAACAAACCAAAAATTGCTGTGTTGTTTTCAGAATTAGATTTTGCATTATTGCTGCAAGGGGTGGTGAAGTGATCCCAAATATTGCAATTTTAGGACTTGAAGATCCTGTGGATTTAGAAATGGATGAACATTGGAAGATCTTCACAAAGGAAATAACATGAACAGGAAACGTATACAATGGGTTAAATAGGATAACTAAAGAAGGCTTAGAGACGAAGTTATTTCAAAGCTGAGAAAGAAGATGGCTAATGAGACAAATGATTGGGTGTTGTAACCTTGACCCAAAAAGTAGGAGGGATGAGGAAATCACAGTTCTGCTCTCAGGTTTCCCAAATTGCAGCTGTATTCGTGGATATACTTCCAAAGGTTAGAACTACTCACACAATCATAGCAGTAATGCTTCACACTTCATAAAAGTTGCCTTCTTGTTCTTAGATATCTCAGTCACTCAAGTACTTGCTTAAAGGAAAAGTAATAGAACTGGGGGACTAAGAGATGTCCTTTCAGGTGCTGGGAGACATTCATGGTGATCCTGGTGGCCTACTCTGCATGGGTATACCCATTCGAGAGTGCGTTCATGAAGGCTATTCCAAAGGGCGGACTGCTTATTGCTGACAACGTCGTCAATGCATTCTTTGCTGTTGACATTGTCCTCACATTCTTTGTGGCTTATATTGATGCAAGAACACAACTCCTCATCCAGGATTCCAGAAAGATTGCAATTAGGGTTAGTTACTTTGTTTTGTACTAATATATCTTTACTGCTAATCCTTAGACTAGGCTCTGATCAAGTAGGGGCTCATCCTAGTTCTAGTTGTTAAAGTTAGCAGAAAGATGGGAAAATGTATAGATTGAAAGGATTGTTGCCTTATCCCCAATCTTGGACATTATTTAGGACTAACTCTTCATCTTAGGTGCTAGTTAATTTTAGCCAAGATGGGCGAATTTAAGAGAGGTGAAATCAGTGGCTCCTCACTAATATCCACTCCAGTTTATCCAAAACTGCCTCATGCTTGGTTCTTTTAAAAGCATCTTGGTTCCACTAGTTGGCAAGAATTTTAGCTTCTACCAACCATGAATCTCATTCAAGGAAGTAGGCAAAGCAGCACAGTTAACCTGATACGCAACAGGATGAGATGCTGAAGCTGAAAGAAGAAGAGATCGAGAACTGGGGCAAGGAGCAAGAGAGGCTTCAGATGGAACTCAAGAAGCTCCAGAAGTTGAAGCAGTTCAAACCTACTATGGTACGACGTTTGCGTAAACCAGAGTCTAAGTTCCCTTGTTTTCAGTTTCAGGATTTGATCTTTAAAGGTGGCCAGGAACCTCCAGAAGCTGAGCCTCTTCAAGCAGTTCTACATGGTTGTGGTCAGCTATCTCTACTTCACCAGGATTGTGGTCTCTGCACTTGGCTCCCTACTTGGTTATCAGTATCAATGGGGGATTGTGGTGGCCGAGGAGGGTGCAAGCCTAGCGTTCTCAAATATGACTAATGTATCATTACTGATGTGGCTGATCCAACGCCACTAGAGAACCGTGAAGGAAGCTGACAGAGCCCCGCTTCGACCTCCAAGGTCCATCTCGACCTCCGCATCGGCAGCGGCCCATTCCCATCTCAGCGTCGGTCTCGGCGTCGGCTCCGGCCCACCTCGACCTCCGTATCGGTCGCGGCCCATTTCCATCTTGGCGTCGGTCTCGGCGTCGGCTTTGGCCCACCTCGACCTTCGTGTCGATCGCGGCCCATTCCCATCTCGGCGTCGATCTCGGCGTCGGCTCCGGCCCACCTCGACCTCCGTATCGATCGCGGCCCATTTCCATCTCGGCGTCGGTCTCGGCGTCGGCTCCGGCCCACCTCGACCTCCGTGTCGATCGCGGCCCATTTCCATCTCGGCGTCGGCTCCGGCCCACATCGACCTTCGTGTCCATCAACATCCTACCCCGAGACCCCCCGTCGGTCTCGGGGTGCGGTCTCAACATCCTACCCCAAGACCCCCCGTCGGTCTCGGGGTGCATTCATGACATCCTACCCCGAGACCTTCCGTCAGTCTCGGGGTGCATTCACAGCATCCTACCTCGAGACCCCCCATCGGTCTCAGGGTGCGGTCACGATATCCTACCCCGAGACCCCCCGTCGGTCTCGGGGTGCGCTCACAGCATCCTCCCTGAGACCCCCCGTCGGTCTCGGGGTGCATCAACAACATCCTACCCCGAGACCCCCCATCGATCTCGGGGTGCACTTACAGTATCCTGCCCCGAGACCCCCGTCGGTCTCGGGGTACTTTCACTACATCCTACCCCGAGACCCCCCGTCGGTCTCGGGGTCCATCCACAGCATCCTACCCCGAGACCCCCCGTCGGTCTCGGGGTGCATCAACAACATCCTACCCCGAGACCCCCCGTCAGTCTCGGGGTGCACTCACAGTATCCTGCCCCGAGCCAACCGTCGGTCTCGGGGTCCATCAACATCATCCTACCCCGAGACCCCCCATCGGTCTCGGGGTACTTTCACAACATCCTACCCCGAGACCCCCGTCGGTCTCGGGGTCCATCCACAGCATCCTACCCCGAGAACCCCCATTGGTCTCGGGGTCCATTCACATCACCCTACCCCGAGACCCCCCGCCGGTCTTGGGGTGCATCAACATCATCCTACCCCGAGACCCCTCGCCGGTCTCGGGGTGCATCAACATCATCCTACCCCGAGACCCCCCGTCGGTCTCGGGGTCCATTCACATCACCCTACCCCGAGACCCCCCATCGGTCTCGGGGTCCATTCACATCACCCTACCCGAGACCTCCCGCCGGTCTCGGGGTGCATCAACATCACCCTACCCCGAGACCCCCGCCGGTCTCGGGGTGCATCAACATCATCCTACCCCGAGACCCTCCATCGGTCTCGGGGTCCATTCACATCACCCTACCCCGAGACCCTCCGCCGGTCTCGGGGTGCATCAACATCACCCTACCCCAAGACCCCCCGCCGGTCTCGGGGTGCATCAACATCATCCTACACCGAGACCCCCCATCGGTCTCGGGGTATATTCACAACATCCAACCACCAAGACCCGAGATCCCTCTCGGGCTCGGACATTGAACAATGCCAGTGAACAGTACCATGCAAGTATTCACCCACAGCCTTCTCTGAAGCTCATCCAAGGGCATAAATAGTGCCATGCGAGCACTCTATGATCAAATACTCTACGAGGAATAAACAACCAAAAAGGTGACGTAGGGGACACGTCTGGCAAGCGCTGTAATGATCGGCCATGCCTTGCAGCCACCAACTCTGACAGGACGCGGCCTGCAGCGCGACACGGCACATGGAGGTAAGCTCCACCATACTGCCATCAATTAATGCTCTGACAAGAGATCACGCCCCAAGCCCACGGATTCCAGGCATCAATAAAAAGGGTAAGAGGGACCTCGACCAGGTAACACGCTCATGACACCCCAAAACGCTCATAACGAGAGATCTCTCTCTCGGAGCCACCTCTCTTTTTCTCTTTCGAGCTTCCTCAAGCTCACGGCTGATGCCCAGACCGCTGACTTGAGCGTCGGAGGGTCCCCGCCGAAATCTTCAGCCCTCGGGACTTGCTTGCAGGCGCGAGGAGCTCGCTGGAGGTCGCGACCGCACGCTCGAGGCCGGTGATTTGGCGTCATCAGATTGGCGCGCCAGGAAGGGGGGAATGAGAGATTTCGAATCGGCAATCGATAACTCCTCTTTCCCCGAGCTCTTAAATAATGGTGATGACCCGTGCGCAAGAGCTCTCTACCAGCTAAGCTGGGGGGCAGCGTCAAGTCTTTGGTGGTGATACACGCCCGGAAGGTCCTCACCAATCATGCCGGGGGGCATCCATGTCACAGTGAGCAACAAAGGACCATTCTCTCTGCTCCTCAGTCACCACCAACCTCAGCTGCTTTCATCAACCAGCCGGCTATCTTCAATCAGCAAGTTCAAGCCTTGAATGCAGTAGCTCATGAGCTGCAGAGGCAAAGCTTTCAAGAAACTGTAGTCTCCTACCCCGCTCAAGCTGCCACTCCTCATCACTCATCTTCTGAGTCATCTGGGAAAGATCTTAAACCTAAGGTGAAGAAGCGTCTGGACAAACAACACCAACGGCTTGGAGAGCTCACTCAAAGGCTCAACAATCAACCAGAGGCGGATTGCAGCATGGGTTGAAGAATAATTTCCAAAAGGGATGAACTTGAGACATTATTCGTCAGCTCAAGGATTTATGGGCATGTCAATTTCTGGTGGTAGTAAGCCGAGAGCCAAACCGAGCCTAGGACCTTTTACGGATGTCGTTCTAGCTGCTCTCAAGCTTCAGTACCGAGGGCAATCAATCTCTTCAAAGAAAGAGCTAGGCAAAGGGGCCTCCCAGCAACATCTTCTCCTAATCGTCCACCCTCAGTGGACTCTCCCGGCCGCTCGTCTTCAATGACCGCCAACTGTCAGAGCTTTCCTCAACGGACTCCAGCTTTGTCCCGGTTTCTAGCTTCTTCCCAGCCAGAAATCTCATCCTGGCCTCCAATGCGAGGGAAGGCCCAAGGGCAACGACATCTCCAATCCAACTAACATGACTCCCTTGGGGGCAGACCACCAGCGGGCAGAAGCGCTCAAATCCACAAAAGAAAAAATATGGTTGCTACAAGAGCTAAGTACATTGCACTTAAGACAGTTTTCTTTCATTAAAACTCAAAAATGTCATGCAGGGAAGATCTACCTTGCATCAACATCAAAGGCCAACCTCGCTTTGGCGAACAAAAGCCCGACCCGGTCGGCACCAAAGCCCTAGGCCAGCCAGGCATGAAGCCCGACGCCCATCGGCACATGAAGCCCTACACCAGCCAAGCGTGAAGCCCGACACCCATCGGCACATGAAGCCCTACGCCAGCCAGGCATGAAGCCCGACGCCCATCGGCGCATGAAGCCCTGCACCAGCCAGGCATGAAGCCCGACGCCCGTCGGCGCATGAAGCCCTGCACCAGCCAGGCATGAAGCCCAACTCCGGTCGGCACCAAAGCCCTGGGCCAGCCAGGCATAAAGCCTGACTCCGGTCGGCACCAAAGCCCTGGGCCAGCCAGGCATGAAGCCCGACACCCGTCGGCACCCAAAGCCCTGCACCAGCCAGGCATGAAGCCCGACGTCCGTCGGCACATGAAGCCCTGCACCAGCCAGGCATGAAGCCCGACGCCCGTCGGCACACGAAGCCCTGCACCAGCCAGGTATGAAGCACGATGCCCATCAGCACATGAAGCCCTGCACCAGCCAGGCATGAAGCCCGACGCCCGTCGGCACATGAAGCCCTGCACCAGCCAGGCATAAAGCCCTGCACCAGCCAGGCATGAAGCCCTGGGCCAGTCAGGCATGAAGCCCGACTCCAGTCGGCACCAAAGCCCTGGGCCAGCCAGGCATAAAGCCCGACTTCGGTCGGCACCAAAGCCCTGGGCCAGCCGGCATAAAGACCGACTCCGATCGGCACCAAAGCCCTAGGCCAGCCAGGCATAAAGCCCGACTCCAGTCGGCACCAAAGCCCTGGGCCAGCCAGGCATGAAGCCTGACTCCGGTCGGCACCAAAGCCCTGGGCCAGCCAGGCATGAAGCCCGACTCCGGTCGGCACCAAAGCCCTGGGCCAGCTAGGCATGAAGCCCGACGCCCGTCGGCTCATGAAGCCCTGCACCAGCCAGGCGTGACGCCCGACACCCGTCGGCACATGAAGCCCTGCGCCAGCCAGGCATGAAGCCTGACGCCCTTCAGCACATGAAGCCCTGCACCAGCTAGGCATGAAGCCCGACGCCCGTCGGCGCATGAAGCCCTGCACCAGCCAGGCATGAAGCCCGACTCCGGTCGGCACCAAAGCCATGGGCCAGCCAGGCATAAAGCACGACTCCGGTCGGCACCAAAGCCCTGGGCCAGCCAGGCATGAAGCCTGACGCCCGTCGGCACACGAAGCCCTGCACCAGCCAGGCATGAAGCCCGACGCCCGTCGGCACACGAAGCCCTGCACCAGCCAGGCATGAAGCCCGACGCCCGTCGACACATGAAGCCCTGCACCAGCCAGGCATGAAGCCCGATGCCCGTCGGCACGTGAAGCCCTGCACCAGCCAGGCATGAAGCCCTGCACCAGCCAGGCATGAAGCCCTGGGCCAGCCAGGCATGAAGCCCGACTCCGGTCGGCACCAAAGCCCTGGGCCAGCCAGGCATGAAGCCCGACTCCTATCGGCACCAAAGCCCTAGGCCAGCTAGGCATAAAGTCCGACTCCGGTCGGCACCAAAGCCCTGGGCCTGCAAGGCATAAAGCCCGACTCTGATCGGCACCAAAGCCCTGGGCCAGCCAGGCATAAAGCCCGACTCCGGTCAGCACCAAAGCCCTGGGCCAGCCAGGCATGAAGCCCAACTCCGGTCGGCACCAAAGCCCTAGGCTAGCCAGGCATGGAGCCCAACTCCTGTCGGCACCAAAGCCCTGGGCCAGCCAAGCATGAAGCCCGACGCTCGTCGGCACATGAAGCCCTGCACCAGCTAGGCATGAAGCCCGACACCCGTCGGCACATGAAGCCCTGTGCCAGCCAGGCATGAAGCCCAACGCCCGTCGGCGCATGAAGCCCTGCACCAGCCAGGCATGAAGCCCGATGCCCGTCGGCGCATGAAGCCCTGCACTAGCCAGGCATGAAGCCTGACACCGTCGGCACCCAAAGCCCTAGGCCAGCTAGGCATGAAGCCCTACTCCGGTCGGCACCAAAGTCCTGGGCCTGCCAGGCATGAAGCCCGATGCCCGTCGGCACATGAAGCCCTGCACCAGCCAGGCGTGAAGCCTGACACACGTCGGCACATGAAGCCTGCGCCAGCCAGGCTTGAAGCCCGATGCCCATCGGCACATGAAGTCCTGCACCAGCCAGGCATGAAGCCCGACGCACGTCAGCACACGAAGCCCGACGCCCGTCGGCATACGAAGCCCTGCACCAGCCAGGCATGAAGCCCGACGCACGTCGGCACATGAAGCCCTACACCATCCAGGCATGAAGCCCGACGCCCGTCGGCACATGAAGCCTTGCACCAGCCAGGCATGAAGCCCGACGTCCGTCGGCACATGAAGCCCTGCACCAGCCAGACATGAAGCCCTGCACCAGCCAGGCATGAAGCCCTGCACCAGGCGAGGATCAGCCACTTGGGAGGTAACGCCCCTTTCGACTTGCTGTGATAGGCCTGCTTCGTCTCAGGGGCGAGGGGGCATCTGATGTGGCTGATCCAACGCCGTTAGAGAACCGTGAAGGAAGCTGACAGAGCCCCGCTTTGAGCTCCAAGGCTCATCTCGACCTCCACGTCGGTAGCGGCCCATTCCCATCTCGGCGTCGGTCTCGGCATCGGCTCCGGCCCACCTTGACCTCCGTGTCGATCGCGGCCCATTTCCATCTCAGCGTCGGCTCTGGCCCACCTCGACCTCCGTATCGGTCGCGGCCCATTTCCATCTTGGCGTCGGTCTCGGCATCGGCTCCGGCCCACCTCGACCTCTGTGTCCATCAACATCCTACCCCAAGACCCCCCGTTGGTCTCGAGGTATGGTCTCAACATCCTACCCGGAGACCCCCCATCGGTCTCGGGGTGCATTCACGACATCCTACCCCGAGACCCCCCATCGGTCTCGGGGTGCATTCACAGCATCCTACCCCGAGACCCCCCATCGGTCTTGGGGTGCATTCATAGCATCCTACCCCGAGACCTCCCATCGATCTCGGGGTGCATTCACAACATCCTACCCCGAGACCCCCCGTTGGTCTCGGGTGCGGTCACAACATCCTACCCTGAGACCCCCCGTCGGTCTCGAGGTGCGGTCACGACATCCTACCCCGAGACCCCCCGTCAGTCTCGGGGTGCGGTCACGACATCCTCCCCGAGACCTCCCGTCGGTCTCGGGATGCATCAACAATATCCTACCCCGAGACCCCCCGTCGGTCTCGGGGTGCACTCACAGTATCCTGCCCAGAGACCCCCCATCCATCTCGGGGTACTTTCACTACATCCTACTCCGAGACCTTCCGTCGGTCTCTGGGTCCATCCACAGCATCCTACCCCGAGACCCCCCGTCGGTCTCGAGGTGCATCAACAACATCCTACCCCGAGACCCCTCGTCGGTCTCGGGGTGCATTCACAGTATCCTGCCCCGAGCCCCCCCGTCGGTCTCGGGATTCATCAACATCATCCTACCCCGAAACCCCCCATCGGTCTCGGGGTACTTTCACAACATCCTACCCCGAGACCCCCCGTCGGTCTCGGGGTCCATCCATAGCATCCTACCCCGAGACCCCCCGTCGGTCTCGGGGTCCATTCACATCACCCTACCCCGAGACCCCCCGCCGGTCTCGGGGTGCATCAACATCATCCTACCCCGAGACCCCCCGCTGGTCTCGGGGTCCATTCACATCACCCTACCCCGAGACCCCCCGTCGGTCTCGGGGTCCATTCACATCACCCTACCCCGAGACCCCTTGCCGGTCTCGGGGTGCATCAACATCACCCTACCCCGAGACCCCCCGTCGATCTCGGGATCCATTCACATCACCCTACCCTGAGACCCCCCGCCGGTCTTGGGGAGCATCAACATCACCCTACCCCGAGACCCCCCACCGGTCTCGGGGTGCATCAACATCATCCTACCCCGAGACCCCCCATCGGTCTCGAGGTACATTCACAACATCCAACCACCGAGACCCGAGACCCCTCTCGGGCTCGAACATTGAACAGTGCCGGTGAATAGTACCATGCAAGTATTCACCCACAGCCTTCTCTGAAGCTCATCCAAGGGCATGAACAGTGCCATGCGAGCACTCTATGATCAAATGCTCTACGAGGAATAGACAACCAAAAAGGTGACGTAGGGGACACGTCTGGCAAGCGCCGTAATGATCGGCCTTGCCTTGCAGCTACCAACTCTGACAGGACACGGCCTGCAGCGCGACACGGCACATGGAGGTAAGCTCCACCGTACTGCCATCAATTAATGCTCTGACAAGAGATCACGCCCCAAGCCCACGGATTCCAGGCATCAATAAAAAGGGTAAGAGGGACCTCGACCAGGTAACACGCTCATGATACCCCAAAACGCTCACAACGAGAGATCTCTCTCTCGGAGCCACCTCTCTTTTTCTCTTTCGAGCTTCCTCAAGCTCACGGCTGATGCCCAGACCACTGACTTGAGCGTCGGAGGGTCCCCGCCGGAATCTCCGGGCCCCGGGACTTGCTTGCAGGCGCGAGAAGCTCGCTGGAGGAGGCGACCGCATGCTCGAGGCCGGTGATTTGGCGTCATCAATTACCAATTGAAAAGTATTCTCCTGTTGATCATGGTTTGTATTGCCTTTTTAAACTAAGTTAGGAAAGGATCTGGTATTTGATTTATTAGTATCGCAAGCCGCATTACACATATAACCATTCTGCAGCTTGCTGGAAGGCTAGACAGCCAGCTCCCTATTTGCACCTGGCACGTACTTTTGATTTGGTGGAGCGAGAAAAAGGTAAAATAAAAACCACTGCTATGCTCTGCAATGTTTTGTTTTTTTGGTTCTTATTTGTTTATTTCTTTTCTTTTCAAGATTGATGTATTCTGAGGCTTAGTATCTAAGGCTATCCTGTACTACAGTTCCAGGGGAAGTAAACAAGGCATACTCTATCTTGATGTCGCCCATGTCGCCGGTGTAACTGAAGTAGGGATACACATTAACCAAAAGTGGTGATCCATTGCTAGCCAAAAAATTAACAATTGGCCCCAAGTACTGCGATGCATCAGAAGAGAGCACCAGCTGATGGAGGGTATGGTACCCCAAGGACATCTTGACGAACTGAAGTTGAGACTTTAATTTGGTCTTGTAGTCCGCTGGCTGACAGAAGACTGGATGTTATTCATGGCAGGAAGCAAATATCCAGCCCGAGCTAAGTCTCCAGGTATCACTTCGTTGCCAACTGCAATATATCGAAATGAAACATCTGGATAGGCCTTTATGTTGTTTTGGACCCAGTCACTTGCCGCTGAAGGATCAGAGGCTAATCTTTGGAGATCTTCATTTGGGACGTCTACAATGAGTTGAATGTTGGATCCTCTAAGTGCTTCAAGAGTAGGTTGATATGGATCATAGATTCTCATCCTTCCAATGTTGTAAGATTTATAGAGAGGAAACACTCCAGCTTTCCATTCAAGATAAACTAATAGTCTCAAGCACTCTACAATTTAACCTATCAAATCCCTAGTTAATTTACTGCTTTCCTTGCATTACTAAATTGGCAGCCATGTTAATGCAACAAAACACTTCTTAGTGTCTGTCTATATTTGCGACATGTACCATGTATATGGAAATAATTTATATGATAAAGTTTGGGCCAGTAGATGATGGTATGTGTTAGGTGCATGTCATGTGTAGTGGGTAGCGAATCCTAGACTCCTCATCTTGGTTATTTGGCTTTCTTATATGTTACTGCTACTATGAAATCACCCACAACTAGACTTTAGTCTCCAAGCTTTCCATGGCATGAAGGATCGTAGTCTTGTTTGTTTGCTGCAGGAAGTTGGCAATGTACCTTATGTCGTCGACAATGGAGCTGGAGTGTTCTCGAAAAGCTCGAAGCAAACAGCCAGCCTAGTTGCTCATTGGTTTGGCCCTGAATTAGAAGAGTTAAAGAGGATGTCACAGAACGCACTGAAGCTAGCACAGCCGGACGCTGTTTTCGACATCGTCAAGGACATCCATGAGCTCGTTCAACAGCACAGCCATCTCTCTCGCATCTCTTATTCCGACTTCATCGTTCTACCAGCCAGTGTAATAGCCAATCAGTCCAGCACTTGGGAACCTAAACTGAGCTTTGGGAGTTCACATGTACAGCTAGCACCAACTAAACTTAACCTATTTGGGAGTTCACATGTACAGCCTAGTTGTCTCTTTTACTTATCTTAAACTTAATAATTTGATGTCAATTATATAAAATATTAGTATTATTAATGTATACATATATATTTATCTTATTTTATGAAATACATTTTTTATTCTTAAATTTAAATTTTTATCTATAAATTTCATTAGAATGCATTTAATATATTGTAATTTAAAAATAATTTTAAATTTATAAGAATAAAAATTTGATGAAATTTTATTAGGTTAATGATGGATTAGTGATGGAACAATAACAGATGACTGATGACACGCATTCCATCAATAATCCATCACTAAACTGTGATGGAATATTCGTGATGGACTAGTGATAAAAGTTTTAGTGACTAAATTTTTTTTAACAATCGTCACTAAATTGTGATGGAATAGTGATGAAAATATTTGTGACGGAATAGTGACGGAATAATGAGTGATGGATAGTTTGTCACTAATCCGTCATAATTTAGTGACGGATAGTTCATCACTAATCCATCACAATTTAGTGATGGAAAATATTCCGTCACAAATTTTTGATGAAATATTCCATTACAAATCCGTCACTATTATTTTGTGACGGACCTCTTTCCGTCACTAAATTTAGTGACGGCAAAAATTGTGACGATAAAATTTTCGTCACTAATCTATCACTAAACCTAATTTGTGACGGAATAGTGACAAAATTTTTTATCATTATTATGTTATTTTTTTGTAGTGATGTTATATTAAACTTTTATTAATTTTTTTGCCCTCTCTTTTCATAAATGAAGAGAGGAAAAACTTTAAGCCTATCAAATAAGAATGTACGTGTAGAGCTCCTTACCTTAGGAGAAAATTTTATAAAAATTTAATTAATTTTTATATTATATTATTTATCCTTTTCTTTTATTTATAGCCGTCGGGCCATGGCTTAGATGCTGGGTGTAGGCCAGAGACGCTTCGTCCAGAAGGGCAGCAGCTCCAATAATTGAGTAGCTACAATAATTTATATGCATGTAAAGATTCTTAATAAGTTTACACTACTAGAGGCCGGACTTTTGGCGCAAAAAAAAATCGAGCGACCGCCTGAGACGGTCACGGAAGCAACCTTTAGCGACCGCTTGAGGGCGGTCGCTAAAGGCGGTCGCGGAAAATAGAGAAAAATCGGGCGACCGCTTGAGGGCGGTCGCGGAAGGCACCTTTAGCGACCGCTTGAGGGCAGTCGCTAAAGGTGGTCGCGGAAAATAGTGAAAAAGGGAAAATAATAGGAAAAAATCGAGCGACCGCTTGAGGGTGGTCGCGGAAGGCACCTTTAGCGACCGCTTGAGGGCGGTCACGGAAAATAGGAAAAAATCGGGAAAATAATAGGGAAAAATCGGGCGACCGCTTGAGGGCGGTCGCGGAAGGCACCTTTAGCGACCACTTGAGGGCGGTCGCTAAAGGCGGTCGCAAAAAATAGGGAAAATCGGAAAAAATCGGGCGATCGCTTTAGGGCGATCGCGAAAGGCTCTTTTAGCGACCGCCTGAGAGCGGTCGCTAAAGGCTGATTTTTATTACCTCTTCAGCTGGTTTTTATTAACGCTTGAGAGCAATGCCCTAATTGAAACCCTTTCCCGCAAGCTCCTCTCCGCCGCAAATCTGAGACTCCGTCGACGCCCGTGAGCTCCTCTCCGCCGTCAACCCCCGGACGCCGGAACCCTCCCCCGCCACCTTTAAAACTCCCCGCGGCAAGGGTTTTAGGCTTCCACCCACTTTCTTCTCGCAACGCTCTTCCTCCGAAAGGTAAGATCCCTAATCCAAGAAGGGGGAGCTCAAGGTTAAGGTTCCATCCTGACAGTTCTAATTAACGACAGTAATTCTCTTTTTATTGAAGGCTGATTTTTTTTCCCCCCGTGGAATGCTCTGTAGCCACTGGATTTTGGATTTTTCCTTATTCTTGGTGGGCAAAATCTAATTTCTTTCAAGTTTTCGTCATTTTTCTCCTTTTCTTTGTGCTCCAAATCTCACGAGTTGTTTGGTTTGTGTTATTTTTGAAAAGCGGAAGAATTTTGGCAAATCATTAATCTGGTCTTTTGCACACGCTTTTGATGTGATTCATCTCCTCCTTCTCATGAAATAGAAATTTTTTATTCGTATTTTTCTTTAGTTTTCAATTTCTAGTTTGCTATTTTAAGAGAGTTGTCATCTTTTATTTCTTATAATATATGGCTGCTATTCTTATGCGATTCATATTGTGGATAATTATGTAATAGTGAAAACTGTAATGAATGAAAAATGTTAGGCAAAAATTGTTATAAAAATGACAATTCTGCAGTGAGGGAAAAGTTGCAATGAAGAATGTGTGTGTCATGTTTCTAAATTCATTCCTTCTGTTGAACTCAGTATATCATGTTTCTTAATAGAATCAAAAAATGACAGATAAAATATTATAGACATAATAAACATGTTATGACTAATTCTAAATTGTTGTTCCATTTGTTCCATCAGTAGAGATTGTTTGAGATAAGATGCATGAAGATAGTGCAAAACAACACCTAAACTTGGTAAAATATTAGGAGGGGCAAGGTCAGGAAGTATGAGGGCTGGCCAATTGAGGAGAAAACACTGTGGAGCCTAATATATCTAGCAGAGGAAAGCATGGGGGTTATGGTTTGTGATGGAAAGCAAAATTTGAGAGAATGAAGATAAAATCCAACTTTTGTTGAGGATGAGCTATAATGACTTGTTTTTCCATTTGAAGCAATGCTCTGTTGATTGCACCATCTTTCCAAAGTATTGTGAAATAAACATAGAGATGTAGATCCAATTATATATGACTGATGACTTCATCCCAAATGCCCCAGCATGGAAGTGAAATGAGAAGATTGTGAGACTTTAGTGAGCTAGCACTGTTCTGATTGAATGGAGAAGACAACATTTTTAATGTGTGCATTGG
Source organism: Calamus simplicifolius (assembly GCA_900491605.1). NCBI lineage: Eukaryota > Viridiplantae > Streptophyta > Magnoliopsida > Arecales > Arecaceae > Calamus > Calamus simplicifolius. The sequence goes on along the minus strand of UESW01003887.1, from coordinate 1,595,994 downwards.
GACTCTCTTTATTAGCTGGTGGCACATGCTTTGCATATGACTTGAACAAGAGAAAGGAAGGGAAATGAAAGAAAAAGGATCTAGGGTTGGAGTCATTAAGGTTGGGTTGGGGATAAAAGCATGAACAGAGATATGTGGTTCCCAAAGTTTGCGTTGTATATGGTAAAACTACTTGAATTCATAAAATCATTTGCCATCTAAAAGCTAATTAACATCTCGATCTCATAATCCTTTGGGAAGACGGTGCATTAAGCAAACACTGGTTCAAATGGAGGACAGATGATTGTAACCGACCCTTGCTACTGACCTCCACATCTGTTTGTCCTTTTGCGTGACAGTAAGCTCCCAAGTGTCTTAATTGTCAAGGGCAGATGCACTTCCATGACTTGGGCCGTCACAGTTTTGACAAAGCATGGGTGCTTTCTTTGCTTTTAGTGAGTACACTTTTCCCAAAGAATCTACAAACAACATCCTTAGATAGTTTGTCCAATTGGTAAACTTCTAATGTCCAAGCAATGCATTGAAGAGACTTTTTGCCACTTCGTCAGTCATGACTATTTTACCACCTTCAGTTGAACTGCTAACAAATCTCTCAATTATTCGTTTCACATAACTTTCAACCTGTGTTACCTGGACACTCACATCTGGCTCCAAAAAATCTATGTCAGATATGTATTAGACATTTGGATAAAAGATTAGCAGAGAGTTGAGCTCTTTCAACAATGAGTTTGACCGCCTATTTTTGTGTTAGAAGTGAGTATTTATTTCTTTTTAGTGATTGGCCAAGAATATAGATATTGAAAAACCTTAACAAGTATATCTTCTTAACGTTTATTTTTGTATTTAAATAAAGAAGATTATATATATATATATATATATATATATATATATATATATATATATATATATATATATATATATATATATATATATATATATATATATATATATATATATATATATATATATATATATATATATATATATATATATATATATATATATGTTAAAAATTATTACTTATCCTAGGTATCTTTGTATCTTCTTTTTCCTTGTTGCTAAGCCAAACACTTGGATATGTGTCTATATCTAATTCTTGTATCCATGTCCAGGGGACACTGCATTTAACACAAGTCACTACACTGAATACATATTACAGGATCTTTATATATTTCAAAGTACCAATTTATATATCTAATTCTTGTCTATATCTAATTATATTTATATTTATTGATTAATAAATTTAATTTTTTGTTTCAGGTTGATTGACTGGTGCTGCATTGGGACAACTGTTTTCTTTATGTTTTTTTTGTGAAAATTGTGTTAGATATTTTTTTTTTTGGATTGTAAATCAAAGACGTTGCAGATTTATTAATATAAATAAATTATTTTTTTTAGTTTATACTTTTATTGTGTGTGTACAATTTAATTTTAATATTTAGTTTATATAATTTTGTAAAATAGGTACCCAAACAAAAAAAAATCAATAACCAAAACAAAACGAATTAAAAAATAACAAAATCACTATTAGCGACCGCCTAGGCGGTCGCAAAAGGCTTAAAAAGGATGTCGCCTTTACTTCTTCAGAACAGAAAATAGAAAATGCTAAAATTAAAAATATATAGTATTAGCGACCGCCTAGGCGGTCGCTAAAGGAGTTCAGGCAGTCGCTAATAGTCAGAAAATAGAAAATAAAAAAATAAAAAATTTATAGTATTAGCGACCGCCTAGGCGGTCGCTAATAGTCAGAAAATAGCAAAAAAAAATAAAAAATATATAGTATTAGCGACCGCCTAGGCGGTCGCTAATAGTCAGAAAATAGCAAAAAAAAATATATATATATATAGTATTAGCGACCGCCTAGGCGGTCGCTAATAGTCAGAAAATAGCAAAAAAAAAATAAAAAATATAGTATTAGCGACCGCCTAGGCGGTCACTAAAGGCCTTCAGGCGGTCGCTAATAGTAAAATTTTGTCCCCCGTCAAGCGGTCGCTCAAGCGGTCGCCAATACTATAGCGACCGCCATTGATGGTCGCTAAAAGTCTTTAGCGACGAGTTTCTGGCGGCCAGCACGTGGCGGTCGCTAAACGGTCGCTAAAAACTATTAGCGACCGCTTTTTAACTTTTAGCGACCGCCTATGGCGGTCGCTAAAAATGCTTTTTCTACTAGTGTTAGTTGATTTGTCTGTCATGAAAGAATCTAGCACGCTTTAGAACCTGAATTCTTAAAATTGGAAATAAGAAATTTGTTATCACAAAATTTAAGGTGGTATTGCAACATATGAGGTCTAGTCCAGTCCTTATAAATAGGATCTTTCTTTTCTGTATTTGTTGTACTTCTCTTTACTATTAGGGTCAAGTCATCTAGAAGGCTCGATCTGTGGGCCATATCAGGTCGATCTTCCTGATATAGTAGGCCATATCAATACAATCGCGTGTCAGATTGAGTTGGATCGTGCTAGCCTATTTAATACCTCAGATTTTTTGCCATTTCAATTTATCGACATCAAAACTGAAAGCTTTGGACTAAGTCCATCTCTCCAAACCATGTCCCTTAATTTTGATTTTTTGAATCATATCATAAATCTACATTCACTCACTTATTTGTACCACTAGCTAAGAGTTCAAGTGGTTCTCTCCTCCCATAATGCTATCTAAACTTCATCATCCTTTCCGTGTGGCAACTATAATATTCTCTTCTTCTCTTAATTCATTGTAAGAAAAATAGATATTATAATAGCCTAATTGTAGCACCTTTGCTACTTTGCACTGATCTATTTTTTCATGATATTTAAACTTAAATATTTTTAATTATTTTTGTATTTATGATAAATTATTAAAAATCATAGAATTCATGGGATTATTTTAGTCATGTTTTTTTTAAAAAAAATTATTGAAAAATAATGCTTTGCCCCCACATTTATGATGAATTGTTAGGAATCATGGGAATTGCAACATGTTTAGTGATATTATAAGAAAATGCTAGAAAATATACTTTGCTTTCTATTTATGATAAATTATGATAAATTAATTTTTTATTTTTTATTTTTTGACCAGAGTTCTTGTTTACCGGTCCAACAAGAATTTATATTAAAAATATATTAAAAATTATAAAGTATTTCAATTTATGTATTCAATGTCATTGTTATGGAGCCATTAGATCATACCCCTCTAATTTTAATTTTTAAGTGCATGGGAGAACGCGGGCACCCATGGATAGGAGAACTGAGCAAGCATTAGACTTGTAGATTTGTTTGTGCTTATGGACCATAGGCTTGCTATTTATTATGAAATATTATATCTCTAAACATCTAGACATAATTCTTTGATTCATTCTTTAAATTGGTTTGGATTCAAAAGATTTTGATACTTCTCTTTAGATGGGGGAGTTGTTTTGGTAAAATTACATAATTTATTTCAATTCTGCTGTTGCCTTGTATACTGTGAGGTTTAACTTTGCGTAAATGAGGGATTTATTATATTTTTCGACTGAGTTTTGGGTTGGGGCGTGACAGGATATTACTCACTGCAGTAGAGTCTACCTTAGTTCATCGCTTCTGCTAGCCACGTGCGCCCTTTGCCAAGGGTACCATGAGCTCAAGCGTGGTGGCTTCGACATGACCATTGGTTCATATTTTGTTTCCCTTATATGTCTATCTCAGGTGTTTGCTAGAGAAGAAAATGAAAAATGAGCAAGTCTGCGAGTTTTGTAGGGTGGCATGTGAACATCATGAAGAGGCAAGGACAGAGGGTGAAGTAGCGATCAATTAGGGAATGTGAGCTGCTGATTACTACAAGAAAATACTGAAATAGCGACGCAAATTTAGTGACGCATAATTGCGTCGCTAAATTGCGACCACTTTGCGACGCCTTTGTGACAACAAAATATTGCGACGCATTAGCGACTCATTAGCGACTCAATTAACCAAAAAATAAAAAAAAATTAAATTTTTAATATTGCGACGCAAATATTGCGTCGCAATATTTTTAAATTAATTTTTTATGAAATATAAATATCAATAAAAATATTGCGACGCAATATTTGCGTCGCAATGTTTTTAACAGAATTAAATATTTTAAATAGCGACGCATTAGCGACGCAATAAAATAGATAATTAGAAAAATTATTTTTAATTTAGCGACGCACCAATTGCGTCGCAAATAATTGAAATGAAATTAAATTTTATAAAATCTAATTATCGAAAAAAATATTGCGACGCATCACAGTGCGTCGCAATGTTTTTAAAAGAATTAAATATATTAAATAGCGACGCATTAGCGACGCAATAAATTAGAAAATAAGAAAAATTATTTTTAATTTAGCGACGCAACAAATGCGTCGCAAATAATTTAAATGAAATTATATTGTTTAAAGTACAAATAGTTTACAAAATATTGCGACGCATAACAGTGCGTCGCAATGTTTTGAAAAGAATTAAATATTTTAAATAGCGACGCCTTAGCGACGCAATAAAATTAGAAAATAGAAAAATTATTTTTAATTTAGCGACGCAACAATTGCGTCGCAAATAATTTAAATGGAATTATATTTTTTACAGTATTAATATTTTAAAAAATATTGCGACGCCAACCAGTGCGTCGCAATATTTTGAAAAGAATTAAATATTTTAAATAGCGACGCCTTAGCGACGCAATAAACTAGAAAAATAGAAAAATTATTTTTAATTTAGCGACGAAACAATTGCGTCGCAAATAATTTAAATGGAATTATATTTTTTACAGTATAATATTTTAAAAAATATTGCGACGCCACCCAGTGCGTCGCAATATTTTGGAAAAAATTAAATATTTTAAATAGCGACGCAATAAACCAGAAAATAAATTAAAATTATTTTTAATTTAGCGACGCAATAACTGCGTCGCAATAATTTTAAATAAAATTAAATTTTATAAATTATAAATATGAGAAAAAATAATTACGACGTAACACAGTGAGTTGCAATGTTTTTAAAAAATTAATTATGTTAAATAGCAACGCATTAGCGATGTAATAAGCAAAATATTAATTAGAAAAATTATGTTTTAATATAGCGACGTACTTGTTGCATCGTAATTATTAGAATTAAAGTTAATTTTTTATATATTATAATTATCATATTAAAAAAATACGACGCAACCCTTTGCGTCGTTATATATTTAAAAAAATTAATTATGTTAAATAGCGATCGGTCCAAAATCGATCGTGACCGATCAGAATAAGGGCTTGGATCGATCGCAACCCTCGGATCGTCGCCGATCGGACCGATTGCATCGGTCGTCGCCGATCGGATCAGGGCTTGGATCGATCGCAACCGGGATCGTCGCCGATCTCGGACGGATCGCCACGGTCCGAGATCGGTCGTGGCCGATCGGGATCAGGGCTTGGATCGATCGCAACCGTCGGATCGTCGCCGATCTCGGACGGATTGCAACTGTCCGAGATAGGTCGTGGCCGATCGGGATCAGGGCTTGGATCGATCGCAACCGTCGGATCCCGATCGGACGAATCGGTCCGCCGATCGGGGGCTTGGATCGATCGCAACCGTCGGATCCGCCGATCGGACGGATCGCCACGGTCCGAGATCGGTCGTGGCCGATCGGGATCAGGGCTTGGATCGATCGCAACCGTCGGATCGTCGCCGATCTCGGACGGATTGCAACTGTCCGAGATCGGTCGTGGCCGATCGGGATCAGGCTTGGATCGATCGCAACCGTCGGATCGCCGATCGGACCGATTGCCGCGGTCCGCGATCGGTCGTCGCCGATCGGGATCAGGGCTTGGATCGATCGCAACCGTCGGATCGTCGCGATCGGATCGTCCGAGATCGGTCGTGGCCGATCGGGATCAGGCTTGGATCGATCGGTCGGATCGTCGGATCTCTTGCAACTGTCCGAGATAGGTCGTGGCCGATCGGGATCAGGCTTGGATCGATCGCAACCGTCGGATCTTTGCCGATCGGACCGATTGCCGCGGTCCGCGATCGGTCGTCGCCGATCGGGATCAGGGCTTGGATCGATCGCAACCGTTGGATCGTCGCCGATCTCGGACGGATCGCCACGGTCCGAGATCGGTCGTGGCCGATCGGGATCAGGGCTTGGATCGATCGCAACCGTCGGATCGTCGCCGATCTCGGACGGATTGCAACTGTCCGAGATAGGTCGTGGCCGATCGGGATCAGGGCTTGGATCGATCGCAACCGTCGGATCTTTGCCGATCGGACCGATTGCCGCGGTCCGCGATCGGTCGTCGCCGATCGGGATCAGGGCTTGGATCGATCGCAACCGTTGGATCGTCGCCGATCTCGGACGGATCGCCACGGTCCGAGATCGGTCGTGGCCGATCGGGATCAGGGCTTGGATCGATCGCAACCGTCGGATCGTCGCCGATCTCGGACGGATTGCAACTGTCCGAGATAGGTCGTGGCCGATCGGGATCAGGGCTTGGATCGATCGCAACCGTCGGATCTTTGCCGATCGGACCGATTGCCGCGGTCCGCGATCGGTCGTCGCCGATCGGGGGCTTGGATCGATCGGGATCTTCGGATCGATCAGGGCTTGGATCGATCGCAACCGTCGGATCTCGCCGATCTCGGACGGATCGTCCGAGATCGGTCGTGGCCGATCGGGATCAGGGCTTGGATCGATCGCAACCGTCGGATCGCCGATCGGATCGCCACGGTCCGAGATCGTCGTGGCCGATCGGGATCAGGGCTTGGATCGATCGCAGTCGGATCGTCGCCGATCTCGGACGGATTGCAACGTCCGAGATAGGTCGTGGCCGATCGGGATCAGGGCTTGGATCGATCGCAACCGTCGGATCGTCGCCGATCGGACGTCCGAGATCGGTCGTGGCCGATCGGTCAGGGCTTGGATCGATCGGTCGGATCGTCGCCGATCCGGGTCCGAATCGGGATCAGGGCTTGGATCGATCGCAACCGTCGGATCGTCGCCGATCTCGGACGGATTGCAACGGTCCGAGATCGGTCGTGGCCGATCGGGATCAGGGCTTGGATCGATCGCAACCGTCGGATCGTCGCCGATCTCGGACGGATTGCAACGTCCGAGATCGGTCGTGGCCGATCGGGATCAGGGCTTGGATCGATCGCAACCGTCGGATCGCCGATCGGACCGTCCGAGATCGTGGCCGATCGGGATCAGGGCTTGGATCGATCGCAACCGTCGGATCCCGATCGGACCGATCCGCGGTCCGCGATCGGTCGTCGCCGATCGGGATCAGGGCTTGGATCGATCGCAACCGTCGGATCGTCGCCGATCTCGGACGGATTGCAACGTCCGAGATAGGTCGTGGCCGATCGGGATCAGGGCTTGGATCGATCGCAACCGTCGGATCGTCGCCGATCTCGGACGGATTGCGTCCGAGATAGGTCGGCCGATCGGGATCAGGGCTTGGATCGATCGGTCGGATCGTCGCCGATCGGAATCGCGGTCCGAGATCGGTCGTGGCCGATCGGGATCAGGGCTTGGATCGATCGCAACCGTCGGATCGTCGCCGATCTCGGACGGATTGCAACGTCCGAGATAGGTCGTGGCCGATCGGGATCAGGGCTTGGATCGATCGCAACCGTCGGATATCGGACCGATATATCCATCGATCGCAAATAAATACGATTTATCGTCGCAATTATTAACATTAATTATAAATATAATGGCGACGCCAAATTATTATATAAATTTAAATATTTTCATTTAAAAATATTTAAAAAATAATTGCGACGCACTTATTGCGTCGCAATATATGTAATAAGTTTTTATTTTAATCAATTTAAATTATTAAAAAAATATTGCGACGCCTTAGCGACGCAATTATTAGAAAATAAAAATTTTTTCCCGCCAGATGATGGCGCCAATTTAGCGACGCTTAGCGACGCATTTATTGGCGTCGCTATGTTTTCAGAAAATTATTATAAATTTATTAACGATGGATTAGCGACGCCCTAGTGCGTCGCTAAGAAAAAAAAAAAATTGCGACGAAAATTGCGACGCAATTTTGGCGTCGCTAATTCCTATATTTAAGCCCCCCTTTCTCCTTTCCTCCTTCCCGTCTTGACCTAGCCGCCGCCGTGAAGCTAAAGCTCGAATCTCCGGCGCATCCCCGTCCTCCGGCTACCCGGCGATCCATCCGACTCCGGCAACCCGGCGATCTCATCTCAACCAAGGTTAGCCCCTAAAAAAAAAAATTTCTTGCAAAAAAAATTTTAACAGGGGGGGGGAGGAAACCCCGTTTTTTCCCGGCCACGGCCGTGGCCGCGGCCGGACAAGGCGGCCACGGCCGCTGCCGTGGCCGTCTTCTCCGGCCACGGCCGCTGCCGTGGCCGGCAGTGGCCTGGCCACGGTGGCCAGGCCACTGTAATCAAAAAAAAAAATTTTTTTTTTAACAGGGGGGAGGGGAGGAAACCCCCCCGCCCCCCCTTTTTTCTTGTCCGGCCACGGCCGTGGCCGCGGCCGGACAAGGCGGCCACGGCCGCTGCCGTGGCCGTCTTCTCCGGCCACGGCCGCTGCCGTGGCCGGCAGTGGCCTGGCCACGGTGGCCAGGCCACTGTAATCAAAAAAAAAATTTTTTTTAACAGGGGGGAGGGGAGGAAACCCCCCCGCCCCCCCTTTTTTTCTTGTCCGGCCACGGCCGTGGCCGCGGCCGGACAAGGCGGCCACGGCCGCTGCCGTGGCCGTCTTCTCCGGCCACGGCCGCTGCCGTGGCCGGCAGTGGCCTGGCCACGGTGGCCAGGCCACTGTAATCAAAAAAAAAAATTTTTTTTAAACAGGGGGGAGGGGAGGAAACCCCCCCGCCCCCCCTTTTTTTCTTGTCCGGCCACGGCCGTGGCCGCGGCCGGACAAGGCGGCCACGGCCGCTGCCGTGGCCGTCTTCTCCGGCCACGGCCGCTGCCGTGGCCGGCAGTGGCCTGGCCACGGTGGCCAGGCCACTGTAATAAAAAAAAAAAATTTTTTTTTTAACAGGGGGGAGGGGAGGAAACCCCCCGCCCCCCCTTTCTTTTCTTGTCCGGCCACGGCCGCTGCCGTGGCCGGCAGTGGCCTGGCCACGGTGGCCAGGCCACTGTGACAAAAAAAAAAAAATTTTTTTTAACAGGGGGGAGGGGGGAAACCCCCCCCCCCCCCTTTCTTTTCTTGTCCGGCCACGGCCGCTGCCGTGGCCGGCAGTGGCCTGGCCACGGTGGCCAGGCCACTGTGACAAAAAAAAAAAAAATTTTTTTTAACAGGGGGGGGGGGGAAACCCCCCCCCCTTTCTTTTCTTGTCCGGCCACGGCCGCTGCCGTGGCCGGCAGTGGCCTGGCCACGGTGGCCAGGCCACTGTGACAAAAAAAAAGGGGGGGGGGAAACCCCCCCCTTTCTTTTCTTGTCCGGCCACGGTTTGGCCAGGCCACTGTGAAAAAAAAAAAAAAATTTTTAACAGGGGAGGGGGAAACCCCCCGGCCCTTGATTATTCAATAATATTTTAATGCTAGATTATTTAATTTACATAATATTTATGCAATAATTAATTTAAGCAGAATGTTTATGACAATAGTATTTGTGCATTTATACTCATTTACATTTGTTATGTCTTGATTATTTATATTCTGCTGCAAACTTAATGATGCATTACATTTTGAAATGCTAAATAAAATGTTTTGTTGTAATATTATTTAATTTCCAGCAACAAATTACTAGTTTCAATGATTTACATTTTAGTATTCGCAAACATTTGTATTTGACACAATAATCTTAAAAAGTTAGTGATTACATGTATAATTCACAAGAAGTTAAGAATAACAAGCATAAGTTCGATTGTCTTCGGACTTCCATAATCACAGCACTTTAATTAACCTTTAGACCCGTTTGAGAATTTGTAAGCCTTAGTCTTGCAAATTCTCAAATTGTCCTGGTGGACAGTTTGGGAATATTTCTTGTGACATGTTAGTCTGCTAGTAATCATCGTGGGGTGAGATTTCGGTTTGCATTTGCTCATACGTTCTCCTAGTGTGGCTTATATACCACACATGTAGGAGAACATATGGGGAAATGCTGCCGAAATTTCAATGTTGCCGATCGATGATAATTAATAGCAGAATAACATATCACAAAAAATATTCTTGAATGGGATAGGGCCTTACCTTGTAGACATGGAGTGAAGGTAGAATTATTTAAGACACTTGAATTCTTGTGAAGTCTAATGACTAAACGCACCGCCTTATGGCCCGACACAAACTCAAGCCCTCTCTTTAGCCATTAACCTATGCATCGGTCCTTGCTAGCAAAGGATCGTAGCCGTGGCCCCTTGCATGGTAGGGTCCTTATTTACCTAAAAAAAATTTGGGTACTTATAAATGATTTAATTGGTTGTAATTAACCTTAATTAGTTGTGCCCAAGAAATAATTTAGTTATATATTTATTAATACTAATATAGTTTTATTTTTTGGTTTCATTTAATGATTTACCAGACTTTGTATAAGTCGGTCAAAAATGAGCGGGACTCGCTCATGGATGTATGCAAGGATAAAAGATGGCTTGCTGAATCCAGATTTTCTGAATGGATTGGAAGAATTTATCGCATTTGCATGTAGCCAACCTGAATGGATGGATGGGCCTAGGATTAGGTGCCCATGCAACTTCCACAGGTGTCAGAATAAAGCCTACAGAGATGTGGAAACTGTTAAGGTGCATTTGTGTAAGAAGGGTTTTGTTCCTGATTACTATGTTTGGTACTGTCATGGTGAACCAGAGGATATTCCAGCAGTTGTTATAGGCCAACAAGAGTCAATTCCCGTAGATGAACCATTTGTGAATTTAAACACATATGAACAAATGGTGATGAATGCATCGGGTAATGACTTCAATCAGAATACATTTATGGAAGAACCAAATCCAGAAGCACAACAATTTACGATATGTTGCGTGCTGCAAATCAAGAATTGTATCCTGGGTGTGAGGGTCATTCCCAGTTCTCTACAGCTGCTCGAATGTTGAATATTAAGGCAGAACATCGATTATCAGAAAAGGCGTTCAATTCTGTAGCTGAGTTAATCAAAGAAATTCTGCCAAATGATAATGTTGCCGCAGACAGTTTTTACGCAACAAAGAAGTTGTTGCGTGGGCTTGGGCTCCCAGTTAATAAGATCGATTGTTGCTTGAACAATTGTATGATATTTTGGGGTGAAGACTCAGAGCTGAGATGGTGTAAGATTTGTGGGCAATCGAGGTTCAAAAACACCGAAGGAGGAGCCGGTACAAGTAGGAGGAAAAGTGTGCCTTACAAGAGGATGCATTACTTTCCTCTTACCCCACGCCTGCAGAGATTATACAGATCTGAGGCAACAGCTGCTGATATGAGATGGCATGCCGAACATGAATCTAAAGAGGATGAAATGCGGCATCCATCAGATTCAAAGGCTTGGAAGCATTTCAATGAAAATCATCCTGATTTCGCTGAAGATATAAGGAATGTGAGATTAGGTCTTTGTACCGATGGCTTCCAACCATTTGGTCAAGCGGGGCAACAGTATTCATGTTGGCCTGTGATACTGACTGTATATAACCTTCCTCCGTGGAAGTGCATGAAAGATCCTGCAATGTTTTTAACCGTTTTGGTTCCAGGACCATCAAATCCAAGGAAAAGATTGATGTCTTTCTGCAACCGTTGGTGGCCGAATTGAAAATGTTGTGGGAAACAGGAGTGGTAGCCTACGACATTTCTATGAAACAAAATTTCTTAATGAGAGCTGCTTTGATGTGGACAATAAGTGATTTTCCGGCATATGCAATGTTGTCTGGTTGGAGCACTGCTGGACGTCTGGCATGCCCTCATTGCATGTATGATTCGGATGCATTTACATTGCAGAAGAGTGGTAAGCAGTCATGGTTTGATAACCATAGGAAGTTCTTGCCCCCAAATCATCCTTACAGGCGTAACTTGATCGCCTTCCGGAAGAACAAAGCAGTCACAAAATTTGCCGAACCGGTTAGGTCCGGCACGGATCTATTTGATTCTATAGAGCATTTGGGGTTGATGTATGCATGGGAACCAGATGCAGATAGAATAAATAGCCGTATATGTAAAGAACATAACTGGAAGAAGCGAAGTATATTTTGGGATTTGCCTTATTGGAGCACAAATCTCATCCGGCACAACTTGGATGTTATGCATATCGAGAAAAATTTCTTTGATAACATATTTAACACGGTGCTAAACATCCCGGGAAAAACAAAAGATACTGCAAAGTCAAGAGAAGAACTTAATCAGTACTGCAGAAGAGGTGATTTGAGAAGGAGTGCCGATGGGACCTATCCTAAAGCATGTTACACTCTTGACAGAAATTCACGAGAAGTTTTATGTAACTGGCTAAGAGGGTTAAAATTTCCAGATGGTTATGCCTCAAATATCGGTAGGTGTGTGGACATGCATAAGCTCAAGTTGTTCGGCATGAAGAGCCATGACTGCCATGTTTTCATGCAACGATTATTACCTATAGCTTTTCGTGAGTTGCTTCCGCAACATGTCTGGAAGGCAATTACGGAGCTCAGCTTATTCTTCAAGGAGTTATCTGCCGCAGTCATTACTTCTGCATCCATGGCAAGGCTTGAGGAGGAAATTCCAATTATTTTATGCAAGCTTGAGCGAATATTTCCTCCCAGTTTTTTTGACTCAATGGAGCATTTACCGGTTCACTTGCCATACGAAGCGAGCATAGCTGGTCCCGTGCAGTATCGCTGGATGTATCCTTTCGAGAGGTAAATATATACATCATTAAGATATGTTGACATTTCAAATATTATTTCATTGCTTGAAAAATTCGTTAATTTTTTGTTGCAACTTTACATATAGGTATCTTAAGAAGTTAAAAAATAATGTGCGTAATAAGGCAAGGGTTGAAGGTTCTATATGCAATGCACACTTGGTCGAAGAAGTTTCAGCTTTTGCCTCACATTACTTTGAGGGTCACGTCCACACGAGGAGCCGAAATCATGGTCGTAACGATGACGTATGTGTGGACGAAGCAGAAGCTAATGACGGTAGAATATCAATTTTTAAAGCTATCGGCCGTTCATTTGGTGGGCAGAAGTCAAGAAATCTTAGCGATATGGAGTATAATGCAGCACATTATTACATCCTAATGAACTGTCGAGAAGTCGATCCATATATTGAGTAAGTGTATACTTCAATGCTAAATTGAAAATTTAAATTTATATATAATATACCATAATATTTAATTTCTAACAGTAGTTTTCATCCTTTTCATCCCATAAGGATGTTTGTGATAGACAACGACAGATGAATCCCGACATCAGTCAAGTTGCAATTGGGCAGAAATTAGAAACGGAGTTTGCTTACTGGTTTTATGAATTTGTGAGTAGTATCACTCAATCAATTTCGATAATGGCTATTATTTTTTGAATTGGATGTCAATAGCTTATTAATTTATAGGTCAACGGTCCATGGTCGACAACCGACAATATTTTCATTAAATGTCTATCGCAATGGCCATTGAAGACCGTAACAACCTCTACTGGCTATTTTGTAAATGGGTACAAATTTCAGATTGAACGATTAGCAGCTTCAAGAGGCACGCAGAACTGGGGCGTGTGTGTAAAAGGAGAAAGTGTTGGAGCAAATATGCAGGATTATTATGGAAAGTTAGTAGAGGTGGTTGAAGTTGAATATCCCGGTTGGCCTATGAAACGAACCGTATTGTTTCGTTGTGATTGGTTCGATCCGATAGTTCCTGTGGGCAAAAGGGTTCATAACGACTATAATTTGGTTGAAGTGAACCATCGACGAAGATTACAGAAATATGACCCATTCATCCTTGCATCCCAAGCTCAGCAAGTCTTTTACTGCGGATATCCAAGTTTGCGCAACGACAAGCGAGATTGGTGGGCCGTTTCTAAAATCGTCCCACGTTCAACAATCGTATTAGAGGAGAGTTCATCAAGTCAATCAGCCGAGTGCCCTGCATTTCAAGAGGATGAGATGGAAATGCATGCAATTGAGGACGACACAAGGGCTCCTGAAACATCACTTAGAGATCCAAGTGGTGATGTCCAAGAAATTGCGGATGCAAATGTTCGGTTTCCTTCCGATGATAATGAAACTGATTCGCAATCCGATACGGCATCGGATGTTGAACCAACATTTCACGAAACAAATGACACCGATTAAACATAAAGGTTTTTTAAAATTTAACTTTTTTTTATAAGTGTTAAATTCTTACATAGTCAATCATTAATCGTAATTTAATTGTGTGAATCTTTAGTATTTTCAGTATGAGGGGCAGAGGTAGATCTACCGACGACAGTTTGGGTGAGCAGAGACGTAGTTTGGATCCTGCGACATCAGATCACATGAGCGTCGGAGATGGAGAGTTTGGATCTCCAGCAGAGGCGCAGCCTTCGATCTCTGCACCAGTATTACCATCCACCCGATCGGCACAGACCTCCGAGAGTTCTTCCGCGATCGGCGGCCGCACTGTACTTCGACTTGATGCTCAGGGGATGTAAGTATATACTAATTAAAAATATTTTATTTATGTTTTTAAGTCATTTACTTATAAACTTGCATTTTTTTAACAGATTCATTGAGCAGCATCATGTCTCCAGCCACATCAGCGCCGTTTTTCAGAGGCGTGCAGATCCCAGTGGCTACGATTGGCGCCACGTATCGCCAGCCACGAGGGAGTTTTATTTTTCTGAGTTTCAGGTAAACTTATTAAATACAATTTATCAGTGATATATAATTCTTTAAAGTTAATAAATTCAGAAACTAACTGTTTATTTTAATGCAGAAAAAGTTTACGTGGGATCCTGCCACCCATGATGCCATTAGGGCAGCATGGGAGGCTCTGACGCGACGCCGATACTCCGACATGCTTCATCGTTGGAGGTCATCGGGTCAGCGTCCTGCGCACGTGCCAGAGGGTATTTGGCACGAGTGGCAGCAGGCCTGGGAGTCCGATGGCTGGCGCAGGAGGTCCGCATCAGCCAGCACGAACCGCCGATCTGAGAAGGGCGGTCCTGGCACGGGTCTCTCCCGTCATACTTCGGGCTCCATTTCGATTCAGGAGCACAGACGGCGTATGGTAAGAAAACATAAATATTTTAATTACTATTTTAGTTATTTACAAATATTTGTATTAATATCATTTTTTTATTGTTATAGACTGAGCAGGAGGGCGGAGATCCTGGTGAGTTTCGTCTATTCAGGGCGACACACACCAGGAGGGACGGCTCCTGGGTCGACACGCGATCACGGGAGGTTGCGGTAAGAAATTAGATTTATGTAGTATCTGTTTAATTTCTAAAATTTTATTTCGAGAAATTTATTAACTCATTTATTGTTGATTTCATAATTTCAAGACACGAGTCGAGGAGCTTCGCTCCCAGGCATCGCAGGTCGACTCTACTGATGGGGAGACGCCCGTCGAACTCTCAGCAGAGGAGAGTCGACGTGTGTTTTTGGAGGCTGTTGGTGCCCAGCCACGAGACCGCAGGGTCTATGGTATGGGCACTAGAGCTTCTACATTTTTTCCCCATCAGGCCTCCAGCTCGCGAGTTCCTGCTGATCTTCCTCCCGAGCGTTTACAGGAGCTTCGCAGATCTATTGCAGAGGAGGTTCGGCAGGAGGTCGAGCAGATTTTGAGGATCGTATGCGAGGCCGGGATCAGGAGGTTGCAGACATGCGAGATGAGATGCATTATTTGCGGGATATGGTTAGACGCTTGTCGCAGAGTCTTCAGCCTCCAGAGCCTCCACAGCCTCCACGTGATCGTTCAGATTCTTGATGTATTTTTTTTTCTTTTTTTATGTTGTAAAAACTTCAAAATTTTAATATATAAATTATTTTTTGAAATATATTATTGTTTGGATTGAGTGAAAAATGTTTGTATCAATATTTAGATTTAGCGAAATTAATTAACCGTTTTAATTTTTAATCATTTAAATATTTTTAAAAACAAAATTTGCGACGCACTAGCGACTGATATTGGATCGCTAATATTTTTAAAATATTATTATTAAATATTGCGACGCAATGACCTGGCATCGCAATAATTTAAAAATAAATTTAATAGCGACGCATTAGCGACTACAATTGAGTCGCTATTTTATCTTAAAAATTATTATTAAATATTGCGATGCAATTACCTTGCATCGTAATATTTTAAAATAATTTTTATTTGCGACGCATTAGAGCGTCGCAATATTTAATAATAATTTTTAAAAAAATTAATTTTAAATATTACGACGCAAATTAGTGCGTCGCAATATTTAATAATAATTTATTTTAAAAATTAATTTTAAATATTGCGATGCAAATTAGTGCGTCGCAATATTTAATAATAATTTTTTAAAAAATTAATTTTAAATATTGCGACGCAAATTAGTGTGTCGCAATATTTAATAATAATTTTTTTAAAAAAATTAATTTTAAATATTGCGACGCAAATTTGTGCGTCGCAATATTTAATAATAATTTTTTTTCTAACTAAATTTATTTTTAAATTTAGCGACGCATTTTAATGCGTCGCAATATTGCGACGCAATGTAGCGTCGCAAGAGCATCGCAGAGAGTCGCAATATTGCGACGCAATTGCGACAAAAGGGTATTGCGATGGACAGTTGAGCGACGCCCTCGTTGCGTCGCTATTGCGTCGCAATATCATGTTTAGCGATGCAATTGCGACGCATTTGGGCGTCGCAATATTTAAAATCTCTTGTAGTGGATGTTTCCAAATTTCTCGAATGTCCCTCATGAGCTAGAGGTTAATTGATGATTTCAAAGAGGAAAAATGTACTTATTGCGCTTTTCCTAAAGCGTAGCGCATGGGGCTATGTTTTTTATGGTGGTAGCTGAAAATCATACCATTCATCTCCTACTTTTACAAGATTTGGATTTAAAACCCGAATCATATTCTTCGTTGATGGCTGTTTCTTGTATTTCTCTTGATTATCATACTAAAGCATATCAAAGTATGAAGAGTTGTTGGGCATATGTTTTCTTTTTAGTTGACTTTTGTAGCAGCTTTGTACTAGTTTCTTATATCATGCATCCCATTCTAAATGAAGTCAAGTTTGTAAGTAATGTTGAAAGTTTTTCATATGTTGACTGTCATTAATTGTTACTAATTTTAATTTTATAAAATTGGCTGAAAAAATATAGTCTAATGATGCAAGTAGGATGAATCTATTGTTGATAAATATGATCCATATAGTTTTGGACTTGAGTTCACCTTTATTGATAATATGGTTAGCAGTTTGTGTGGGTTTAAAGCACAACAGTGTTTTGTGATGGGAGGGCCTATTAGAGTTTTGTTTTAGATAAACTAGGTCCCCTTTTCTTTTCTTATACACCATGTTCAGTTTTTTCTATCAAGAACAATGGTTGAAGGAGAAGCAAGAAAAGGAAGATTTAAGCCAAGGCATTTTTAGTAAGTGTTTCTTCAGAATGTACCATATATTAGTGTAGTTGATATCTTGTTATATGCACAAATCTTCGCTACATTAGACACAACTTATATAGTAAATGTTCTTAGTAAATATTTATTAAATAATGGTTTGAACATTGAAAGGTTGCGAGGATAATGATAAAGTACTTAATGAAAATAAAGGTTTTATATTATTCTATACGAAGATAGATAGTCTTAAATAATTAATTACTCGGATTTAGATTTTTTTACAGATTATTTTAATGATATAAAATTTACTATATAGGCTATGATTTATATTACCTAAAGTAGCCATATATTGTAAAGGTGTTAAAAAACAATCATGGATTCTTTGATTATACATGCTATATTTATTGCATATTATGGAGTTGGAATAGTAAGTATATAGTTAAAAAAAATATCTCAAGGTTTGCTAATGATTATTCGATCTTTAAATCACTAAAAATTTATTATGATAATAATTATATTATGTTTTTTTTAAAAAAACAATAAAGTATAAATAGGTCTAAATATACAGAGATTAGGTATCTCATAGACAGAAAATTAATATAGAAAGGAAACATTATTGTTACGTATGTTGATAGAAAAAGACATGATTACTGGTTTGTCGACCAAGTTACTAACTCATTTAGTTATGAAACATGTAGTTATGAAACATGATGATAGAGATATTTTAGGATCTTTTGCTGTACCTGATTAGTGAGAGCTGGTTATGTACAACAACAATAACAAAAAAAAGGCTGAACATAAGAGAGTGGGGGAGAAACAAAGAGCACCTCTTCCTTTGCAGTGAGACGAAGGAATGGAATGTATTGGGATACGATAAAGAGGGAACCACCGCTTTGCTTTGCCTCAAATTATGACGGGAAGAGGATGGCTATCTTTTAATCTCACCGACGCAACGGGCTTAGAATTAGGTGCGAATACAAAGTGCACAGCCTTCTGAGTTGTGAGTTGCACCCATTCGGGCACCCTCTCTCTCTCTCTCTCTCTCTCTCGGACATGTGGGCCCCATCTTCTGCCCCATGATGAAGGCTGCGGAGAGGCGCGGGAGGGCCCTCGTTCGCCTTTAATAATTGCCCTTTATGGACCAGCAAATGATTACTTCGGGAGGGAGGAATGCATCAGATGCTGGTGCTTGGTGAGCGCAATGCCCGCGATTAATGTAGTCTTAAAGCGTTCGGAATGAGCACGAGACGAGGGACTTTCTTAAAGCGTTCGGAATGCCCGTAATTGATGTTTAAAATTTTCATAATCCATAGCATTTTGTAAAAATTATGTTGGATGAGTGATTTTCTTCTTCTTTTTTTTTTTAATATTCTATATGCTTCCTGTTTTCTTTTTTTCCTTTCAGATTTTTTTAAAAATACAAATCACTTTTAGAATTTACCTTTAAAACAATAACAATAATAAAACCTTAATCTTAAACTAATTAAAATTAGTTATATCAATTTTTTTTCATTTTTTTAAATTTTAATTTAGATGTGCTTACTATTGATATATATGATCTATATGGTTGCACTTTTATTGATAATATGGTTGATGGTTTATATCGACCTTAAGTTGAATAGTGTCCCATAATTGAAGGATCTATCAGCATTTCGCTATGAATGGCTAGGTTCTTATTTTCTCCTCATAGTAATCAATATTTTCATTGATAACACTACTTAGAGGAAAGTAAGAAGAGGGAGATTTAAGGTAAGACATTCTCAATGAATGCTCCTTTAGATTGATTGCATAAATAAAAAACGGTGAAACAAGATCTAATTAACAATGAATTTATTTTATTACTGTATTGATATTCTAAAATATCACATATATAATCTTAATAATCCCCACAAGCGAACCAGGTAAAACCTTGCTTGTTTTATTGTCTAATTTTTTATTATTTTATTTAACTATTCGTTAGGTTTCAACGCAGGATGCTTGCTGCTTCCTCAAAGATCATTTTTCCCTCTGGATGGGGATGTTAGCGTACAACTAAATAAAGTCTAGTAAGTGACAGACACTAGAGTGAATTTTATTATTAATTTCTGAGTTGCCATAGCATTGCTCTGCTTGGTACAAGGACTCAACACAAAAGCCATAACTCAAAGACTAAACAAATCACACAAGATGAATAATGACCACCCAATCAAACACCATGACGGAGCCAACAACAGCTTGAAGAGCTGAACGGAATTTTACTTCTTCATTACCAGAAACAGAAATCAAATGCTGCAGTATTTAGCGATGCTATTTTTAGGACAATGTTCACTGCTGCTGGTTACCTTTGTAGTAACCTAAAACAACATAGACAGCTTGAAGAATTGTGAGTGCAATGACCAGAACAGCTGCTGCTAATGAAATGAACGCCCATGGATTGCTGAAATAGTCGTGCACAAGGTTGGCACGCCATTCCAAAAGTTTGGCAATGCACCTTTGCCTTCTCGACTGGCAATAAGTATTCAGGTCTTTGCACACATTCTTTAGATAGCTTCGTCGATGATTATATTCAACACCTTTACTTAGTTTGTTGAAGAGCGATGCAATGGTCTCAACATCACCGAGACTCCGACAAATGATCCCTTCCTGGTTGAGCAACTGAACATCTCTCGACGTATCGATGATGTCATCCAAGAATAAGGTATAATGAGTGACATCCAACCCGTGTTTACAGCAACATTGCTCCAAAGCAATGAGATTTAGAAAAATGAAGTTTGTGTAATCATTAACGTCAATAGCTGGGATTCCCAATTCCCCCCTATCCTTGCAAAATGAAATGTCTAGAAAGCTATTTGCTTCTCTCACCTTGATATTCACTCCAGCCTCGACAAATTCAGTCACGGTGGGGGCAATCCACCGAGATTTCTTTGAAGGCAACCGATTGTTACAGCATGGGAACACCTTCGAGAGACAGTGCATGGTCCTATTGATTGTCAAAGATAAAGCAGAACAACGTAATTTTGATGGTAGTTGCCAGCAGCTTCTTCTGTTGCCCAGGTTGTTTAATTTTGGAATATTACAGAGCCATTTGTGTAATAAGTGGAGAAAATGATCTACCTGCAATTCTTGTTCAAGTTCCTCATGTTCTGGAATGTACGCCTCATCTGGTAGAAAACCAATAAATAAAGAGATGGCAGCTCTTTGAAGGCGGAAGCTGTCCCACCCTGGCATGCTCAATGTATCGAGGAGATGCTTGACAATGAAATACGGAAGTTGATTTTCGAGCAACAGCAAGTCTCGAAAGATATCGCTCTTGAACCACATGTTATCGAATAGCAACGAGTTGAGCTCCCCCACTTGCAAAGTTCGCTGATCATCGTCTTCGTCATACGCAATGAATATTTGAACAAGGAAGCATCCATCAAGTAATAGCATCTCCATGAACTGGTCACTGTCCAAATCGATCACCTCCGAGTAGCAGTTCCGGGCCTGCTCTTCCAAATCCTTCATCTTTCCAAGGTTCTCGTTATTGCTTCCGTTTGGAACTATGGAGAGGTAGTGGTGCAGCATCCGCCACTTGAGCTCCTCTATGGCCTTCAGGTCCATGGACTTGCCGCGATGGTAAGGGCCGATGGAGACCAGTTTTGGCTCGTAGTCGTGCTGATTCCATTGTCGCAATCTTGAAGGCACTCTGAAGATGGTTGGATTAGCCGGGGGTTTTCTATGCATTGATATACCCGCTAGCTTTGTATTTGATAGATTCCATGTAAAAACCCGTGTCATTAATGGTCCTATTTTTATTGACTACGTTTCTCCTATTAAAGTGATAACAGCCCCCCTCCCTTAATACCTGAACGCTCGCTTGATGGGGCATGCGGTGAAGGAATTGGGTATAAAAGGGGACCCATCCTAAGGTTTTACAACATGGTTCTCGAGAGAAATCCTAAGGTTTTAGAACATGGTTCTCGAAAGAGATCCTAAGGTTTTAGAACAGGGTTCTCGAGAGAGATCCTAAGATTCTCGAGAGAGAAACCTAGAGAAATCCTAAGGTTTTAGAACATGGTTCTCGAAAGAGATCCTAAGGTTTTAGAACAGGGTTCTCGAGAGAGATCCTAAGATTCTCGAGAGAGAAACCTAAAAGCGGAGGCATTGGAATTGAGTCCCTGATCAACAGCAATCCTGAAGGCATACACCATCTGAATGCGAGAGCTCGTTGATTAGAAGACCGATCCATCGAGAAGAGAAAGGGAAGATCAATCGAGATCCCTAAAGAAAGGAAGATCTCCCGTGCAGTCCAAAGGAAAATCAGGAAGATCAGATTCCTTACCACCATTAAATAATAATGGCTGAGGTAATTATGTTTAAGCAAATTAAGTCTAACATTTGGTATCAGAGCGAGGTTAAAACCTCTGCCTTATTTTGTGAGAATTTCTATATGTTTCTCTTTTCAAGCATTTTATTCCGCGTGTTTTCCGTTTTCAGTTTTTCGAATCTCAGGTTGGTTTCGATCAGTTCTGATCTTTGTCCACGGAATTGACAGAAACCATTAAACCTATTTCAGATTCCGATTTTTTGCGAAAACAAAACGTGGCTTCTTTCTTTTCTATTAAAAATTTCTTTCTAGCATTAAAGGTTTCCCGGATTTCTTTTTTATGGTATTAAAGAGATAGCATTAAAGAAAGAAAAAGAAAAGAAACGTAGCATTAAAGAAAAGAAAAACTAAAGAAGAGAAATGCAGCGGAAACGTGGCTTCAATAACCACATCGGTGAAATATTAAAAAAGGGAGAGAAAACTTTCGGTTTTCGTTTTTCTCGCTTATTGTCTTTCCGTCGGTGAAATATTAAAAAAGGGAGAGAAAACTTTCGGTTTTCGTTTTTCTCGCTTATTGTCTTTCCGTTCTCTCACGGGATTTAAAATCTGGATTGGTTGGATTTTAAATGCATTTATTATCTGTTTAATATTTTATTAAATCATGTAACATGATTTATTTTTATCATTTGTTTCTTGAGTTTAAATTTTTGTATTAAAATACGCCTCCTGAGTCTCTAGGCCTACGGCGTTTTGCATAGACTGGCCCAAGGGAATAATGAGCTACGGCCGAACGTGTTTTAATTAACAAAATTTTTTCTTAAGATGATAATTTTAAAATTCATTAAATAGATATTAAAATGTTATCTTCTGTTCTGCATATTAGATTTTATTCTATGCATGAATTTGGTGGTAGTGTAAAATTCACAGTGCAAATCCTTTCAAGGTCTGATTGGTCAGTTGGTGTCTAGAAAGGTAAAGAGATTGTGGTTACTTAATTGGTTCCGTTGACTGACCTAAGGAAAGCAACGGGGGGACCCCCACTTCTCTTTCACTGGCCTGGCCAATTTGACTAACTCGGATCTTGATTTGGAAATGTTACGTTGATTAAGATCACTACCTAATAATCATGCTAAATTGGTTAATCTATATGCATATAATGTCATGTGATCAATATGATGTTGATTAATTGAGGAGTAGCCACAGCATCTTTGATTAATCAAAATTATATATTAAGTTGCAAAGATCACATAAGGTTAGATGACATTAATTGTGACTAATTATATTAATGTAATGAATCTTATCCCACAGGAATTTTTGTTGCACTAATATAATTAATTAGGATGCGATAACAAATTATTTTCTTAATTACCTACAGGAATTAAGAAAGAAATATAATTTATTAGTCACATCATTAAGCTAATGAGTCTATTTGAGTATAATAACTTAGCCCACAGGTAGTTATTGTATGTTATTGATTCATGTTATTGCATGTTTACATTGGTAAAACATGACATCAAGTTATATGCCTCAAATTCAACTACATGAACATGATTTTATTTTTTATGCAGCTATTTTGCCTGTTAATATTTCTGATATGAAATATGATATTCCCGATTTAAGTGGTGATAATTATAAATTATGGAAGGAGAGAATTCTTCTTCAATTAGGGTGCATGGATATTGACTATGCTATCAGGAAGGATGAACCACATTCAGTTACATCTACTAGCACTCAGGCTGAGATTGTTGCGTATGAACGATGGGAACGGTCCAATCGCCTCAGTATGATGTTCATACGTACTAAAATTTCTGCTAGTATACGTGGTTCAATTCCTGAGTGCAAAAATGTCAAGAAACTTTTGAAGGCTATTGATGCACAATTTGAGTCTTCAGATAAGGCAATGGCTAGCACCCTAATGACAAAATTATCATCAATGAAGCTCACTTCGGTTGGAGGTGTGCGTGAGCACATCATGAAGATGAGGGACATTGCGGCTCAGTTGAAATCCCTAGAGGTTGAGATGTCAGAATCTTTCTTGGTGCACTTTATTTTGAGCTCACTCCCACAGCAATATAGTCCCTTCAAAATATCTTACAATACACATAAGGACAAATGGTCAATTAATGAACTTCTGACCATGTGTGTTCAAGAGGAAGGGAGGCTGATTTTAGAAATGGGAGAAAGTGCACATTTAGTCACTCACAGAAAGACTAAAGGTGATGGTGAGCATTTGGTTTGCAAACTTAAGAAATCCATATATGGATTGAAACAAGCCTCACGTCAGTGGTATTTAAAATTTCATGATGTGATCTCTTCCTTTGGTTTTGAAGAGAACATCATGGATCAATGTATATACCAGAAGGTTAGTGGGAGCAAAATTTGTTTCTTGGTCCTATATGTGGATGACATTCTACTTGCAACCAATGATAAAGGGTTGCTACATGAGGTGAAACAATTTCTCTCTAAAAATTTTGATATGAAAGATATGAGTGAGGCATCTTATGTCATTGGCATTAAGATCCATAGAGAAAGATCTCGAGGCATTTTGGGATTGTCTCAAGAAACTTATATCAATAAAGTCTTGGAGAGATTTCGGATGAAAAATTGTTCACCAAGTGTTGCACCTATAGTGAAGGGTGACAAGTTCGCTTTGAACCAGTGCCCTAAGAATGAACTTGAACGGAACAGATGCACAACATTCCATATGCTTCAGCTGTTGGAAGCCTAATGTATGCTCAGGTTTGCACAAGACCTGACATTGCATTTACAGTAGGAATGTTGGGAAGATATCAGAGTAATCCAGGTTTAGACCATTGGAGAGCTGCTAAAAAGGTCATGAGGTATCTTCAAGGGACCAAGGACTACATGCTCATGTATAAACAAACTGATCATTTGGAGATAGAGGGCTACTCAGATTCGGACTTTGCTGGCTGCGTTGATTCTCGAAAATCAACATCAGGATTTATATTTATGTTAGCTGGTGGAGCCATATCATGGAGGAGTGCAAAGCAGACCTTGACTGCTACCTCTACTATGGAAGCGGAGTTCGTTGCTTGTTTTGAGGCTACATCGCAAGGTGTATGGTTGAAGAGTTTCATCTCAGGGCTTAGAATTGTTGACTCCATTGCTAGGCCAATTAAACTGTACTGTGACAATTCAGCTGCTGTATTTTTGGCTAAAAACCATAAGAGTGGTAGTCGAAGTAAACATATCGACATTAAGTATTTAGCCATAAGAGAACGTGTTAAAGAGAACAAAGTGGTCATAGAACACGTTAGCACTGAATTGATGATAGCTGATCCTTTGACTAAAGGCATGCCAATTAAGAAGTTTAAGGATCATGTGATAAGAATGGGAGTTGGTTCCATGATATAATTGTATTGATAACAATTTGTACAAAGAAACTCTTAATTCAATCGTTTGTTTATTTCTCATTCAGGTGTACACGTTATATGACTTTTGAGAAATGATAAACTTTTCCTTTGGACTCTGAATAAACATATGGTTTATTCATTATGTTATGTTGTCACATTTGGAATAGTGGTAAAGAAATTGAATGCATTGTAATACATAGAAGATAATACTCAATTATAGAGGACCTATCGCTATGATTCATGTATTTAGTTTCTTATTCAGTGTTGATAAAATATACGGACCAAGTGGGAGAATGTAAAAACCCGTGTCATTAATGGTCCTATTTTTATTGACTACGTTTCTCCTATTAAAGTGATAACAGCCCCCCTCCCTTAATACCTGAACGCTCGCTTGATGGGGCATGCGGTGAAGGAATTGGGTATAAAAGGGGACCCATCCTAAGGTTTTACAACATGGTTCTCGAGAGAAATCCTAAGGTTTTAGAACATGGTTCTCGAAAGAGATCCTAAGGTTTTAGAACAGGGTTCTCGAGAGAGATCCTAAGATTCTCGAGAGAGAAACCTAAAAGCGGAGGCATTGGAATTGAGTCCCTGATCAACAGCAATCCTGAAGGCATACACCATCTGAATGCGAGAGCTCGTTGATTAGAAGACCGATCCATCGAGAAGAGAAAGGAAAGATCAATCGAGATCCCTAAAGAAAGGAAGATCTCCCGTACAGTCCAAAGGAAAATCAGGAAGATCAGATTCCTTACCACCATTAAATAATAATGGCTGGAGGTAATTATGTTTAAGCAAATTAAGTCTAACATTCCAACCATGGTGCCTTGATCTCTAAGGCAACGTGTTGGTTGATTTCCGCTATTGGCCTTCTTTGATCCATTCTAACGTAACGTTTCACCCTTCAGATGACTCAGAAGTGAAACTTTGGAGGTAGCAAGGAAGGGGGCCTGCGACATCTTAGAAGTCTGTTAAGTATATTTTGAATTTCTTAATGCTCTTTCCTTAATGATTTGGCTCAATAAATTTAAATAAAAAAAATTTGTTTGATACTTTTTTTTTTATGAGGTGTGCTGTGGAAAAAGATGCTAAATAAGAAAAATCAAAGAGGAATTCAACTCTCTTGCTCCTTCTTGAAGTTGACTTCTCTGGATTTTTGTTATGATTTTTTTACTCCTCCGAGTGGAATTAGATCTCTGTAAGCTGATTTGATTCTGTTTGAATGGAATTGAAGACACTTAATTGAGTTTATTTCTAATTTGCTTGATCGAATCTCACAAATACTCTTAAGCCTTCTGTGGCGAATGAAATGGTTTCAAACAGGGTTCTTCATGAATACAAATATATGAGATTGTGCCTCAGCATTCGTTGAAAGCATGACTATGTGATTCATCGTAATAATTTGCAAAATTTAATTGAGATCCATCCCAATTATTTGACATAAAATTTTTGGTACCATGCATTTCTCGGGTATCATGAATTAAAAAAAACAATAATAATGAAGTTGGCTCTTCCCTGCCGACAAAATTTTGTGGACAAATTAAAGGTTGATTAAGATGAAGAAGAGTTCCTTTATGGATCGTTGTTAGTTGTTTGGTGCAAGTGCAGCGGTTTTTCAGGCGAGGGAGGCCTTTTGTGGAATTTGATCGTGGTGGATTGCTTCTTGGGAGAGTATGGCTGACACTTTTGTGCTTGTTGTAAATTGGCTCGTGAAACCACTGGTTATGTTTCCATTGACCGTAGGAGAGCTCTCTAAACCAAGATTTGGAACTTCATTGGCTGGGGCCCAATAATATAGAAGCACCTAAAAATGGTGGATGGTTGAAAAATGAGTTGCAGTGCATGGCTTTCTTTGCCAATGTTCCGTGGCTATTATGGTAGGATAACAACAAAATTATTCAAGAAAGATTATATTGCCATGGATATTCATTCAGTCCAGAAAGCTTGAGCTACAACCAAGAGTATTTTGGTGGCTATCAGAATGAGCCTAACAGAGCCCAATTACGAGACAGTTGAGAGAACTCTTGTTATTCTTAAATTAGTAGAGATGATCTTATATAATTGCTCACATGTTAGCGGAGGACGGGAATGGTTTAAAAGAACCACCTTGGATCACCACTTGTTGTCAGGGCCTCGGTAGTTCAGGTTTACGTCTCTTTGCGAGGGCTGGGCAATTATAAAAGGACTTATGACGGTCAGGAAAATTGGATAAAAAATGACTGATCTTATTGCTTCATCACAGGAGGAGACCAGCTCATCCATCCATATATTTTTAAAAGACTAGACTACTTTGAAAGAATACGCAGGTTGGATGACGGGGTTTGAAGACATCTTTAAGGGAAGCAAACTTTCTGTCACGTGGTAAAAAAATAAATAAAAAAAAATTTGCTACGCAATTTTCTGCCCCAAAGTTTTTTTTTTCCTTTTTAAAGAAAATAATGAAAAAACTTTAATTAGATAGCTGGAACAGAGTTCTTGGAAGAAGACACGGACTGCTATGGGTAGAACTCAAGTGGCACGCAAACCTCAGTTCAAAGTTTTGCTTCTGATGGAATTAAGCATAAGTTTTTGTTCTTCCATCGATTGTGTTAGATAGAGAATTATTGCATCTCCACGTACAAAGGAACAAGTCGCATCAACATATAACAAACAAATTTTTATATGATTATAATCTTCTCTGATTATGGCATCAACGTATTTCTTTCCCTAATTTGGTACTTATGTAGCTAAACCTGGGAACTTTGAACGTATTTCCTTCTAACAACATCCATCATCATTAATCTTTAATCTAGTTATTCTAATTTATAGTGGATGATTCAAGTAAAACTGCATATTTTTACCAGGCACCGGCACCTCTAGTTTTCATTCGACATTACCACACCATCTAAGATCACGCTAACATGCGCGTATAAAATAAGCAATAGCACCATGATGGGCTCCTCTCCGATTTCAAATGGAAGTGAGCCAGCTGGTTGTTTTGGATCCGGCCCATACCCCTTATCTAAGATCTTCAATCTGGCTTCGATGGACCTACTCTCTTTTCTTGGGTGAACCCAACTTAACCCAACTTAAAGAACCTTTTATTTCTCATGTTGCTAAGCTGGCGCAGGGGAGGAGGGATTCCCTCCCCTGTTTTCACGCATAATCCACGCGTTTAGTGGGATTGGGGATTCCATGGGCCTTACAAATTGCACCATAAAGAATGAAATTGAAGAACATTGAAATTGAGCACGTTCATCCTTCTTAAGATCGAGGTCCTTCTCAATTTGCTCGTACCATCAAAATGGCTCCGCTGCCACATCTCTGCCTGCATCTTAATCATATATTTTGCTCCTTATGATTACAATTTACGACTAAGCCATAAATTATGTCAGAATCTTAAAAGAAACAAAATGCCGTGCAAATTGGGTTATGTCAGAAGATATAAAAAGAAATCGCATGGAAAAATACCAACTAAGATTGTTTGAAAAGGACTAGGATCTTGTAATTTATATGCATGTAAAGATTCTTAATAAGTTCAATTGGTTTGTCTGTTATGAAAGAATCTAGCACGCTTTAGAACCTGGATTCTTAAAATTAGAAATAAGAAATTTATTATCACAAAATTTAAGGTGGTATTACAACATTTTCCTTTTCTGCATTTTTGTACTTCTCTCTGAAAACTGCTTATAATGAAATTTTTAGAGAGCTTATTTTGCATCCATGAAGAAATTAAGCAGATCAAATGCAATTCTAAGACATGTATACTGAGTGAAACGGATAAAGTGCTTGTTAAGAAGCCAAGGAGTTCCTGGTGTTGATGAGCTCCACGAGATGGCATCAGGTTTTGGGAGAAGATCAAAAACTAGACGTGAATAGTCCACTTGTTGGATAAGTTTGAGGAAAAGATAGTATCCGGGATGATTTATCTATTTGAATGTATTTGAGAAGATGCTGCGTGCGACACTGTCCTTAAGAGTAGATTCGCGCCTCTCGGAGATAATATCTTGGTGCAGAAGATCAGAGCATGACTACCTCCAGGATACAACAGCAGAGTCTTCTAACAGGCGTGCACACACCAATGTCAGAAGAGGATGAACAACCGAGATAATTTCTTCTCTCTTGATAAGAACGGAAGCAAAGAAATGAATCTGGACTGGATAAGGATGAAGGAATGAATCTCTGGATAAGGATGGAATAGAAAGCATAAAGTTTGAATGAGTTAAACACCGGCATTGCTTTGAATATTTATAAGGAAGCAAGCACCGGTCGAGAGTGATGAATCAATCCAACGGGAATGACGATTCAGTCCAAAGGTTGATCAACGTCCAATGGTTGGTCAAACAAAAATAAAAGACTTATCACGTACGTAGAGACATATAAGTCAAAAGACTGGTCAAAAAGAAAAATAAAAAGACTTATCCTACCGGTTGAAATAAAAAGACTTATCCTACTGGTTGAGAACGACGTATCAGATAAAAGGACTTATCAAGTCAAAAGGCTTTTGAATATTGAAATACACTAGATTTTCAACAATCCCCCACTATTTCAATATACAAAAGAAGACAAGACAAACTTTGAAGGAACTTTAAGAATGTAATGCATAAGCCATGGTGTCTATGTGACTATGAACCAGGCATAGAGAAAATAAGTGTAATCCATAAATGTTAGATCTCTGAACATTTGGACATAATTCTTTAATTCATTCTTTAAATTTGTTTGGATTTAAAAGATTTTGATAGTTCTCTTTTGATGGTGGAGTTGTTTTGGTAAAATTATAGAATTTATTTCAATTCTGTTGTTGCCTTGCATACGGTGAGGTTTAACTTTGCATAAATGCAGAATTTATCATATTTCTCAACACGGTTTTGGTTTGAGGTGTGACAGGATATTACTCATTGCAGTAGAGTCTGCCTTAGTTCACCGCTTCTGCTAGCCATGTGTGCCCTTTGCCAAGGGTACCATGAACTCAAGCATGGTGGCTTCGACATGACCGACCATTGGTTCATATTTTGTTTCTCTTATATGTCTGTCTTAGGTACATGATTGTTGGAGAAAAAATGGAAAATGAGTGAGTCTGCGAGCTTTGTAGGGTGGCACACGAACATGAAGAGGCAAGGACAGAGGATGAAGTAGCGATCAACTAGGGAATGTGAGTGATGTTTCCAAATTTCTCAAATGTCCCTCATGAGCTAGAGGTTAATTGATGATTTCAAAGAGGAAGAATATGTACTTATTGCTTTTCCTAAAGCGTAGCGCATGGGGCTATGTTTTTGATGGTGGTAGCTAGAATCATACCATTCATCTTCTACTTTTACAGGATTTGGATTTAAAATCCGAATCATATTCTTCGTTGATGGTTGTCTCTTGTATTTCTCCTGATTATCATGCTGAAGCATATCAAAGTATGAAGAGTTGTTGGGCATATGCTTTCTTTTTAGTTGACTTTTGTAGCAGCTTTGTCCTAGTTTCTTATATCATGCATCCCATTCTAAATGAAGTCAAGATTGTAAGTAATGTTGAAAGTTTTTCACATGTTGACTGCCATTAATTGTTACTAATTTTAATTTTATAAAATTGGCTAAAGAAATATAGTCTAATGATACAAGTAGGATGAATCCATTGTTGATAAATAGGATCCATATAGTTTTGGACTTGAGTTCACCTTTATTGATGATATAGTTGGCAGTTTGTGTGGGTTTAAAGCACAATAGTGTTTTGTGATGGAAGGGCCTATTAGAGTCTCATTATAAATAAACTAGGTTCCCTTTTCTTTCCTTATATATTGTGTTCAGTTTTTTCTATCAAGAACAATGCTTGAAGGAGGAGCAAGAAGAGGAAGATTTAAGCCAAGGATTTTTAGTGAGTGTTTCTTTAGAATGTACCTTATATTAGTGTAGTTGATAGCTTGTTATATGCATAAATCTTCACTACATTAGACACGGTTTATGTAGAAAGTGTTCTTAGTAAATATTTATTAAATATTGGTTTGGACATTGAAAGATTGCGAGGATAATGATAAAGTACTTAATGATAATAAATGTTTTATATTACTCTATATGAAGATAGATAATCTTAAATAATTAATTACTCAGATTCATCTTTTTTAGCTAATTGTTTTAATGATATAAAGTTCACTATAGGATATGATTTATATTAGTTAAAGTAGCCATATATTGTAAAGGTGTTAAAAACAATCATGGATTCTTGTATTATACATGCTATATTTATTGCATATTACGGAGTTGCAATAGTAGTTATATAGTTAAAAAAATTTATCTCAAGGTTTACTATTAATTATTCAATCTCTAAACCACTAAAGATTTATTATGATAATAATTATATTTATTTTTTTAAAATAATAAAATATAAATATGCCTGAATATATAGAGATTAGATATCTCATAGATAAAAAATTAATATAGAAAAGAGACATTGTTGTTAAGTATATTGGTACAAAAGATATGACTATTTATTTGTTGATCAAGTTACTAAACCATTTAGCAGGTTATGTCAAAAAAAAAAAAAAAAAAAAAAAAAAAAAAAACTGACCATAGGAAGGGCAGAGGAAAGAAAGCGCACCTCTTCCTTTGCAGTCAGATGAAGGAATGGAATGTATTGGGATACGATAAAAGATGGAACGACCGCTTTGCTTTGCCTCAAATTAGGACGGGAAGAGGATAGCTATCTTTATCTCACCGACGCAACGGGCTTAGAATTAGGTGCAAATACAAAGTGCACCCCTTTCTGGGTTGCACCCATTGGGGCACCCTCTCTCTCTCTCTCTCTCTCTCTCTCTCTCTCTGACATGTGGGCCCCATCTTCTGCCCCTTGACGAAGGCTGCGGTGAGGCGTAGGAGGGCCCCTCGTTGGCCTTTAATAATTGCCCTCAATGGACCAGCAAACGATGACTTCGGGAGGGAGGAATGCATCAAATGCTGGTGCTAGGTGAGTGCAATGCCCGCGATTAATGTAGTCTTAAAGCGTTCGGAATGAGCACGAGAGGAGGGACAGGGACTTTCCTAAAGCGTTCGGAATGCCCGTAATTGATCTTTATAATTTTCATAATCCATAGAATTTTGTAAAAATTATGTTGGATGAGTGATTTTCTTCGCCTTCTTTTTTTTCTTTTCTTTTAATATTCTATATGCTTATTGTTTTCCTTTTTTTCCTTTAATTTTTTTTTTGAAATACAAATCACTTTTAGAATTCACCCCTAAAACAACTACAATAATAAAATCTTAATTTCAAACTAATCAAAATTAGCTATATCAATTTTTTTCATTCTTTTAATTTTAAGTTTTTTTAATTTTTAATTAGATGTACTTACTATTGATATATATGATCTATATGGTTGCACTTTTACTGACAATATGGTTGATGATTTATATAAACATAAAGTCGAATAGTATTCCATAATCGAAGGATCTATCAGGTTTCGTTATGAATGGCTGGGTTCTTCTTTTCTCCTCGTAGTATTCAATTTTTTCATTGAGAACACTGCTTGGAGGAAAGTAAGAAGAGGAAGATTTAAAGCAAGACATTCTCAATGAGTGCTTCTTCATATTGATTGCATAAATCAAAGATGGTGAAACAAGATCTAATTAACAATGAATTTATTTTATTACTATATTAATATTCTAAAATCTCACATATATAATCTTAAAAATCCCCACAAGCGAACCAGGTTAATCCTTGCTTTTGTTTTATTCTCTATAATTTTTTATTGTTTTATTTAACCATTCGTTAGGTTTCAACGCAGGATGCTTGCTGCTTCCTCAGAGATCATTTTTCCCTCTGGATGGGCATGTTAGCGTACAACTAAATAAAGTCTAGTGAGTGACAGACACTAGAGTGAATTTTCTTTATTAATCTCTGAGTTATCATAGCATTAATTGCTCTGCTTTGGTACAAGGACTCAACACAAAAGCCATAACTCAAAGACTAAACAAATCACACAAGAATAATGACCACCCAGTGATCAAACACCATGACGGAGCCAACAACAGCTTGAAGAGCTGAACGGAATTTTACTTCTTCATTACCAGAAACAGAAATCAAATGCTGCAGTACTTAGCCATGCTATTTTTAGGACAATGTTGACTGCTGCTGGTTACCTTTGTAGTAACCTAAAACAGCATAGACAGCTTGAAGAATTGTGAGTGCAATGACCAGAACAGCCGCTACAAATGAAATGAACGCCCATGGATTGCTGAAATAGTCGTGCACAAGGTTAGCACGCCACCTATGGTATCTCGACTGGCAATAAGCATTCAGGTCTTCGTACACATCCATAAGATAGCTTGCTTCACGATCAGTTGAAACACCTTCACCTAGTTTGTTGAAGAGCGATGCAATTCTCTCATCATCACCGAGATTCCGACAAACGATCCCTTCCTGGTTGAGCAACTGAACATCTCTCGCGTATTGATGATGTCATCCAAGAATATGGTATAATGAGTGACATCCAACCCGTGTTTACACCAAGCTCCAAAGCAATGAGATTTACAAAAATGTAGTTTGTGTTATCATCAACGACAATAGCTGGGATTCCCAATTCCCCCCTATCAAATGAAATATCTAGAAAGCTATTTGCTTTTCTCACCTTGATCTTCACTCCAGCCTCGACAAATTCGGTCACGGTGGGGGCAGTCCACGGAGATTTCTCCGAAGGCAAGGGATTGTGACAGCATGGCAACACCTTCGAGAGACAGTGCATGGTCTTATTGATTGTCAAAGATAAAGCAGAACAATGTAATCTTGATGGTAGTTGCCAGCAGCTTCTTCTGTTGCCCAGGTTGTTTAATTTTGGAATATTACAGAGCCATTTGTGTAATAAGTGGAGAAAATGATCTACCTCTAATTCTTGTTCGAGTTGCCTGCTTTGTTGTGTAATGTACGGCTTATCTGGTAGAAAAACTATAAATGAAGAGATGATAGCTTTTTGAAGACGGAAGTTGTCCCACCCTGGCATGCTCAATGTATCGAGGAGATGCTTGACAATGAAATACGGAAGTTGATTTTCGAGCAACACCAAGTCTCGAAAGATATCGCTCTTGAACCACATGTTATCATCAAATAGCAACGATTTGAGCTCCCCCACTTGCAAAGTTGCTTCATCATCGTCATCACAACGCACAATGAATATTTGCACGAGGAAGCATCCATCAAGTAGTAGCATCTCCATGAACTGGTCACTGTCCAAATCGATCACCTCCGAGTAGCAGTCCCGGGCCTGCTTTTCCAAATCCTTCATCTTTCTAAGGTTCTCGTTATTGCTTCCGTTTGGAACTATGGAGAGGTAGTGGTGCAGCATCCTCCACTTCAGCTCCTCTATGGCCTTCAGGTCCATGGACTTGCCGCGATGGTAAGGGCCGATGGAGACCAGTTTTGGCTCGTAGTCGTGCTGATTCCATTGTCGCAAACTTGAAGGCACTCTGAAGATGGTTGGATTAGCCGGGGGTTTTCTATGCATTGATATACCCGCTAGCTTTGTTTTTGATAGATTCCAACCATGGTGCCTTGATCTCTAAGGCAACGTGTTGGTTGATTTCCGCTGATGGCCTTCCTTGATCCATTCTAACAACGTTTCACCCTTCAGATGACTCAGAAGTGAAACTTTGGAGGTAGCAAGGAAGGGCCTGCGACATCCTTTATAGCCGTCGGGCCAGGTTAGATGTTGGGTGAGTCACCATCACCTTGTGTGTGAACACGCAAGACCAGACATCATCGTGTAGCAATGATTTTATCAAAAATATAAAAAATTTGACAACTTGCTCACATGGGCCTGCTCAATCGACTCTGGACTTGAACATGGCTGAAGCATGTTAATTAGAAAAAACAAACTTTGTCAAAAAAAAAAAAAAAAAAAAGAAAACGACGACGACCTGCAACAAATTTCCTGTCTCCGTTGAACTTGTCCGCTGTTGCTTTTGGTTGCTGGTTGCCCACCGTTGGGACCTCAGACTGGGATTTCAGTTGCTTTGTAGACTTGTGAGTCAGATATTTATAATTAGAAAATGCAACTTGCGTGCATCATATTCACGTGCAATATGTGTAATTTTTTTATTATTTTATTTTATCATGCATGCGCATGCGCTGCGCATGGTGCAACTACTGCTGCTTCTTTAAAATTAAATACATAAAAATTTTAGATTGAGGTTGGGTCTTATACAAGTGCACGCAACCGGACCTCACGTTAACTTATCCCATCTTCTAATTAGGACACGAAGCTGCCTCTTATGATTCTGCGTTGACGTGGATCTTTTCTCTTTGCATGCAAGAATCATAGCGGTATCTCATCAATTTCCTTAAGAATTTTATTAAACATTCTAATAAAAATATTTTTGACAAATAAAATTTAGGTTGCAAATTAATTTAGATGCAGCATTTTATGACTATGAAATTTGGCAGATGAATATGAAGATAGCCTTTTTGAATGAATGCCTTAAGGAAGACATCTATATGAAATAGTCGAAAGAATTTACATCCTGTGATAGTGATCATTATGTCTACAAGCTGCAAATGTTCATTTATGGATTAAAGTAAGCTTTTCAAAGTTGGAATACTCGGTTTAATGATGCAATCAAATCGTTTGATTTCATCAAGAACGAGGAGGAGCCATGTGTGTACAAGATGGTTAGTGGAAGTGCTATCACCTTCCTTGTGCTGTACGTGAACGATATACTCCTAATTGAGAATGATATCCCCATGCTGACAACAATTAAGAGGTGGTTATCTAAAGAATTTTTGATGAAAGACCTAAGAGAAGCATCCTTTATATTAGGTATAAAGGTCTATAGAGATCGACCTAATAGGAGGCTTGGCCAATCGTAGTGCATGTACATAGAAAATGTGTTGAAGAGGTTCAGCATGAAAAACTCCAAAAGAGGTTTT
This sequence comes from Calamus simplicifolius, assembly GCA_900491605.1. Taxonomy (NCBI): domain Eukaryota; kingdom Viridiplantae; phylum Streptophyta; class Magnoliopsida; order Arecales; family Arecaceae; genus Calamus; species Calamus simplicifolius. Next base: position 1,560,057 of record UESW01003887.1, on the reverse strand, counting down.
CTATCACTTGACATGGCGTTTATCTCTTCAAGAAGATGTATCTTAGCACACCTGAGGAGATTGAGTGCATAAGCCAAATCCCTTATGCTTTGACAATAGGGAGTCTCATGTATATCATATTATGTATACAGCCTGATATTGCTTTTACTATAAGTGCCACAAGTAGATATCAGTCAAATCTAGGTAAGGAAACTGGATTACTGTAAAGAACATCCCTAAATATTTAAAAAGGATTAAGGATTTGTTCTTGGTCTTTGGAGGAGGTTTTGAATTGCATATTGAGGGATACTTGGATGCAGATTTTATGTCTGATCAGATGGACTATATCTTAACATGTGTTCATGTGCAATGGTGGGGCTACGAGTTGGAAGAGTTCCAAATACCCTATTATAACTGACTCAACCATAGAGGCAAAGTATATCGCCGCATCGGAAGCTGCTAAGGAAGCTTACCAGTATAAGAAGTTTGTTGCAGAACTTGGAGTGATGTCATAAGATGTCATCTCGTTGTACTGTGATAACAACAGTGCCATAGCTCTTGCTAAGGAGCTTAAGTCTTACTAGATGTCCAAGCACATTGAGAGGCAGTTTCATATTATACGTGAATACCTTAAGAAGTATATCAAGGTGCAAAGAGTTGACTCCATAGAGAATATGATAGACCCACTGACGAAGCCGTTAAGCCAACAAAAGACTGAAGCACATTTTGAGAAGATGGGTTTAGATTTGTAGCCAATTGGATTTAGGTCAAGGGGAAGTTTGTTAAACGAGTGCCCTGAAAAGCCAATTGTTGGCTTACACTTTGTATTTTATCCAGAACTTATTTTATACATGATCATCATCATTAATAAATAAATTTTATTGAATAATTTTTTCATATAGGTTGATATGTCATATATTGTCCATGAGGTTGATGGTCAATGATATGTACTTTCAAGAGTTAAAAATTGGATACATATATCATAATAGATTAACTCCTAAAATGCTTCCAATCAATTGATCAATCACAAAAACAATGATCAATCTAATCAGATTGAAGCATGGATCACTTTGATATGAGTCTCTTGTATGTGGTATGAGTTACTAGGACGAGAACACTAGTAGATGTAAGTCTTCGGTACCGAGCATGACCATACGAGAAGTCAATAGAATGTCTACTCACTCATTGGTGACTTCTCAAAGATGTAGTAGTGTAAGTCATTCTCGATCTATGGTACTTCGGCTACTCACATTAGGGTTATTATAGTTTGACTACATATAACCTTGAACCTCTTAGGCATTAAGGGCCTTATTATGTACGTTGGCTATAGTGATCTTAATGTAAAAATAGGAAGTATTTTAGGGATCTATCAACCCCAGTAGAAAGAAAGAAGTCATATGCTGTTTAGGAGACTGTGTTCATGAGTCCGTGGCGTGACTGGTGATAATGGAAAGAGTTTTCATAAGTAATCATAAGTTGAACTCAAGTCAAATGAATATTGCATAGAACTGGTGCTGAGGGTTTGACGAGTTATCCTTGACCTAGCACCCTGTCGGGACTCTTGATAGAAGGACTACACTATACAGTTACTATATTTAGGGTTTCTTCTTCTAACCTACTAGCTTGCCACTATATTGTTAGACATCATTGATGGATAGTGAGAAGTTCACTAGAATCAGTTAGGATCGTTGATTCCAAGTTTGAGTAGAGTCAAAATTGTTTTGACCCACCAAAAGGAGTTTCGATATAATTGTAATATTGATTAAGGATTATTCTCACTACCAGATAGGTTGAAACTTATGGGGTCACATGAAATAGAGGCTAAACTCCTCACATTGATCCTTACATTAATTTGATTAATGTTTTGGATCAAGCTTCTTGAAGACGGATTGCTAATTGTTAGCAACTAGGCCTGACAACATCACTACTAACCTAATACGATGAGATTGGATTGATTTCTAATCAGATTTATTTAGGATTAATTTGAGTTATTTAAAACTCAATTGAACCTTGAGTTTGAGTCTCATGTGATGAGATTCAGTTTGGACTCAAATCCAGTT
>UESW01003887.1:1499910-1552894 GCA_900491605.1 Calamus simplicifolius | reverse complement strand
CTGAGCCTCCTGCTGCCCACCCGCGTCCGACTGGGCCTCCGGCTGAACCTCTACCACCTCCTACTTCTTGAGGACTGAGCTCTCATCAAAAATCACATCCCTGCTGATCGTGGCCTTCTACTCCAAGGGATCCCATATCCTATATCCCTTGACTCCTCACGGATATCCAATGAACACCATTTTTCAGGCTTTAGCATCCAACTTGGTCCGCTGACTGGCATCCACATGTACAAATGTTGTACATCGAAAAACTCTGATATGGCTAAGCTCCACCTATCTACCAGACCACACATCCTCTGGTAACCTCCCATCAAGCTTGACATGAGGAGACCTGTTCACCAAGTAGTTTGCTGTGTCAACTGTGTCCACCCAAAACATTTTAGGTAATCCTACTTGCAATCTCATGCATCTAGCTTTCTCCAAGTGAGTTCGGTTCATTCTCTTAGCCACTCCATTTTGCTGAAGAGTTCTAACCACTAAAAAGTGCCTTTTGATGCCTTCGTCTGTGCAAAATTTTAAAAACTCCTTACTTGTGAATTCTCCACCGTTATCAGACCGCACCACCTTTACATATCTCCCTGTCTCCTTCTCCACCTCAGCCTGCTATGCTTAAAATTTGAAATATCTCTGACTTTTCCTTTACGAAATATACCCAAACCTTTCTTGAAAAATCATCAATCAGAGTCATGAAAATCTGGCCCCATTCCTGCCCAAAACTGGAGCTGGATCCCAAACAGTACTGTGTACTAGCTCCAAGGGACCTGTACTATGCGCTGAACTAGTAAAAAATTTTACCTTTCGTTGCTTGCCCATCTGACATGGCTAACAGACCTCTACAACACCCTCATCCAAAGCTGGAATCCTCCTGTCCTTCATCAGCACCCTCATGCCCCGCTCTTCCATGTGACCAAGACGGTAGTGCCATATGCGGTACATATCCTGCTGACTATTCACTGCTGCTGCTGTCTCAAACCCTCCACACATCATAGACCCAACCAGCTTATACAAATTATTTTTCAGCCTCTTCCCTCTCATCACAACCATGGCACCTTTCATGACGTTGAGTACACCATTCCCGGAACGACAACTGAAACCAAACCATTCCTCTTCAGGTACCCTAAGGACACTAGGTTCTTCTTCAAGTCAGAAACATGCTTCACATGAGTAAGAGTTCTCACAACCCCATCAAACATTCTGATCTCAACTGTGCCAACTCCTTCCATCCTGCAAGAATGGTTATCCCCTAATGTCATGTTCCCTATATCGATTTTAGTATAATCTGCAAACCAGGACCGATGTGGTGTATAATGATGTGAGCAGGCTGAATCAAGTAACTAACTTTCTGCTGTACTTCTGTGTGCATCTGAAACCACCAAGAGGTCCTCCTCGACCCCTACTTCTTCAATAGTACTGATAGATTCCTTCTCTTTCTTCTTTTCTTAAGGTTTCTTCCAAAGAGGACAATTCCTCTTTATGTGTCTAACCCCATTACACTTGTAACACCTGAACTTGCCTTTGCCTTTCTTTGACTTGTACCTGGATCGGCCCCTATGCTTGCTGACCTCCTTGCCTTTGCTGGTTCTCTCTCCTACCCTGAGGCCCTCCTGAGGTACACCTTCCCCTGTTATCTTTCCCGCTGCTCATTGGATCTCAACATAGACATAAAGCAATGTTTCTTTTCCTTAAAGCTTTGTAGTAACAAGAGGATCATAAGACATAGGCAATGAACATAACAAGAGAAGAGATTTATCTTCTTCTTTCATCTTAACGCCAAGAGTCATCAAATCATTGCATACCCTATCATACTTCTGAATATGAAGAACAATATCCCGCCTTCCTGCATCCAAGACTATATAATTGTTTCTTAAATATAAGTTTACTGCACATACTTTTTGCCCATGTATAAGGAATGCAACTTGGCCCAAAGACCCTTTGGTTTCCTCTCATCTAGGATACTATACAAAACAGAATCAGCAAGACACCCTCTGATCGTGCACATGCCCTCTTCTCAAGAGACACCAATCCCCTTCTGACATCTCCTCAGGCTTTGATTCCAAAGCAACTTCAAGAAAATTCTGCACTAGTAAATCATTAACCCCCACCTTCCACATGGAAAAACTTCCTTTTTTCATTAAATTTTTCAAACTCAACTTTGTTTCCACTACTCATGGTTGATCAGGCCACAAACAGTAATCATAAAGATGAATTAAGAAAAATACCTACCTCTCCTGCAGCCCTTTCAAGAAGTTGACTCCACGTTAATTGGCTCCCTTAACGTACCAAGGCTTCCGTAAAGAGGGACTTACCGTGACCTTTCAATGCTCTTCACATCCCTTTAATGCTGGAACGCCTGATCCTCTTTCTTGGGTGTACGTTTTCTTTCACTTGGATCCCATGAATTCCTCTTTCTTTGGCCTTTGGTTCAAAGCACCTCTTCTCACGTCACACACCTAGAAGAAAGAAATCCTCACAGAAGCCATGAGGCCCTCGCCGTGATTCACCACGAAACCCACTGCGAAGAGAGGCTTCGTGATTCCACGTGACACCTCCTCCCTTCCTCACGTAAAGAAGATGTGCAAGAATTCCGCTGGTTGCCTTCCTCCCTGCAGGCTGGACTTTACATGAAGCTTCTTCACGCCCTTCACATCCCAAGATGGGTTCCGTCTGTGCTTCACGTCTTCGTTCCTTCCTTGCCAAATTTTCTCCATGAGATGAAATCCTTCTCTCCAGCGGCAAAGAACAAGAACAGAAAACTCCGTGACGCGCTAAGAAAAGAACGAGGAGAGAGATTTTTTTTGGATGAATATGGGATTTTATTTCTCTTTTCTTTCTCTTCCCAAGCGCCTCTCTGAAGCTCTGATACCACTTGTTGCGCAGCTTCCACTTGTTGCGCAGCTTTCGTCGAGATCAAACGCATGAGGAAAGATAGAAGAGAAGAAGAATAGATGGATATAGAAAAAAAAGAGAATGCCTCTGAGGTTTCAGCTATCCAGTTAGCTTCAGAGAGAGCCTTAAATAACCATCCATCATGGATGATAAGACTTATCCGCACCAGCCTGTAACCAACTCTCTAACAAACTCCCTAAAATATGAAAGTCTATCCAGAAACCTGAGCCCAATCCCCATGGACCCAATTCCATAACCTATAATTAGGTTATTAAACATTCTCTCAAAAAACTTCTTTCTAAGCCATGCAAGAAAGCACTCAAACCCGAGCCCATGTACACCCATGACTCACATGCTCTCTATTCTTGAGTCACAAGCCGACCCAAATGACTTAGGAACCTGAGAACTTATGTAGCCTAAGCTCACCTGAGAACTTATGTAGCCTAAGCTCTCAAACCTCTCAAACCTGTGTGACTCTTTTGAACTTTGGATGTGCCACACCTTAGCTTACACTAATTAATTTCCTTCTCGGTGGTAAGCATTTTAATGCTCTAGATTGATGTTTTGGATTAGCAACAGCTTTTAGTGTTATCAAAAGCTATCTCAAGCCTAAATGGATCTCACTGGAATCCAGACTGATTCTTTAACTGGTTTGATTTTTACTTGATGACCACCCTTTCAATCCAATTCGAAGTTTTGTATGGTCTTTTCACATTTAAAGATGTGGTTGAGGGATTTCCCAAGAGGACCACAGGTCACACCAAACTTCTTTGCGAGGCATCTGGTTGCTTCAAGTCCATTGCCATTTAATTTTTTCAGGAAACTGTCAGTTACCTTCTTGTGCCATTACTTTATGCAAAGATAGGAGAAACCATCAAATCGTTTCAGCTTCAGAGGACCTTCCTATCACACACAATGGGAACTTACTTTTTTCAGGACAGCAGCAGTCTAAATAAAATAGAAGGACATCATTTAATCATTTCTCCCGAGGATACTGCATCCAAAATTTCAAACTTGAGGCTCAGGGCTTATTCGTGTGTGTTGATTTTTTTTTTTGGGGAAAAAACACTAAGTGTTGTGTTTGTTTGCTTGCAGATACCACAGCCTACATCACATAGAAAAGAACTCCAATTTCTGCCTTTTTATGCCTATTTTTGATGTGTTGGGAAGAACACTCAACAGCAGGTCATGGGAGTTGCAAAAGGAGATAAGCTCAGGTGGTGAGTATGTTTACTTTATGTCGGCATGTATGTTTTTTTTTTTTTTCAAACATATCAACCATTATTGATGGGGAGCTTTTTATCTTTTCATGAGAGTGGAAGGGGAGACCATCTAACATTGGAGTTTACAGTTTGCTCTGAGTTGGTATGAAAGGGATTTGCAGGGGAATTATGGAATAATTCTTGAAAAAGATTGTTAGTTGGTCGGGGTTTAGCATTTTGATGGATTGGCAAGTTTTCTAGACGGCTAGTCACTCAATTTTAAGGCGACGGACGCCTCTGAATTAGATGGTTGGGTCTTCCTTTATTGATAGCTGGTATTCCATCATCGTACTGAGTATTCCATCAGCTGGCATGAAGCCATTAAGGCCAACTTGCTATTGGTCATTAGCGTGATCAGGGGTGGACCATGGACCTTTTCCTTCATCAAAATTGCCCCTCAGCAACCATGCATAGATGGATAATTAATTGCAAGTATCCAGGTTATGGCTCCCATTTGTGTTCTTTGGATCACACCACTGGCATCGTATATCTGGACCTAAACTAACCCATAGACCCTCTTCCCTGTTGTAAAGGGACTACATTTGTTTTGGAACCAAATGGTGCAATAGCAATAGCAGCTATTTCTGGAGTCACATACCAAAAAATGGGTTGTGCCTAAGTTTATATTCTTGTTGTTTCATGATATTTTTATTGAAAAGTATTGATTCAAAAGGTGACAATATTTTGTTTTGCACCAAAGGAATTAGGCAGCCACAAAAAATGATGTTGAACCCTTGTATTTTTTTCTTTGAAGTGTATATATGAAGCTTCGAAATAGAACTGCTTAGATAGGAAGTGTCCATGAAAAATCTCTCTTGGTAGGAATAAAAATTGAAAGAGGATTCATAAGGTTCTCCAACAACAGATACAACATAGCTTGTTTATTACTGTCACGGTTAGAGTAACTTTCTAGTTACGCAATCTTAAAAGAAAGCGAAGTTCATGTTAGTTCGATTGCTATATATGGATTCTTGCAAACTGATCTACTCCGATTTGTTCTAATGCAGGGAAAAGTAACCAAGCCCCTGACTTCGTATTCCTGGCCCATGTTGTGGATGTGATATCTTCCTTGCACGTTCCCTTTGTATTTCGATCATTTAGCTCAGAACCATATGTCGCCAAGCTCTTCCTGTTGCTACTCTGGCCTTTTGCTTTCGTAGTGATGCTCTTCATGTGGGCTTGGTCTAAGACCTTCTTGTTCACCTTCTACAACCTAAGGGGCCGACTCCACCAAACATGGGTAGTCCCAAGATATGGGTTTCAGGTGGTTATTGATTCGTCTGTTCTTCCTTTCTCTTTAATTATTTCCACTGAAGTATCAAATTGTTATTGTGTTTATATGTTCTTTTGCAGTATTTCTTGCCATTTGCTACAGATGGCATCAATGATCAGATCGAGCTAGCAATCTTGAGGGCAGAAAAGATGATGGAGTCAAGGTCCTCAGCCTTGCAGCATTGAATAAGGTCAGTCTGCTTAATTTGCTGAATTCCCTTGGCATTGAAGGACAAACTAGGCACCAAATGTCTTAGCTATCACCAAGCACATTTTTTATCCATGATTTGGACTGGGATGGCGGCTGTTTTCTCCATGAACCACCTTTTAATGATGATTGAGACATGAATGCTCAGGATTTGAAAGACCATTCGTTGTATGGAAACTTCAAAAGACTGAAAAGTATTCTCTGTTCTTTCCCTTTCGTTAGAATGAAGCACTCAATGGTGGTGGAACACTATTTTTACACAAACACCCAGATTTAAAAGTGCGAGTTGTCCATGGAAACACCTTGACAGCAGCTGTGATCCTTAATGAAATTCCAAAGGATGTTGTTGCCGCCAAATCACTTTTGAGGAGCGTCAAGCGACAGAAATGCTTTGTTGGCCTTCAGAGGAATGATAGGGGCCGCCTCCTTCAGTCGGAAACCTGCAAGAAAAGTCCCGGACCGATGGTTCCAGCGGGGACCCTCCGACGCTCAAGTCAGCGATCTGAAGAACAGGAATTTTTTAATGAAAGAGTAGAGATTGAGTCCCCCTCCCTTGTTGGGATCGGGCCCTTTATATACCTGTTCGGGGTCCCTCTTACCCTTCGTCCATAACAGCCGAATCATATCTTCTGTTAAGATCGGCTACAGTTGCTAAACGTGTGCCATAAGTATCGGCAACGGCCCATAGTATAGCAGCCCGTGATCTTAGCAAAAGAGAACGGGTTGACGGGCCACGTGGAAGCTGTGAACAGCAATGGGTGATAAGGTTAGTCACGTGGGCCCCAAGTGCAACCATTGGGATAGAAGATGTCGTTTAGTTGTCCCTCGTAGAGCATTAATTATGGAGTTATGGCACTATTCATGTGCAAGGCACGGTTCATGTGGCACTGTTCATGTGCATGACACTGTTCACGGCCGAGGGGAATAGACCAAGGGGCTGAGGCCGAGACCGTAGGGAAAAGCCGAGGCCAAAGCTGTTCATGGCAGAATGAAAAAAGGCCGAAGGGGCTAACATGGCAGCTACAAATACGAGAGAATGTTATAAATGCCTTAGAGCGAGTGGATGTTCGTGGCCTTTGAGGCCATAAATGTGAGTAAGGCAATAAATGCCTAGCAAGTGGATGTACATCGGAAGAAGGCCAACGCGGAGACGCGAGGCCGACGCCAAGGCGCTTTGAGGCCGATGCCGACACTGTTGAGGCCGACGCCACGGGGCTAACATGGCAGCCATAAATGAGAATAAGGCGATAAATGCCTGTATAATCGTGGCCTTTGAGGCCATAAAGGCTATAAATATGGGAGAGAATAAGGCAATAAATGCCTAGCAAGTGGATGCACGTAGGTAGGAGGCCAACGCGGACGCGAGGCCAACGCTGTTGAGACCGATGCCGACGCCAGGCGCTGTTGAGGCCGACGCCAGGCGCTGTTGAGGCCAACGCCGACGCTGTTGAGGCCGACGCCAGAGGGCTAACATGGCAGCCATAAATGAGAATAAGGCAATAAATGCCTGGATAATCGTAGCCTTTGAGGCCATAAAGGCTATAAATATGGGAGAGAATAAGGCAATAAATGCCTAGCAAGTGGATGCACGGTAAGAGGCCGACGCGGATGCGAGGCCGACGCGGTTGAGGCCGACGTCGACGCCAGGAGCTGTTGACGCTGACGCCGACGCTGTTGAGGCCGACGCCAGGGGGCTAACATGGCAGCCATAAAGAATAAGGCAATAAATGCTTGGATAATCGTGGCCTTTGAGGCCATAAAGGCTATAAATATGGGAGAGAATAAGGCAATAAATGCTTAGCAAGTGGATGCAGGCCGATGCGGACGCGAGGCATTGAGGCCGACGCCAAGGGGCTAACGTGGCAGCCATAATTGAGAATAAGGCAATAAATGCCTTATGCTCGTGGATGGAATTAAATGTCCATTGCGTTTCAAAAGAAAGCCGAGTAGAGTAGCGAGGCCATCTAGGAATTAAGCAGTTCGAAAAGGCCACTGAGGATGGCCGTCTGGATAGGATGCCATCCAAAAATTGCTCTTTATTGCCCATGGGGTCAACCGGCCCCATCAAATACCCCCCACACTCCTGAGCTTGTGTGTCCCGCGTTAGCTATGCGAAAGGAGTGTAAGACTTTTTACCTTCGCATCTACCCTTTCCTATCAACTTCAACTATGATTCCTCCCAAGTGGGGAAACCCTTTTCCTTTGGCGCTGCCTTGTGTAGACGTCTTCATGCTCTTTGGAGCCATGCTTTTGCCTGTTCAAAAAAAAACTTTTATGCAAAGTTTGAGGGTAAGTGGGTTACCCTCGACTGGCAGCCAGTAATCCTCTCCCTATGCAAAGCCCAAAAGTGGATGCCCGTCAACTATGAGTTGGGGAGTCGGCTTTTCCTAACTGTGAGTTGACTTTGGGTCTTCTACTTGTCATAAAATTTGAAAGTGAGCTGGGGAGTTGGCCTCTCCCAACTGAGTTGTCTTGGGGCTTCTTGATGGCTGAAGGTGACCAGTAATATATTGCTGGTACATAATTTAGATAAAGGTCTTACTCGATTGGCCATTGGCCATTGAGGCAGAGTTAGAGCCGCTGTGAAGCCGTTAAGGCTGTGATAAAGCTGCTGAATCAGAGTTGAGGCCATCGAGAGCCTTTTGAACCCCGAAGAGTGACCCGAGAGTCGCTGTGGTGGGACCATGCTCGGGAGCCTTTAACCCTGGAGGGTGACCTGAGAGCTGAGAGTCGTCAGGTGCCTTTTTCTTTGCGCCAACGATCTTTGCTGCCAGCGTTGGAGTCAGTCTTTGGGCTTTGGTGCTGAGCTGGCTTCGGGCTTCGATGCCGACCGGAGTCGGGCTTAAGTGCCGGGGGGAGTCTCGAGCTTGAGTGCCGATGCGGAGCCGGGCTTGAGTGCCGATGCGGGGCCGGTCTTTGGTGCTAACGTGGAGCCGGTCTTAGTTGTCGACGCGGAGCCGGTCTTTGGTGCCGATGCGGAGCCGGTCTTAGTTGCCGACGCGGAGACGGTCTTTGGTGCCGACGCGGGGCCGGTCTTTGGTGCCGACGCGGAGCCGGTCTTTGGTGCCGACGCGGGGCCGGTCTTTAGTGCTGACGTGGAGCCGGTCTTAGTTGCCGACGCGGAGCCGGTCTTGAGTACCGACGCGGAGCCGGTCTTTGGTGCCGATGCGGGGCCGGTCTTTGGTGCCGACGTAGAGCTGGTCTTAGTTACCGATGCGGAGGCGGTCTTTGGTGCCGACGCGGAGCCGGTCTTAGTTGCCGACGCGGAGCCAGTCTTAGTGCCGACGTGGGGCCGGTCTTAGGTGCCAACGCGGGGCCGGTCTTTGGTGCCGACGTTGGGCCGGTCTTTGGTGCCGACGCGGAGCCGGTCTTAGTTACCGACGCGGAGCTGGTCTTTGGTGCCGACGCGGAGCCGGTCTTAGTTGCCGACGCGGAGCCGGTCTTTGGTGCCGACGCGGGGCCAGTCTTAGGTGCCGACGCGGGGCCGGTCTTTGGTGCCGACGTGGAGCCGGTCTTAGTTGCCGATGCGGAGCCAATCTTGAGTGCCGACGTGGAGCCGGTCTTTGGTGCCGACATGGAACCGTCTTTGGTACCGACGCGGGGCCGGTCTTAGGTGCCGACGCGGGGTCGGTCTTTGGTGCCGATGTGGAGCCGGTCTTAGTTGCCGACGCGGAGCCGGTCTTGAGTGCCAACGCTGGGCCGGTCTTTGGTGCCGACGCGGGCCGGTCTTTGGTGCCGACGTGGAGCCGGTCTTAGTTGCCGACGCGGAGCCGGTCTTAGTTGCCGACGCGGAGCCAGTCTTGAGTGCCGACGCGGAGCCGATATTTGGAGCCGACGCGGGGCCGGTCTTTGGTGCCGACGCGGAGCCAGTTTTGGTTGCCGACGCGGGGCCGGTTTTGGTGCCGACGCGGGGCCGGTCTTAGGTGCTGATGCGGGGCCGGTCGTTGGTGCCGACGTGGAGCCGGTCTTAGTTGCCGACGCGGATCCGGTCTTGAGTGCCGATGCGGAGCCGGTCTTTGGTGCCGACGCGGGACCGGTCTTTGGTGCCGACGAGGAGCCGGTCTTAGTTGCCGACGCGGAGCCGGTCTTTGGTGCCGATGCGGAGCCGGTCTTAGTTTCTGATGCGGAGCGGTCTTTGGTGCCGACGCGGGGCCGGTCTTTGGTGCCAACGTGGAGCCGGTCTTAGTTGCCAACGCGGAGCCGGTCTTGAGTGCCGACACGGAGCCGGTCTTTGGCGCCGACGCGGGGCCGGTCTTAGTTGCCGACGCGGAGCCGGTCTTAGTTGCCGACGTGGAGCCGGTCTTTGGTGCCGACGCGGGGCCGGTCTTAGGTGCCGACGCGGGGCCGGTCTTTGGTGCCGACGTGGAGCCGGTCTTAGTTGCCGACGCGGAGCCGGTCTTTGGTGCCAACGCGGGGCCGGTCTTAGGTACCGACGCGGGGCCGGTCTTTGGTGCCGACGTGGGGCTGGTCTTTGTTGCCGACGCGGAGCCGGTCTTGAGTGCCGACACGGAGCCGATCTATGGTGCCGACGCGGGGCCGGTCTTTGGTGCCGATGATGAGCCGGTCTTAGTTGCCGACGCGGAGCCAGTCTTAATTGCCGACACGGAGCTGGTCTTTGGTGCCGATGCGGGGCCGGTCTTAGGTGCCGACGCGGGGCTGGTCTTTGGTGCCGACGCGGGGCCGGTCTTAGTTGCCGACGCGGAGCCAGTTTTGAGTGCCGACACGGAGCCGGTCTTTGGTGCCGATGCGGGGCCGGTCTTTGGTGCCGACGCGGAACCGGTCTTAGTTGCCGACGTGGAGCCGGTCTTTGGTGCCGATGCGGGGCCGGTCTTTGGTGCCAACATGGAGCCAGTCTTAGTTGCCAACGCGGAGCCGGTCTTTGGTGCGACGCGGGGCCGGTCTTAGGTGCCGACGCGGAGCTGGTCTTTGGTGCCGACACAGGGCCGGTCTTAGTTGCCGACGCAGAGTCGGTCTTTGATGCCGACGCAGAGCCGGTCTTAGTTGCCGATGCAGGGCCGACCTTTGGTGCCGACGCGGGGCCGGTCTTAGGTGCCGATGCGGGGCCGGTCTTTCGTGCCGACGCGGGGCCGGTCTTTGGTGCCGACGTGGGGCCGGTCTTTGGTGCTGATGTGGAGCCGGTCTTAGTTGCTGACGCGGAGCCGGTCTTGAGTGCCGATGCGGGGCCGGTCTTTGGTGCCGACGCGGAGCCGGTCTTAATTGCCGACGCGGAGCCGGTCTTGGTGCCGACGCGGGGCCGGTCTTAGGTGCCAACGCGGGGCCGGTCTTTGGTGCCGACGTGGGGTCGGTCTTAGTTGCCGACGCGGAGCCGGTCTTGAGTGCCGATGCGGGGCCGATCTTTGGTGCCGACGAAGAGCGGTCTTAATTGCCGACGAGGAGCCGGTCTTTGGTGCCGATGCGGAGCCGGTCTTAGTTGCCTATGCGGAGCCGGTCTTAGGTGCCGACGCGGGGCCGATCTTAGGTGCCAACGAGGGGCCGATCTTTGGTACTGACGTGGAGCCGGTCTTTGGTGCCGACGCGGAGCCGGTCTTGAGTGCCGACACGGAGCCGGTCTTGAGTGCCGACACGGAGCCAGTCTTTGGTGCCGACAAAGACCGGTTCCGCACTGGCAATAAAGACCGGCTCCGCGTCGGCAACAAAGACCGGCTCTGCGTCGGCAACAAAGACCGGCTCCGCGTCGGCACATCCAAGCCCGGCTCCGCTCGGCACATCCAAGCCCAGCTCCGCATCGGCACCGCCAGGCCCGGCTCCATGTTGGCACCTCCAAGCCCGGCCTCGCATCGGTACTTCCAAGCCCGGCTCCGTGTCGGCACCTCCAAGCCCGACTCCGCGTCGGCACTGCCAGGCCCGGCTCTGCATCGGCACCTCCAAGCTCAGCTCCGCATCGGCACCTCCAAGCCCTGCTCCGCGTCAGCACACTTAAGCCCAAGTTTCCTCCCGGCACCAAAGACCGGTGCCCAGCGTCGGCACTAAGGACCGGCGCCCAGCGCCAGCACCAAAGACCGGCATCCACGTTGGCGCAGAAGACCGACCTCCGCGTCGGCACCAAAAAGCCCTGGCTAGCCTGGCACAAAGACCGACCTCTGCATCATCGCCAAAAGCCCTGGCCAGCCAGGCACAAAGACCGGCATCCACATCGGCATAGAAGACCGACCTCCACGTCGGCAGCAGAAAGCCCTGGCCAGCCAGGCATAAAGACCGGCTCCGTGACACTAATGAAAAGGACTTTTCGACAAAGACCGGTTCTGCACTGGCACCAAAGACCGGCTCTGCGTCGGCAATAAAGACCGGCTCTGCGCGGCAACAAAGACCGGCTCCGCGTCGGCACATCCAAGCCCGGCTCCGCTCGGCACCTCCAAGCCCAGCTCCGCATCGGCACCGCCAGGCCGGCTCCATGTTGGCACCTCCAAGCCCGGCCTCGCGTCGGTACTTCCAAGCCCGGCTCCGTGTCGGCACCTCCAAGCCCGGCTCCGCGTCGGCACCGCCAGGCCCGGCTCTGCATCGGCACCTCCAAGCTCGGCTCCGCATCGGCACCTCCAAGCCCTGCTCCGCGTCAGCACACTCAAGCCCAAGTTTCCCCCCGGCACCAAAGACCGGTGCCCAGCGTCGGCACTAAGGACCGGCGCCCAGCGCCGGCACCAAAGACCGGCATCCACGTCGGCGCAGAAGACCGACCTCCGCGTCGGCACCAGAAAGCCCTAGCTAGCCAGGCACAAAGATCGACCTCCGCGTCATTGCCAAAAAGCCTTGGCCAGCCAGGCACAAAGACCGGCATCCACATCGGCACAGAAGACCGACCTCCACGTCGGCAGCAGAAAGCCCTGGCCAGCCAGGCATAAAGACCGGCTCCGCGTCGGCACTAAAGACCAGCGCCCAGTGTCGGCACTAAAAACCGGCTCCGCGTCGGCACCAAAGACCCGCGAAGGCAAACAGCTGCGAAGAAGCTAAGTATGCTACACTGAGAAAAAAGTCCTTTTCATTAGTGTCTGGATGCGTTACAGGAAAACGCTAAAGACCAGTTCCGCGTCAGCACTAAGGACCGGCGCCCAGCGTCGGCACTAAAGACCGGCTCCGCGTTGGCATGAAAGACCGGTTCCGCACCGACAACTAAAGAGACGGCATTGGCCTTGCCACAATGATGACGGTCGCCTTTTGTGGCTCATTGCTCGAAGGAAATCCTCTATAATCTCAAACAGCCTAAATAGGCGAAGTGATGGCTCGAAAATCGGCCGCCCAGAGGATATTAACACCCCTTTCGCGGGTGATTATGCGCTCACCCATCTCAGGGGCGGGGGGCATCTGATACGGCTGGCCGATTTCTCTGGGTGATATTATTTTTTGCGCGATTTCCAAAAATGATGTGACAGCTAAACCCAGAGCCAGCCTCAAGCGTCGGCCTCCAGCGCCGGCCCCCAGCGCCGGCTTCCAGCGCCGGCCTCCAGCGCCAGCCTCCAGCGCCGGCCTCCAGCGCCGGCTTCCAATGTCGGCCTCCAGCGCCGGCCTCCAGCGCTGGCCTTTGGCTCCGGCCTTTGGCTACAGCCTCCAGCGCTGGCCTCCATCGTCGGCTTCCAGTGCCGGCTTCCAGCGTCGGTCTCCAGCGCCGGCCTCCAGCAACAGCCTCCAACGCCGGCCTCTAGCGTCGGCCCTCAGCGACGGCCTTTGGCTCCGGCCTCCAGCGCAGGCCTCCAGCATCGGTCTCCAGCGTCGGCCTCCAGCGCCGGCTTCCAGCGTCGGACTCCAGCGCCGGCCTCCAGCGCCAGCCTCCAGCGCTGGCCTTTGGCTCCGGCCTCCAGCGCCGGCTTCCAGCGTCGGCCTCCAGCGCCGGCCTTCAGCATCGGCCACCAGCACCGGCCTCTAGCGCCGGCCTCTAGCGTCGGCCCCAGCACTGGCCTCCAGCGTCGGCCTTCAGCGACGGCATTTGGCTCCGGCCTTTGGCTACGGCCTCCAGCGTCGGCCTCCAGCGTCGACCTCCAGCGCCGGCTTCCAGCGCCGGCCTCCAGCACCGGCCTCCAGCGTCGACCACCAGCACCGGCCTCCAGCTCCGGCCTCCAATGCCAGCCTCTAGCGTCGGCCCTCAGCGACGGCCTTTGGCTCCGGCCTTTGGCTACGGCCTCTAGCGCCGGCCTCCAGCGCCGGCCTCTAGCGTCAGCCCCCAGCGCTGGCCTTTGGCACCGGCACCTTCAAGCTACCAAGCTCCCTCGCCGCTAACAGTGCTATGCAAGTGAACAGAGCCTTGTACGTGAACAGTGCCATGCAAGCCCATCCAAGGACATGAGCGGGGCCACGCAAGGAATTCCAAGTGACTTTTCCAAGATCACGAACGGTCACCGAATATGATGAACCGGCAACTTCTAAGGTCGCGGACGGTTTCCAATAGGTCAAGAGGCATACTTATGACACGTTATTACTCAGCTGTTACCAGCAAAGGGTAAGAGGGACCCCCGAACAAGTATATAAAGACCCCAATCCCCCAACGTAGGGGGGGAGAGAAAACTCAATCTCTACTCTTTCATTAAAAAAAACTCATGTTCTCCAGATCGCTGACTTGAGCGTCGGAGGGTCCCCGCTGGAACCACCGGTCCGAAACTTCTCTTGCAGGTTCCTGGCGGAAGGAGACGGTCTCCATCATTCCTGTCGCTTGACGCTCATCAAAAGTAACCCTTCTACATCCTCGAGACGGAGACCCCTCTACATCCTCGAAGGTCTGTAGAGATTCCAGCTCGCCCGGCACTCATCTACCGTGGTTTGACGGCAACACCTGCCATGCTGGAGGCATGGTCCATTGCTTGGAAGGTTGGACCCATCAGGAGGTTGGCGCCATCGACGTCGACCGGATCGATGTGGTGTGGAGAGCTGCATTGAAGCATGGGCTAGCACCTGTTTCAGATGGAAGCATTCAAACTCCCCAACACATTCAACCTCCTAATTAGTTTCATTTGCTCAAATAACAACAATAATAATAAAAAATAAAAAATGTTATATGTAACAAAGCCATATCTTTTCATGAAGGAATAGTCATCTACGGTAGGAAATTCCAAAGCTTGCACTAATTAAGGTGCTGTTCTTTGACAAGTATGTCATGGGATTACAATTTACAAAAGCAAGGGCTTTTCCTTGTATCTGGTAGTTGTAGGTCCACGTATGTGGTAGATAGAAACTTTGGGTCAGAGGACAAAAAATAAAAATAAAAAAAACGCATGCAGTAGCTAGATTGGTGGGTGCCTCTGAAAGATGTAAGACATGCATAGGTGGAGATGGTTGTCCCTTCCCATCACGCTTTGATAAAGGGCTGGAAACCAATTCCCCTGCTTTTTGTTTTTTTGTGTCATGCTATTCAAAGCGTTTCATGCACGTATTTGGCAGTACCGCACACGCGCGTTGAAGTTTAAGCTCGAGAGGACGAGGCTATTAATTTGCCCAAACAAGTGGGTGCTACACTGCTACGTTAGTTCCATCCAGCAGAAGGAATGCAGGCCACGCATGACACGAGTCTGTGGCAGGGGGCATTAAAAGCCTGCTTTTGAGCCTTCCAAAATTCCGCTTGAGCAAGGACAAGGTGGGAAGAGAAAGTGATGTCCGCGTATGTTGTTTGGGAGCTTCTATTTGCACCGTCCAGTACATCCTTTCCTCTATTTTTTTTTAATTTTTTTTTAAAAAAAATTAATTTTTAAATTATTCTTAAATTCCTTTCTCTTCCATGCATTTCGATAGCAGTCCCATCTGCTTCCCCACCCTCAGGTTCCTCCTCTTTTTTTATTTGCTCTGGCAGCACCCCTCTCCCCCTTCTTTCCCTGCTCCAATGGATCTCCTTTTAGTTCACTTTGGCAGATTCACTCTAGCAGCCCTCCCTCTTCGGCACCGACGTCCTTTTCCAACTTTCTCTTGCGCTGATAAAAGGATGAAGCGAACAAAAAAGGAGACGAAGAAGGGCTACCGGAGCGAACCAAAGGGGAAGGGTCTGCCGATGCAAACAGAGAATGGGAGAAGCCGGGAGGGGATACCGAAACGAAGAAGGAGGAGGAAGCCGAGGGGAGTCCACCGGAGGGAACAGAGAAGAGGGGAAGCCGAAGGAGGCTACCGGAGCGAACGGGGAAGAGGGGTGTTGGTGCAGATTATGGCTACCTAATTGATAAGATTGAGTCTAAAGTTATACTCTATGTCCTTAAGATAATTTTATCTTGCAACGGTGCTTACAATCAGTATGACGATTGTCTCTCAGGATATAGAAGTCTTCTTTTGATGAAAGCAGCACTACAATTCACCAAAAATTCGAACCAAGAATGCTTCCCTCTTTTTAATGCACTATAGCTATACTTCCTTAAGGAGAGTATGCAAATGCTTAAGAGAGGGGAAAGGATTGGATTGATTGGAATCAATTCGGAATCAATGAAATGCAAGGTCTAGGGTCCTATTTATATGTTTTAGGTGCCCTTTGGAAGCAACCCTACGGATTTAATTTAAATTGAATTACTTTGATGGATTTGATCAAAGGATGTGAGGGTAAGGGCTTATCACTCTTGACATGCCTAATCGTCTTCGTGATCTTCAGATCAAGCGATCCGATAAGCCTTTCCATGATCTGAAAAGCCATTTCTTCGATGAGATAAGCCAATTTCACGATCGGATAAGTCATAGCATGGCTTTGATATGCCTTTTCACGATCGAAATGTTGACTTATCACAACGGCCTGATCGGAGCAATATCTTATCTCGAATGGGCGCTTATCACCAACAGTCAATAGTTGACCGATTAGCCGATGGGTGTAAGCCGTTGGATCGACACTGCCTCGATCGTGATCATGATTTGATCACCGCATCTTGATCCTTCATCTGATCGATCAATGATCAGTCTGATCCTGATCCGATGATCAACGATAAATTGATCTCAGGCCCTTATCTTAATCAGATCAGTTTCCACCATCTGATCCTCATGATCAAGAAAAAATTTAAAGCCCCTTAAGCTCCTCGTGGTGATCAATCAGTCTCCACCGTCGGATCCTCATAATCAAGAAAAAATTTAAAGCCCCTCAAGCTCCTTGCGATAATGCGCATGTGCAAAGTGCAAAGTGCACCTACAAACCGCCCTTCGCACATGTGCATGGGTGATGCTACACATCACCCTTAAGCTCTCCACTTATGGTGAGCTTAAGGAACTTAAGCTTCAAGGAAGAGGTTATTATATAAGTGAACCTTCTTTCTTAATTTTTTTGATGTAAGACTAAATGTCCTCACAATTTCTCATTCACCCACATAAGGAGGTAATGGGCTTTCAAGGCCCATTTAGGTATTTCAGGCCTATTTTAGCCCATTACCCAACAATCCCCCACATGAATAGAAATTGGACTTAGATCAAAGATCATCAAAGATCAGCAAAGGCAAACCCCATATAAAAGGATTTTAATGCAAATGAATATGCAGACACTAAAGAGAGTATAATGCGATGAAGTTGTATCATAATAGATAGCTTGTGGCTTTGAACCTTCCTTAGTGAGTTGTTATCGAGTTTACTTGTAAAAAAATGAACATGATGTCTTAAATTTTTCAGCGTTTTGTATAAACTAAGACAATAACAATCACACAACTTCTGTCCAAGCATTCTTTTGGTTCTCATGGTTGTGTTCATTTTGGCTCCGAACATCTTCTGATTTCATGAGTGCTTCAGAGAATTAAACCTTAAAATTCTCATAGAATTAGCCCAGTTTACACTCATATAGGTGATTGTTATTAAGAGTATCCTGCTATACCCTACATAAATGTTTATGTCATAAGAATTATTAAAAGTAATGCTTATCCTAGTTCCTTTAGCAGGTAGCACCAATTATCATAGGAATGAGTAGGATTGGACATCCTTAGCGCTATACAAGTCTCTTCATAATTTAGTTGTCCCGTTTGAACGTAGATCTTGGGATCTCCAATCAGTTAGGTTGGGTATTTACTATGAAGATTTTTTAGTTATAGATTTTAAGCTCATTCCTCTCGATAAATAGTTTACTTGATCTCTTGATAACCCCTTTGTTAATGGATCTACTAGGTTTTTCTTTGACTGAATATAGTCAATAGAAATTACACCAATTTCAAGTAATTGCTTAATGGTATTATGTTTGCGATGTATATGTCTAGACTTACCATTATACATCTTATTATGTGCTCTGCAAATTATCGATTGACTATCACAATGTATGCATATTGCAGACACAGGCTTTGCCAACATAAAATATCTTCTAAAAGGTTTTGAAGCCGTTATGCTTCTTCAGCAGCCTTTTCTAAAGCAATAAACTCAGATTCCATAGTGGATCGAGCTATACACGTTTGCTTAGAAGATTTTCATGACACAACACCTCCTCCTAAGGTGAATTCATATCCACTTGTGGATTTTGTATCTTTTATGTTAGATATCCAATTTGCATCACTGTATCCTTCTAGTATAGCTGGATATCTTGAATAATGTAATTCATAACTTAGGGTATATCGCAGATATCTTAATACCCTTATTAGAGCTATCCAATGATTTGGACCTGAATTACTTATGAATCTGCTCAACTTATTGACAGCATATGTTATGTCAAGACGAGTACAATTCATGACATACATTAAACTGCCAATATATATGAATATTCCAACTGAGATATGGGTTCTTCAGTATACTTAGCCAAATGTACATTAACATCTACATGTGTTTTCACCAAGCTAGTATCATACTTTTTAAACTTATTTAATATTTTCTCAATATAATGAGATTGAGATAATATTATTTCTTCAGATGTTCTAGTAATTTGAATCCCTAGTATAACATCTGCAACACCCATATTTTTCACGTCAAAATGTTTGATCAACATTTTCTTTGTCTATTTAATCATATCAGTATTACTACCAATGATTAACAAGTCATCTACATATAAGCAGATTATCACATACCTTTCAGACAGGGTTTTGGCATATATACATTTATCACATTCATTTATTTTGAATCCATTTGATAACATGACATTATCAAATTTTATATGTCATTGCTTAGGTGCTTTTTTTAATCCATATAAGGATTTAACAAGTCTACATACCTTCTTTTCTTGTCCAAAAATAATAAATCCCTCAGGCTGTTCCATGTATATTTCTTTATTTAATTTACCATTAAGAAAAGCAATTTTAACATCCATTTGATAAATTTTAAGATTGTTAATGGCTGCAAAAGTGATTAACATTCTTATAGATGTTATTCTACTTACTGGTGAATAGGTATCAAAGAAGTCTATACCTTCTTTTTGTTTGAAGCCCTTAGCCACTAATTTGGTTTTATACTTGTCAATTGATCCATCAGCCTTTAGCTTTTCTTAAAATTTCACTTGCATCCTAGAGATTTCATACCATATGGTAAGTCTACCAACTCCCAGGTATGATTGTACATGATAAACTCAATTTCACTATTAACATCTTCTTTCCAAAAAAGTGCTTCTGGATTAGACATTGCCTCCTTGAATGTCTGAGGTTCATCTTGTAACATATAAGTTACATAATCAGGACCAAAGGATGACATTGAGACAATTATAACTTTATAGGAATTTCAGGTATTATGCTTTGAAAGACTGAAATGCAAAGTTTATCATGATATTAATAACAAACTAATTTATCAGGAGATAGGAATGACTCATTGCACTAGAAGCCAACAAAATGACGAGGGCTCTCAGGTTGGTACTGCTGGTCAACCGGGGGGTCAGGAAGCTACCGGTGGTGCTGGCCCTGACACTCAAGTCGAGGCTGATCACCAGCGACTCCAGTCCGAGATGCTTCAGGTTCTCTCGAGTATGGCGCAGTCAATGCGGGACATGCAGCATCAGATTCTGCAGGCCTTGTCCACTCAGCCTGCTCCTCCTGCCCCACAAACTCAGCCTACCCCTCATGCTCCACAAACTTAGCCAACCGTACCGACCCAATCTGCACCATTGACCCAGCCTACTCCACCTCAACCCTGGGTAGGGGTTGGCCGCAGCTTTGCAAATTTCAAAAGTTTGCCCCTGCTCCTTTTTCTGGATCCACCAACCCTGTTGATGCTGAACGGTGGATGCGAGACATGGAGAAGGCTTTTACGTCCCATGATAGTCAGGAAATGGAGTGGATCTGATTTGCCACCTATCTTCTCCAGGGGGAGGCTTATGATTGGTGATTAGTTGAGGAGCAGCGATGGGGTGGATAGGTTATTTCTTGGGGAGAGTTTAGGGTGACATTTTCGACAAATACTTTTCCAGGAGTCTACATAGACAAATGGAATCAGAATTTATCAAATTAGAGCAAAGGAATCTTTATGTGGCCCAGTATGAAGCTGAATTCACCAGGTTGGCCCGATTTGCTCCAAATATTGTGACCAATGAAATGGCCAAGATCATTAGATTCATTGAGGGACTGCAACCAAGACTGAGGCAAGCGGTCAATGCATTTGAGCTTCTCACTCACAGTGTTGTGGTGAATAAGGCCTTGGTGATTGAGAGGGATATGAATGTTGTTCAGAGAGGGATTGAGAGCAGTAGAGGAAGAGGAAAGGACCTATTTCTAGTCAACCCCTAGCTCAGGCCAGAAAGAGACCAAGTTGGAGGATATTCCTATAGCTCGAGAATTCCCTGATGTCTTCCCTGATGATTTGACTGATTTGCCCCCAGATCAAAAAGTCAAGTTCTCCATTGATCTAGTTCCTGGAACTGGACCTATATCTAAGGCCCCTTACCGCATGGCCCCAGTTGAGCTAAAGGAACTGAAGGATCAGTTGCAGGAGCTCCTAGATCAGGGATTTATCAGACCCAGTGTTTCCCTTTGGGGTGCTCTAGTTCTATTTGTTAAGAAGAAGGATGGCAGTCTTTGGCTTTGCATTGATTATCGAGAAATCAATAAGGTAACAGTGCAGAATAAGTACCCTCTGCCGAGGATTGATGACTTGTTTGATCAACTCCAAGGAGCCCGAATATTCTCAAAGATTGATCTCAGGTCAGGGTACCATCAACTCAAAGTCAAGGAGAGGGATGTGCCTAAGACAGCATTCAGAACCAGATATGGCCATTATGAGTTCTTAGTGATGTCGTTTCGGTTAACTAATGCCTCAGCAACATTCATGGATTTGATGAACAGAATTTTTAAACCATACTTGGATCAGTTTGTGGTGGTTTTTATTGATGACATCTTGATATATTCCAAGAGCCATAAGGAGCATGAGGACCATCTGAGAATCGTGCTTCAGATTCTTCGGGAGAAGAGACTTTATGCCAAGCTGCAAAATGTAATTTTTGGTTGGATCAAGTATCTTTCTTGGGTCATATAATATCCAAAGATGGCATATCTATGGATCCGATAAAGATTGAGGCTATCATAAGCTGGAGCTGACCTTCCAATGTGGCAGAAATCAGAAGCTTCTTAGGACTAGCCGGGTACTACCGTAAATTTGTAAAGAACTCTCTCGCATTGCTCTACCCCTAACTCGCTTAACCCAAAAGCGAGTGAAGTTTGACTGGACAGAGGAGTGTGAGAAAAGTTTTCAAGAGTTAAAGCAGCGCCTAGTGACAGCTCACATTCTTGCTCTTCCGACAGGATTTGAAGGTTTTAATCTATATACTAATGCCTCTCGAAAAAGATTAGGATGCGTTCTGATGCAGAATGGAAAGGTGATAGCCTATGCCTCCAGACAACTGAAGCCTTATGAGCAGAATTATCCTACTCATGATATGGAATTGGCTGTTGTAGTTTTTTCCCTGAAGATTTGGTGGCATTATCTATATGGGGTGCCGTGTGACGTGTATACAGATCATGAGAGTCTAAAATACATCTTCACATAGAAGGAGCTAAACTTGAGGCGGAGGAGGTAGTTGGAACTTCTGAAGGACTATGACCTGACCTATACTATCATCCTAGGAAGGCCAATGTAGTAGCTGATGCCTTGAGCAAAAATCCTCTTCTGAGTTAGCTGCTATGATTACTTTTCAGCCTCACATATTGAGGGACCTTGAGAGGTGGGAAGTTGGATTGAGAGTACAGCGGTCTGATGGACTTGTTGCAGCACTTGTACTCCAGCCAACCTTAGTGGACAGGATCAAGTCCTCCCAGAAAGAAGATCCAGATTTACAAAAGATTAAAGAAGCTATGCAGTCAGGAGTTCAGAATGAATTTTATGTAATGGAGTATGGATCCTTGATATTTGAAGGAAGACTTTGTGTGCCAAACATTGAGGAGCTAAAGGCCAAAATTTTGAAGGAGGCTCACTATTCTCCCTATACTATGCATCCATGTGGCACTAAGATGTACAGAGACTTGAAGGAAATCTTTCGTGGAAAGATATGAAGAAGGAGATTGCTCAATATGTGGCCAAGTGCTTGGTGTGTCAGCAAGTGAAGGCCGAGCATCAAAGGCCTACGGGACCTCTTCAGTCTCTGATGATTCCTCAGTGGAAATGGGAAATGATCACAATGGACTTTGTGACTGCTCTGCCCAAAACTCCCAGGAGTAATGATGTTGTTTGGGTTATTGTGGACAGACTAACAAAATCAGCTCATTTCTTATCTTTCAGAGTTAGGGTCTCTAGTGATAGATTGGCTAGTTTGTATATTGAGCAGATCGTGAGACTCCATGGTGTTCCTGTATCTATTGTATCAGATAGGGATACTAGGTTTGTGTCTCAGTTCTGGAAGAGTCTTCATAAGGCTATGGGAACCAAATTAAATTTTAGTACAGCCTATCATCCCCAGTTAGAGGGACAATCTGAGAGGACCATACAGATTTGGAAGACATGTTGCGAGCCTGTGTGATGGATTTGGGTGGAGCATGGGATAACCACTTACCTTTAGCAGAGTTTGCCTATAATAATAGTTACCAGGCCAGTATCCAGATGGCTCCATTTGAAGCTCTGTATGGTAGGAGGTGCAGATCTCCTTTATGTTGGGATGATGTGGGGGAAAGAAAATTGCTAGGCCCTGAGCTGATTCAGCATATAGTAGATAAGATGCATTTGATCAGGGAGCGTCTTCGTACAGCTTAGAGCAGGCAGAAGAGCTATGTTGATGTCAGAAGGAGGGAATTAGAATTTCAGGTTGGGGATCATGTATTCTTAAGGGTATCACCAACCAAGGATGTGATGAGATTTGGGATCAGAGGAAAGCTGAGTCCACATTATTGGACCTTTTGAGATCTTGAGCAGAGTCGGAGAGGTAGCTTACAGCCTGGCACTGCCTCCGATTCTATCTGGGATACACAATGTGTTTCATGTCTCTATGTGAGGAAGTATATTTCTGACCCCAACCATGTAATAGAGTATGAGCCTATACAGTTGAAGAAAGATTTATCATATGAGGAGCATCATGTGCGTGTCGTGGACTGTACGGATCAGGTTCTGAGACGGCGTACCATTCCCTATGTCAAGGTGCAATGGAGTAATCATTCTGAGAGGGAGGCTACTTGGGAGCTTGAGGAGGAAATAAAAAAGAAGTATCCACAATTATTTGTATCTTAATATAGTTAATGATGTATCGCCGACTGTTGACTTTTGGTCTCTTACTGCATCTGGGTTCATCTTCAAGATTTCTTTTCATGACTACTACTAGCAGTATTATCATAAGTTCTTTTATTTGGACTTATTTTAATTTTTCTTTGCTTGAAAATATATTTTCAAAGAATGTTGCATTTCTTGATTCTATGATTGTATTTTTCTGTATATCAAATATATCTGATTTATACACAAGAAAGCGATATACACTACTATTATGTGCATAACCGATAAATATACAATCAACAGTTTTAAGTCCTACTTTAACCTTTTTGGGTCCGAAATAGCTACTTTAGCTAGACACCCCCACACTTTAAGTAATTGTAAAAGGTTTTTTTCCTTTCCATAACTCATATGGAGTAACATCCTTCTTCTTAAGAAGTATCTTGTTAAGAATATGATTGGTGAGAGAATTGCTTGTCCCTATAAATTTTATGGTGTACGAGAATTTATCAATATAGCATTCATCATTTCTTTTAATGTGTAGTTTTTGCATTCCGCAATTCTATTAGATTGAGGTGAATAAGGAGCCGTAGTTTGATGAATAATGTCATGCTCTTGATAGAATACGTCAAAAGGTGCATCGTATTCTCCACTTCTATCACTCGTTATGGCCTTAATCTTTTTACCAAGTTGATTTTTAACTTCATTCTTATAACATTTAAACATTTTTAAAGTCTCATCTTTAGACTTTAATAGATACACATAGTAGTATGTTGTTGAATCGTCAATAAATATTATAAAATACTTTTTACCTCTTCGAGTTTGAACTGACTTTAAGTCACATATATTACTGTGAATTAAGTCAAGAGGTTCAGTATTTCATTCTACTGAAAGAAATGGTGTTTTTGCTAACTTAGCTTTAACACACACTTCACACTTGTAATGTGGATCAATTTCATGATTAAGTAATAATTCTAATTCCATTAATTTTTGTAATGAATTAAAATTCACATGTCCTAATATATCTTGTCATAAATAAGAAGAGTCAACCATATAAGCAGAAGAGGAAGCTTTATTCATTTCAAGGTTTCTATGTATAGCCATTACATTAAACCTTGAATAATCCATTATTCAAGTAACCCCTTCTAATAAATATTCTCCTCTTAGTGAGTATAAATTTGTCAGACTTAAAGACCATCCTAAAGCCATGTTTGCTTAGGAGGGAGCCTGATATAAGATTCTTCTGGATGTTAGAGACATGTAGCACATCGTTAAGTAGAAGCTCCTTGCCAGATGTCATCTTCAAAACAATGTGGCCAAGTCCTTCTATCTTGGATGTAGCGGAGTTACCCATGATCAGATTTCTACCATTGATAGGAGTATATGATGAGAACATACTCTTATCAGAGCAGATATGTCTGGTAGCTCTAGTGTCAATGTACCACTCATTAGCTTTGTCAACCATGTTTGCTTCAAACACAACAGTTGACAGCATCATCTCAGATACCTCTTGGGATAGGGTTTCATAATATTGACCTCTTTCTTTTCCTTATCCTTGAAACAACAGTCCTTGGATTTGTGTCCTTGCTTTCCACAGATAAAGCACTTTCCCTTGAACTTATATTTCTTTGGATTGCCCTTCTTCTATTTAAATCTTACCTGAAAACTTGCATTTCTTCTTTCCTTCTATGAGGTTGGCCTTAGGCTTAGCAGGTTATCCTCCTGTCTTCTTGTCTTAGCTCTTATTATCTTCCTCGAACCTTAAGCAAAAAATTAGATCTTCAAGTCCCATCTCCTTCCGCTTATGCTTCAGGTAGTCTTGAAGTCTTTCATAATGGTGGTAGCTTCTCTATGATGGAAGCTACCTGGAATGACTCATTGAGAGATATTTTCTCTGCATGTATCTCATGTAGGATGATCTGAAGCTCTTGGACTTGCTCCATAATAGTTTATGGTTAACCATTTATAGTATAAGAACCTTCCAACCACAAACTTCTTATGTTCAGCATCCTCTGTCTTATACTTTTTATCCAGGGATGCCCATAACTCCTTGGTAGTAGCAATACTATTGTACACATTGTATAGGGTATTATCTAGACCATTTAGGATGTAGTTCTTGCAAAGGAAGTCTGAATACTTCCATGCCTCCACCACAGTAATGACTTGCTTGTTGGTCTCCCTTTCCTTCAGAACAGATGGATCTTTATTCAGTACTCTAACCAGATTCAGAGTTGTGAGATAGAATAGCATCTTCTGTTGCCACCTCTTGAAGTCCGTGCCGGAGAATTTCTCCGGTCTCTCAACTTGACGGATGTTTGTAGGGAGAAATAGTCTCCGAGGCATGCATATTTTTAAAAATTGATAACTATTATCATTATGGAAATTAAAAGATTACATATTAATCTATCTAATATGCATCAAGATTATATCTTTGCCTATATATTCAGGGTCGTTGATCTAAAATATGCATATAAAAACATCAAGATCATATCTTGATCTTCAAGATGACTAGTCACACTATTATCTTGAAGCCTACCTTAAGATCTAGGGATCAAATCACTTACCTTAAGAACAGTAGGTAAATTCTTATTGCTCTGTAGCCGTTCAATCGTCCGGCCTCTAGAATCGTCACGCGAAGCCCCGAATGATCAGATTTCTGGGAGTGCTAGCTCGCGGAAAAATAGCTTGCTGATCTTGAATCCTCTCACTTGAATCTTCCTCCAAGATCCACCAGGCTTCCGCTAACACCAGAATCACCAGAATTTTCTATTCTAACATTTTAGAATTACAATCCATGACAATTTAGAATTACAATCCACGACAAATCATGTATTGTTGTTCTATTTTTTGTTCTGTGTTCTCTGGTGAGGGAATGCCCTCTATTTATAGTCTCAATTTAGCCTTGACATTTAATTCTGACATTTAAGAATCCGTCGTTTGGCAAAAAACGAAGAGACGCCGAAGGCGCAGCGCTTGGTTTAATTCCGACGTTCGGAGAAAACCAAAACCAAGGAGTCGCGGCGTTTGGTTTAGTTCCATCGTTCGGAGAAAACCAAGAGACAAGGGATAAATCCGACGTTCGGTAAACTAAATATCATGCATTAAATTCTATCTCATGAGATGAGATTTTAGCCATCTCATCATATGAGATCCATATTCGAAAGGTTTAGGTTCTGATCTGAATTTATTTGACTTAACCCACATAGATCATGGTCCAAGCCAAAATCAAATTTGGCTAGTCCTGAATCTATTTAAATTCAAATCAAGTCTAATTTCAAATCAATATTTGAAATTGACTTGTCCTTCTAATAGACTTAAACCAAATTGAATCTTATTCAATTGTACTTAACCCAATTGAGATAATTCAATCAATCAAATTGATTAATTAAATCATATACGATTCTCATCGTTGATCAGCAAAGATCATCCTAGGAAACTTCTATGCATGTGACTCTCTAGGTTCGAACCTAAGCTGGTAGCATAGAAACAACTTTCTATACTAATCGATGTGCCCATCTAGCAATGGAACCCGACGTCCGGATAGGTCAAAGAGTTGCCGAGCAAACTCCAAGAACCCTAAGAAACAGTTACCGTATAATTCATCCTCTTGACCAAAAATGCTAAGGATGGCTTAAGAGCCTGACAACTCTAAATAGCAATCCATAAAGTGATTTCAACTTTAGTGATCATGTGACTTTCACATGAAGTGCCTTGGCCAAGGTCTTGCTAAATTGAAACACAAGCATTTCTCCTTTTAATGGGATAGGTCAAATTCCATCTTGATCCACAACTGACTACCACAAGTACTTGACTGCACCCAGTAACCTTTCGTAGCTGGATTACAAATCCAGGTGGTTCGGCACCTAAGTACAATGAGTTGCTTGTAAGCCACTGGTTGTGATCTTCAGGTCTGAAGGATACTATACCTATATCTTCTCGGATTAACTCTTGACAGCAGAGTCCGGAAATGAGTCACGTTCGGTGAAATGTACTCCTACATTTTCACCTGTATGTCATACCAGTGTCTCTACACTCCTTGGTTAAGAGGATAACAACAAATATGATATACAACGTCCTATAATTGATAGTACTATGGCCCTGTCATAGTATATCATTTGGTCGTGAACTCTTTTAAGGACCTTCTAAGATAAATCCTCTTTTATCGTGAGGAAGATCCTAAGGGCTTCATTACTTTCAGGAGTATTAAGAAGATGTTCTTGTAATGAATAAACTGCCAAATAACTTGTATTAATATATCAATTTATATAATTTACATCAGCACAATCATCAAATGATTGGCTTTAGGATACAATTCCCAACAATGTTATCATTGTAGCCATCTGCAGTAGCACTTCCGTGATAGCAGAAAATTGTCTTAAGATTTTTGATGTAGATTATGGCTACCTAATTGATAAGACTGAGTCTAGAATTATACTCTATGTCTTTAAGATAATTTCGTCCCGCAACGGTGCTTACGGTCAGTATGATGATTGTCTCTCAGGATACAATAGTCTTTTTTTGATGAAAGCAGAACTACAATTCACCAAAAATTTAAACTAAGAATGCTTTTCTCTTTTTAATGCACTATAGCTATACTTCCCTAAGGAGAGTATGCAAATGCCTAAGAGAGGAGAAAGGATTGGATTGATTGGAATCAATTTGGAATTAGTGAAATGCATGGGTCTAGGGTCCTATTTATAGGTTTTAGGTGCCCTTTGGAAGCAACCCTATGAATTTAATTTAAATTGAATTACTTTGATTGGATTTGATCAAAGGATGTAAGGGTAAGGGCTTATCACCCTTGATATGTCCAATCGTCTTCGTGATCTTTAGATCAGGTGATCTGATAAGCCTTTTTATGATCTGAAAGGTCATTTCTTCTATCAGATAAGCCAATTCCATAATCGAATAAGTCATAGCATGGCTTTGATATGCCTTTTCATGATCGAAATGTTGAATTATCACAACGGCTTATCACAACGGCCTGATCGGAGCGAGCCTTATCTTGGATGGGCACCTATTACCAATGGTCAACAACCAATCGATCAGCCGATGGGTGTGAGCCGTTGGATCGACACTGCCTCGATCGCGATCATGATTTGATCACCGTATCTTGATCCTTCATCCGATCGATCAACGATCAGTCTGATCCTGATCCGATGATCAACGGTCAATTGATCTCAGCCCCATATCTTAGTCCGATCAATCTCCATCGTCGGATCCTCATGATCAAGAAAAAAATTAAAGGCCCTCAAGCCCCTCGCAAAGTGCAAAGTGCATAGTGCAAAGTACAAATGCAAAGTGCGCCCTTTGCATATGCGCATGCGCATGGTGAGTCTAAGAAACTTAAGCTTCAAGAAAGAGGTTTTCATATAAGTGAACCTTCTTTTCCTAATTTTTGATGTGGGACTAAATATCCTCATAATTTTTCATTCACACACATAAGAAGGTAATGGGCTTTCAAGGCCCATTTAGGTATTCTAGGCCTATTTTGACCCATTACCCAATAAGGGGAAGCGAGGGAAGGGGGGCTGCCGGAGCATACAGGGGAGGGGGTACAGAGGGTTTTAATAGTAATTTAGGAATTAATTTTTTTAAAAAAATTGAGGGGTGTACTGAGCAATTTGGGCGGTGCAAATAGAAGCTCCCATATTGTTTGATGCTGAATGGTAATTCAAGATTATTTTAATAATTTAAAAATAATATTACCAAAAAATGGATTTTTGAGAAGATTTTTTTTTAATATACGCATGCTTAATTGGCCATGGAAAGAAGCTTGAGCTCAAACAAGTTTTGTTGGTTAGCCATTCTGCTTTCTGAGAGGTAAATGGTTATTTTTAAATTTATTCTTAGCATAAAAAAATTATACAAGCACTCCAAATCAGAATTCTCCTACCTAATTTCAACCTAATCTTACACTTTGGATTTCATGTAACTAGCCAACATGATCCCTACTTGATCATATGAGATGAGAACTAGGTTATGCTTAAAAGTTCTGATTTCCTTAATTACATAATAGAATAAGTATAGCCATATCATGATCTAGCTAGATATAGCAATTTTTTTTATTTTTCTTATCTATGTAGGAATTGTTCTAAATGGGATAGAGATGGAAGAATTTTTCTTTCGATGAGGATGTGAATAAAAAAAAAAACTATCCTTATAATTGGAAATGAGTGAGATGGACGAAGAGGGCACTCTTCATCCCATAGGATCCCCGATCCGTATTCCATGAGATCTATGCATATTTATATTACTTAGATAATATTATATTATTTTAATATTCTAAATATAGCCTCATACATAATTTTAAAATATTTTAAAATTACATGCTCCCATCTTCTTTATATTTATTGAGACTTATAGTTGGATGTATTTATTTCTTGTAAAGTAGCTCATGATCATATACTTATGTTATTTTGCTTTTTGAGATTATAGTTTAATACATTACTTATAATTAATTCATAGCATTTGCAGCTAAATTTATTTAAATTTATTTTATTTGTTATATGAAACTCAATACTTTATTTTATTTTTAATATAATGATTAAGAATTAAAATAAAAAATAAATATTTTAATATAACAGATATCTTTGTGAAATAAAAAAAAAGGATCTTATTAAAAATGAGATAGGTGAGGAAAAGAATCTTTACAAGAGTGGAGATGGAGAATTTCAGTTCCTATGAATGGAGATGAGGATGGGGATAGGGATGAAAATGGGGATATATATGGCTAAAATAGTAGTCAAGACGAAGATAAAGAATTGCTCCCCATCCTTCACCTACACCATGCATTGTCATTCCTAATTTGGCTATACTTAATAATTGCTTAGAACTGGAATCAGATTCCATATGTGTTGGATTGAATATTCAATTAGAATTTGATTCACTGTAAGTTTGGATTTAAATCAAGGTAAAGTCATGAAGGCTGTTACTTCTCTACAGGTTGAGTAAACTTGTTGCATCATCCATGACATCAAAAATCAGGAACACGTGTGATGCAGGGATGCAAATGGACCAAGTGGCAGGCTGGACTTCACATTGTTCAGGGAGAGTTGTCAGGTTGGATGCCATTGGAAGCAATTGGTATCCGTAATTTGACATATTCCCTCATTGATGCATGTTTTTCATAATATACTTCAAAACAAGGTGCATGTCCATCGATAACTACTGAATGTGATTGGTATATGAAGTTATGGCAAACCAACTTGATACCATTTAGCATCAACCAATGCTCTGATAGGTTGTGAATCGAACATAATAAAAATGTTCAACTTGAAGGATGAGCTGTTAGGTTGGATGCCATTGAAAGCAATTGGTATCCGTAACTGGGCACATTCACTCATTGGTGCTTCTCTTCAAAACAAGGTGCATGTCCATCATCAATAGCTACTGAATACGATTGGTATCTGAAACCCAAATTTTTGGTTATAGTAAACTAACTTGATACTATCTAACATTGACCAATATTTGATAGATCATGAACCAAACCTAATTAAAATGTTTTTCAACATGAAAGGACATCACCTGTTAAATATCTTTCCTCGAACGATGTTGAATTCAACAACCCTAATAAAAGCCAGTCCTTCCCCTCCAAGGCTATGTGAACCAAATTGGCATGGAATGATGTTGAATTCAACAACCCCAATAAAGGCCAGTCCTTTTCCCCTCCAAGGCATAGAACTTCCTCCGTACTCTAATTTCATCGACTTGATAAAATCTTAGGTGGGTTCATTCCCTCCCAGTTCTAAACGATTATAAATAAATAAATAAATACAATATTAAAAAACCCTCAAGTTTAGTGTTCATGAGAGGTTAAGTAAATTAGTAATGTTAAAGGTGGACCCACGTACAAACCCTCACCCCATCACTGTTATGGTTTCAGCTAGCCCATCATCCACCAGCAGATCATATATCTGGGGTATATAAGAAGAATGAAACTCCACCCTTCACATTGTTAGGAGCGGTTTCAGATGTTGATGAAACATTTCATGGGATGTCGAAATATATTACTATCTATCCCAACTATTAAAAAAGAATCATTTCATTATTGCTCTAGTATCTAAATCAATGTATCTTGAGACACTTTTTGTTTCAATTATCATGATAAGACGAGACAACGGGGCGCATCCCATTTTATTAAAAATCAGAATAACCCATCCTACATACAAGATGTAAAATTTGGGTTAAGAGGGCATACTAAACCTTCATTCCCTTGGAGAAGCACTTCTCTTTCCATTAGAAGCTAAGGATATACATGAGTAAGCTGAGCACAAGCTGTTGGATTTTTAATACCATATTGGGCTTATATGTAAAATAATTATGTATGTGGACTGTCAAATAAGGTTAAGCCCAATTAAAAGTGATCAGCTAAGGTTTCAGTGATTTGGGCTTTAATATATCTGATAAAGTGTGGCCCTTTAATGTGTAGAGACCTAAGGGGTTATTTATATTTTTATGATGGGATAAAATAGAATACGAAAAGATAATGATGAAGTTATCTATATATAGCGGTTATGGTCCTTGGATCGCATGTACGACCTTCTTCTCTAAATCCCATCATCAGAAAGAATAGCCTAGAGAAAATTCTAAAGGGCTCTTTGGAAGTACGTGTTGATCTAGAAGGCCAACTGTAGGATTCTGTAAAGCAATCAAGTAATATGGATTCAGGTACGCTTTCGTTATGTTTATTAATTCTTGATGATTGAACATGAATGATTCTTGGGCTTCATGGTGATGATTTTCACCATAGATTCAGATTTAATTTTCATCAATTGGTATCAGAGCCCCTATTCATGTTGAATCATTGAGAAATTTTTTGGTTATATGCATTGATATTCATATTTGTGCATATGTCTTCTTTGGTTTTATTCAGCAACCGTGAGACAAATACTCATTAGTTTATTATAATTTTTTTTTGACGTTAATGATATTTTTTAATATCTAAAGATCTAGTTTTTAAATAAACAAAGGTCATAGTACATCAAAACTTTATTTTAGTTCTAGTTTGATGATTATGAATTCTGATGTTAAGAGCGAAAGATATTCGCTGCATCAGCAAATCAGTTTCATCGGGTTTTTTTTTCCTTTTAGGAGATATAATCTTTTACCTCATAAGAGATAAATTAAATTATGAATAAAATCAAATTTGTATTTAATTTATCTCTTATGAGGTAAAAGATCATATCTCCTAAAAGAAAAAGAACCGATGAAACTGATTTGCCGATGCAGCGAAAATCTTTCGCTCTTAACATCAGAATTTATAATCATCAAACTAGAAGTAAAATAAAGTTTTGATGCACTATGACCTTTGTTTTATTTAGAAACTGGATCTATAGATATTAAAAAATATCATTGGCATTAAACAAAATTTACAATAAACTAATGAGTATTTGTCTCATAGTTGCTGAATAAAACCAAAGAAGACATATGCACAAATACGAATATCAATGCATATAACCAAAAAATTTCTTAATGATTCAACATGAATAGGGGCTCCAATACCAATTGATGAAAATTAAATATAAATATTTAATTTAATTTTAAATAAAGGGATAGTGTGAAGGGAATGTGAGTCTGCATAGAATCACTTCTCCTCATGTGTCATATGAGATTTTCACAGCTCTGTTTCATGAAAATTATGGGATATATCTTGGCAACATGATGAAGTTTCATAAAAAAAAGAATATTGCATAGGTTGTTATGATTAAAAATAAATAAATAAATGCCCCGAGATTACGCAGATTCTAGGTGGAGCATTCGGTTCTTGCCAATTTTTTTCGCTAAAATTGAATGAGCAGTGGAGTCCGCTTCTAGCTCGGCGTTTGGCCATTTTATAACCGAATCCTCCCTAGACTTGCGTGTGAGGTATTTATTTTTTAAATTTTTTATTTTTAACTCCTCGTAACCTTCAAAACCAGAAATCATGTCTATTTTAGGTGTGTTTTTTTGGATGGCGTTATGTTGAGAATTCTTTTTCTACCTTATTTTTTGATGCAATAAAAAAAGAGAAGTTTCAAATTTTGTTGAAAATTTGACCACTAATGTGAGATTCCATCAAGGCATTGGGATATGGCGATTGGAGTTCGTTTCATGGGAAAAATTCATTTCTCATGCAAGCTTGCCGTTGGTATTCCAAATTTTGTGGGACTCGTCTGTTGGCCATTTTTTATGAACATTTAATGCATGAATTTTGAACCGATTCATGGCCTTTGGTAATGTTTTAAGGCTTTAATTAAAAATTATTATTTTTAATTTCATAAGCATAAGCAACCTCCTTATGTATGGTTTAATTGGTTCTATAAAGCAATGCTTTATCCATTAGGATAAATTATTTTTTCTATTATAAAGATTGAGTTTGAACCACAAAATAAATTATTTTTTTTAAAAGGTTCAATCAAATTCAAATTAATGGTATTTTTATGCTTAATAAATTTGTTCATAAATTGAACTAATTGAAATAAGATATCACCAAGTAACCTCTCTTGTGTAGATGGTTCATGAAGGATGTTGAATGTTGTGTATGTATATGTTTCATGCGGGTATTAATCGGCCCAAAGAAAGGTTAATGCTTGGCCGAACTACACATATGTGTGATGATAAACACATAATGATTATAAAGATTTACATGTGAGTAATAAATTGATCTAAAGATAAATTTATTATTTGACATGTATTATGGTTGGTGTTTGATCATTACAACAAGAGTACCACTAGCAGTTAATATTACTATCCAAAAACTTGATATTAATGTTGCACTGTGTATCTTGAGATGGAATTTACCATTATTTGAATTTATTGATATTTGGTATTAATTATTTATGTGAGCATGTTGTTTATGTATTGCTTTTATTTTTTTTACACCTAATGTTGCTACTATTTCTGTTAACCTCAATTCAGTGCCGGTCCTTAATGGTAATAACTTCAAGGGCAAGGATAAAGGCAAGAAAAGAAAGAATAAGACTGCTAAGGGTCAGCAAAGAAGAAACAAAATCAGGATAAAGATAGTTGTTTCTTTTGCAATAAGTCTGGACATATTAAGAAGAAATGTTCCAGGAATCATGCATGGCATGAAAAGAAAGATACATTTCTTAATTTAATCTGTTCTAAAGTGAATATAGCTTCAGTACTTAGAAACACTTGGTAGTTAAATTCTGGTGCTACTACTAACATCAATGTTTCAATAGAGGGTTGCCTGAGCTACCGAAGGCCAACTGATGCTAAAAGATGCATTTATGAGGGAGATGGCAAGTCGGTAGATGTGGAGGCAATTGGGCATTTTAGATTGTTATTGAGTTTTGGTTATCATTTAGATTTGAAAGACACTTTTATAATACCAGAATTTGATTTCTATTTCAGCTTATTTTTCATTTAAAAATAGTCAGTTTAGTCTTTCGTTAAATTCAAATATTATTGGAACTGGTTCACTTATGGTGTATGGCAATCTATATTTGCTTGATATTGTTGCTTCTTATAATAAAATTCTGAATATGGAATCAAGAGGTACTAAGCGTAAAATTTGCAATAAAAATTTAGGAACATTATGGCATAAGCGATTAGGTCACATCTCTAGAAATAGAGTTGAATGACTTGTGTCATATAGAATTTTGGATTCCCTTAATTTTATAGACTTTAATGTCTATGTTGATTGCATTAAAGGAAAATAGATCAAAATAAAGAAATTGGGTGTATATAGAACTATGGAAGTCTTAGAGTTGATACATCCGGACATTTGTGGACCATTTCCTACACCTTCTTGGAATGGTCAACAATATTTTGTATCATTCATAGATCATTATTCTAGATATGCATACCTATTTTTTATTCACGAAAAGTCCCAAGTTTTGGACGTGTTCAAATCATTTAAAGCTAAGGTTAAGCTTCAACTCAACAAAAGGATTAAAGGAGTTAAATCTAACCGTAATGATAAATATTACGGTAGATATGATGGATCAGGTGAACAACGTCTAGGACCATTTGCCAGATACCTAGAGGAGTATGGAATCATTCCACAGTATATCATGCCAGGGACACCTAGCATGAATGGTGTAGCTAAAAACGAAACAGGACTCTTAAAGATATGGTAAGAAGTATGATTTATCATTCTACCTTACCAGAGTCACTCTGGAGAGAGGCACTAAAGACGCAGCCTACATTCTAAACAGAGTACCAACTAAAGTAGCTGTCAAAATACCTTATGAGCTTTGGATAGGATAAAAGCCTAGTCTAAAGCATTTTCATGTTTGGGGATGTCCAGCTGAGGCAAGGCCTTATAGGCCATATGAAAAGAAATTGGACTTTAGGACAGTGAGTAGTTATTTTGTTGGATATTTTGAGCGATCCAAGGGTTATAAGTTTTATGATTCCAAATCAAGGATAATTTTTGAAATAAAAACTGTAACGTTCTTTGAGGATATTGAGTTTGGGGGAAGAAATAAAGTTAGAAACTTTATCTTTGAGGAGAAATTGGATTCTACTGCTCTTAATGAAGAGAAGTTGGTTCCTATTCCTATAATTGCTTTTGATAATGATCAAGTTACAATTCCAGAATAATAAGAAATTGTTATTCAACTCTCAGAGGTACAAACTCAACAACCTCAAGAACAAGTGCATCAAGAACAAGTGCCTTTCCGGCGATCCACTAGAGAAAGGAAGAATGCTATTCCAGATGACTATATAGTGTTTCTTCAGGAACATGAGAAAAATAATGGCGTGATGGAAGATGATCCTATCAACTTCCTTCAAGCCATACAAGGTTTCAATTTAGAAAAGTGGATTGAAGCAATGAAAGAAGAGTATAAGTCTATGCAAGATAATAAAGTTTGGGAACTTGTTCCATTATCAGAAGGTGTGAAACCCATTGGTTGCAAATGGATTTTTAAGACCAAATGGGATTTAAAGTATAATATGGAAAGGTATAAAGCTTTTCTTATGGCTAAAGGTTATACTCAAAAGGAAGTGATTGACTTTAAAGAGACATTCTCTCTAGTTTCATAAAAGAACTCTTTTAGGATAATCATGGCTCTTGTTGCACAGTATGATATGGAACTCCATCAAATGGTTGTCAAGATGGCATTTCTTAATGGAGATATTGATGAGACAATTTATATGGTGCAACCAGAAAACTGTGTCAAGAGACCCAAAGAAAATGATTTGCAAATTAATAAAATTCATTTATGGGTTAAAGCAAGCTTCTCATCAAAGGTACCATAAATTTTATCAAGCAATTCTCTTATTTAATTTTGAAGTGAATGCAGTTGATGATTGTGTGTATCACAAGTTCAGTGGGAGTAAATACATTTTTCTGGTTTTGTATGTGGATGACATTTTGCTTGCCACAAATGATATAGGCATGTTGCATGAAACCAAGAGATTTCTATCAAGTAATTTCAAATAAAAGATCTTAGTGACATCTCCTTTGTATTGGGATCTTAGTGATATCTCCTTTGTATTGGGAATTTAGATACATCAAGATCATTCTCAGGATATCCTTGGATTATCACAAAGAAGCTATATTGATAAAGTACTTAAGAGATTTGGCATGTAAAATTATAAGTCATGTGATACCCCTGTCACTAAAGGAGATAAATTCAGTATTAATCAGTGCCCAAAAGAAAACCTTAAAATTGAAGAGATGCAGAAGATTCCTTATGCTTCGGTTGTAGGAAGTCTAATGTATGCTCAAGTTTGTACACGTTCGGATATTGCGCATATTGTTGGAGTGTTAGACAGATATTTAAACAACCCAGGAATTGATCACTGGAAAGCAGCCAAAAGGGTTATGAGATATCTAAAAAGAACAAAAGATTACATGCTCACTTATAGGAGATTAGATCATTTTGAGATCATTGGGTATTCTGACTCTGACTTTGTGGGATGTCAAGATAATAAAGATTCACTTCAGGCTATGTATATCTATTAGGTGGTAGAGCTATTTTTTGGAGAAGTGCAAAATAGACACTCATAGCTTCTTCTACCATGGCAGCAGAATTTATAGCATGTTATGAAGCATCCAATCATGGGATATGGCTAAAAAAATTTTATCACTGGGCTGCGCATATTGGAAGGAATTGAAAGACCACTAAAGTTATTTTGTGATAACAAGTTAGTCGTATTATATTTCAACAACAATAGGAGCCCAATCAAGTCAAAGCATAATGACATCAAGTTCCTGATTGTAAAGAAAAAAGTACAAAAACATCAAATTTCTATAGAGCATATAGGGATAAACTCTATGGTTGCAAATCCCTTTACAAAGGGTGTGCCGCCCAAGGTCTTTCATGAGCATACTGCTCACATGGATGTTATAGAGCATGACAATGCTTAAATTAGTGGGAGTTTGTATTGCTTCTATTTTATGCTTTATGTTTGGTTTGTGCATACTTATGTGTTTGGATATTTTCTGATCAGAAATAAAGTATTTTATTCAGTTCAGTACACTCTGTATAATCATGTTAAAGTTTTGATCTTACTCAACTTTAAGAAGGACCAGTTGGAAATAAGTATGATAAGATCACATTACATATAATTTTCATACTACACATCCACATCATGATCCATGTCATTCAGTTGTATCAACATACGTGGCCATTGATGGGTCGAGTTATGATAGATATAACAAAGGCCGCTTTGATCCTATGTTGGTATGATTGATGGACCGGATTGGTTATAGATACATTTTGAGACAGTACAATTGAGCTCATTCAGTTATTTTTTTGCAAAACATAATTATAAGGTTACACATATAGCTCAGTGGAAGATTATTGGATTTTTAATCCAACATTGGGCTTATATGTGAAATAATTATGTGTTGCTGACTGTCAAATAAGATTAAGCCTAATTAAAAGAGATCAACTAAGGTTTCAGTGATTTGGGCTTTAATGTATCTGATAAGGTGTGACCCTTTAATGTGTAGAGACCTAAGGGGTTATTTCTATTTTATGATTGGCTAAAATAAAATTATGAAAAGATAATGATGAAGTTATCTATATATAGCGGTTATGATCTCTGGATCGCATGTACGACCTTCTTTTCTGAATCTCATCATCAGAAACAATAGCCTAGAAAAAATTCTAAAGGGCTCTCTGGAAGTACGTGTTAATCTGGAAGGCCAACCGTAGGACTCTGTAGAGCAATCAAGTAATATGGATTCAGGTACGCTTCCATTTATGTTTATTATTTCTTGATGATCGAAGAATATGAATGATTTTTGAGCTTCATGGTGATGGTTTTCACCATAGATTCAGATTTAATTTCCATCACAAGCTGCCTGAGTCCCCTTAGCAAAAGCCAGCATTCAGTCAAGGCATAAAAACCATGGTTTCCACTGTTTTCAGAAAAGTTATGGCAAGCCACCAACTTCCTACTAAACTTAAACATGTGAAGTTTATTTACAGTATTTTTTAATTCATTTGTGTTATCAATTAGATTGCTCTAATATCATTTATAATGATTTAGAATTTTATCTAAAAATATTAATTAAAAATATTATTTAAACTTTTAACTAGTACGTAGGAACAATCACATAGTTTTTCACATCTTCTTTGCGAGCCCAGCAACAGTGCCAAATCTTTTTCTCCTACCACCATAGCCTTCTCTTTTCCTACTTCCTTTCATTGGCATCCAGCAAACCATTGTCACCATCCTTGAGCCTTGCTAAGGTTGCATTGATCCTTGGGCTCCATCATTGTAGTGAGTACTCTCTGAGGCCTAATAGGGTAAGCCTACTTAGTCCTCTATCCACACACCCACCCTTATATCATTGAGTGGTTACCAATTTATTGACTATGGCGGACAAAGGCCAAGGACGGACCGACCTTGGGCAGGCCCGATCCCTCCTCAATCGTAGTTTCTTCTCTAGCACAAGGTAGCTGCTAGCCACCTCAACAACAAAGGAAGACCCCAATTCTGTCATCTCTCTTGCTTCATGCCACTTCGCTATCCTACAACTGCCACCATGAAGGACCCCATGGCTAATCATGCTATAAGGGGTCAGCCAAACCTATATCCTTTTTCTCTTTTTCTATTATCAATTACTAGCTTTCTTAACTTCTTTTCTTAATCTAACCTATAGTTTTTTTTTAATATTTATTATCAAATAGATTTTTGAGTATCATTTCTGTGAAATCTCCTGAAGTATTAATTGATAGCAGTCTAAAAAAAATTATTTTGTATATTTTTGAGTAAATGAGGGACTTAA
Organism: Calamus simplicifolius; assembly: GCA_900491605.1. NCBI lineage: Eukaryota > Viridiplantae > Streptophyta > Magnoliopsida > Arecales > Arecaceae > Calamus > Calamus simplicifolius. Next base: position 1,513,596 of record UESW01003887.1, on the reverse strand, counting down.
TGATAACAATTCCACCGATCATAAAATTAGAGGTTTTCTTCCATCAAATGGTTGTAAAACTACTGTCTTTTGTGCAATTCTATCTTGCTAAGTAAAGCTATATTATCATTTATGGAGCTGGCTAATGATTTCATTCCTTTAGAAGATGGCTTGATATTTTGGAACAATCTGTGTTGTCCAATTGTATAATATTTTGAAAGTGGGCTTTATTCAAATCCGAAATAACCTAACCCAACCTAAGTGCCACCTCTATTCACCTAGTAAAAGATTTATCATTGGTAAGGTTTAAAGTAAGGTGATCCTCTATTTCCAGTTCTATTCAATTTTGTTATAAATGTGCTCTCTAAAATCCTAAGCAAGCTAGCTAAAGGAACTGAAGATAAATCTTGTATTCAAATCTCAAAAGTATTCAATTTGCAAATGATACTCTCCTCTTCTATATGGTGGAAAAATAATCTTTAATTGCTATGGATGTAGTTCTCTTTGCCTTTGAAAATGCAACTGACTTGAGAGTTAAATTTCATAAAAGTTACCTGATTTGCTTAATGATGTCGAAAAGTAAACAAAGGTTTTGGCTAATCTTCTAAATTGTAAAAAATAGATCTTTTCCTTTTATTTATTTGGAGATGCCCTTGTGTGATAGAAGGCAACCAAATCATTATTAAATGCCTCTTATAGAACGTATGGTATCCCAATTTGTTTTATGGAAAAGGTAAATTTTTATCCATTCGCAAAAGAATCACTTTATTCAATGCCTTCCTTTCAATCTTTCCCTTTTATTATATGTCTCTTTGAGGCCATCGAAATGAGTTGTTTAAAGTATGAGCCAATTGAGGTGGGCTTTCTTAAGGATAATAAAATAAATGGTTTCAAGCTACCTAGTTAACTAGGAAAGCATATATCAACATTAAAAGGAAGGAACTAATAGGAATCAAAAATAAAAAATCTTAGTTCTTCTCTTCTAACTAACTGGCTTCAGAAATGATTAATGGAATTAAGGCTAATTAGAAGAAATAAATTGGCAATTTATACTATGCCAAAAGAAAGATAGGGATAAGAGTTTGTCATTCCTTGGTTATTTATCCCAAATTTAGAAAGATACCCATAGGAATCAAGAGGCTTTCCACAATTGTTCTTTCTTTAAGCTAGAATGTAGAAAAATATTGAATTCTACAAAGATTCTTCAATTGGTATAACTCCTCTATTTTTTCTACACATTAGTTTCTATTAGAAAATCTTAGATATAACTGTTCAATAGCTTCTCAATAGAATCAACACTCTCTTAGTTGATGCATTAAGATATATGGGTCTCTTTCAACATAAGATTTTGATTATTTTTATTCTTTCACATGCTTAATTATATCTTTAAAACATTTCAAAATAGCATATACTTTAGTATGAAAACTCACCAATAATGAAATTTTCCCTATGAACTCTTTTTACACATTTCTTAATTATGGAGGTTATAATATAGCTATTTCATAAGGAAGTTTAAAAAATAACTATTCCATTTAAACATAAAGTATTCTTATAGCTCGCTCTGAGGAATCACTGTATACTAGGAGGTTATAGTAGTAGAAGAAAAATATTGCTCTTTGTTACTCTTATAACTAGCTTTGAGGAATCGATTGCTTAGCAGCGATTGTCCTTTATATAGAACTACAATAAAAATTATCAACCAATTGCTTTTGAGGGGCCCTTCACAAAGAGGGTATAGATTCCAATTAAAGCTTACCTGAATCTTAAAAGATGGCCCACCAACTTGTAGGACTTGACTAGGAGAAAAAGGAATATTTGAACCAACCTTGGTAAAGTATAGGATCAGCTAATCGGTGCAATATATCAACAAATCTGGGTTGAAAGAAATTTAAGAATCTTTTTGAATAAAAAATCTTCCATAAACTCTATTCTCCACAAGGCTATTCATTCCTTTCAATCGTAAGCACAACTTTGCTCATTAGTAGCCCTCATTATAGAACCATCAGCTATTATCACAATCCCTACCTTCACTCTGTTGGACCCATGGCCCACTTATTCAGCCATTAGGGCAAAAGGGAGCGCTACTCTTTTTTTACTAGGGTTTGTTCTCTCTCTTTTATAAAAGGAGTAGCCGCCTTCCTTTTTTGGTTTTCTCTTTTTTAAGGAGCAGCCGTCTGAAAAAAAGAGGAGAAGCATGTAGCAGGTATTTCTTTTTTCTAGGAGCATGGATTGCTAGGGGAAGAGAAGGAAGGGCTGCTGCTTGGTGCTTAACTACGTGGGAGGACTTCCACTCCAGGAATCACGTGAAGGTGCTGCAGAAGAAAAACAAGAGAAGAAGAAGAAGAAGAGAAGAAAATAAGGAGGTAACGCAGGAGACCGTATTTTTCGGTGACGTAATCCTTATATCCCTATTATTCTCTTGTGATTGTTTCTCAAGTTCTGGCAAGGGACTTTGAGACTTGGATATTTATTATTTTATAGTGGATCTTCTTCTCTGGCTTGCCCGTGGTTTTTTTCCTTTATCTTGAAGGGATTTTCCACGTAAATCTTGGTGTTTCTGTGATTGTGTGGTTTGCGCATTTTTATTTATTATTCCGCTGCGTATTACGGTCTGCTAGTATTTGCTCGTACACGGATTCTTTCCCATCAACTGGTATCAGAGCCTGTGAATTTTTTTTTTGTGTGCGAGCATGGAGGCCGGTAATGTTTCCCGCATGATCAGTCTGAACGGAAACAATTGGATGATATGGAAACCAAGGATGGAGGACCTCTTATATTGCAAGGATATGGACCTTTAGAAGGGGTCAAAGCAAAGCCCGCTACAGTGACAGACGATGCTTGGATCATGTTAGATCGGAAGGCAGTCGGTTTTATTCGGCAATGGTTGGATGATAGTGTCTTTCATGTTTCCACTGAGACTTCTGCAAACTCTCTTTGGAAAAAGTTAGAAAGTCTATATGAGAGAAAAACAGCTGGCAACAAGGCTTTCTTGATCAGAAAACTAGTGAATCTGAAATATAAAGAGGGTGCTTCTATTGCTGAGCATTTGAATGAAATGCAGAGTATTAATAACCAGTTATCCTCTATGAAAATGTCTCTTGATGATGAGTTGCAGGCATTGTTACTTCTCAGTTCATTGCCAGAAAGTTGGGAGACACTGGTAGTTTCCCTCAGTAATTCTGCACCAGACGGTGTTATCACCATGAGTCAAGTAACAGGCAGTTTGTTGAATGAGGAGTTAAGAAGGAAAAATTCAGCAACTTCTCAGATTGATTCACAGGCACTTGTCTCAGAGAATAGAGGACGGTCAAAGTCTAGAAATAGAGACAATTCATACAAGGGTAGAAGCAAATCAAGGTCAAGAAAAGATATTACTTGCTATAACTGTGGTGAGAAAGGGCACTACAAGAATCAGTGTAAGAAGCCTAAGAAGAGTAAGAAAAAGGGAAAAGAAGTGGAGGATACAGAGTCAAAGGAGAATATCACAGCTACTGTGCAGAGTGATGATTATTTGATTTTGTCTACTTCTGATGGTATCTTCTCATGTGAGTGTCAGAATCATGAGTGGGTGATTGACACAGGTGCTTCTTATCATGCTACACCACGGAGGGAGTTTTTTTCTACATATAAGACTGAAATTTTGGTGTTGTCAAGATGGGAAATCAAGGCACAGCAGACATCATTGGCATGGGTGACATCCACATGAAGACCAATCTTGGCTGTAAGTTGGTGCTCAAGGATGTAAGGCATGTAGCTGACTTGAGGCTAAATTTAATCTCAGTTGGAAGACTTGATGATGAAGATTTTGATAGCAGATTTCATAAAGGGCAATGGAAGCTCAGTAAAGGTTCACTTGTTGTAGCCAGTGGGAAGAAATGTCACACTTTATACAGGTTGCAGGCTAAAGCTTATGGTGAACAGTTGAATGTTACAGAGAACGACTTCAGCATGGAGTTGTGGCATAAACGACTGGGACACATGAGTGAGAAGGGGCTGCAAGTTCTTTCCAAGGAGAAGTTCTACCAGACTTCAAAGGTGTACATCTGAACCCATGTGTTGATTGTTTGGTTGGCAAGCAACATAGAGTTTCTTTTGCTAGTCCTGCTTTATCTAGAAAAATGCATGTTTTGGATCGTATCTATACAGATGTTTGTGGTCCTCTGAGGACAAAAACTCCTAGTGGATCAGTTAATGTTCCAGGCATCAGTGGTGCACTTTATTTTGTCACTTTTATAGATGATTTTTCCAGAAAAGTTGGGTCTATGGTTTGAAGACTAAAGATCAGGTTATTAATGTCTTCAAAGAGTTTCATGCCAGAGTTGAAAGAGAGACAGGAAAGAAACTGAAATGTATAAGGTCAGATAATGGTGGTGAGTACACAGGGTTATTTGATAATTATTGCAGATCACATGGCATTCAACATGAGATGACAGTTCCTGGTACTCCTCAGCATAATGCAATTGCAGAGAGAATGAACCGCACCATCATGGAAAAGATCAGATGTATGCTTTCACAGTCCAAGTTACCTAAAAGATTTTGGGATGAGGCATTGAAGACAGCGGTTGATGTAATAAACTTGTCACCATGTACAGCTCTAGATGGTGATGTTGCAGAGCGTGTATGGTCAGGAAAAGATGTCTCTTATAAGCACTTGAGAGTGTTTGGTTGTCGTGCATTTGCACATGTTCCAGACATTGAGAGGTCCAAGCTGGATGGTAAGACAAAAGAATGTGCTTTGCTTGGTTACTCACATGATGAGTTTGGTTATAGACTTTGGGATCCAGAAAAGCAGAAGGTATTCAGAAGCAGAGATGTGGTATTTTTTGAAGATCAAACCCTTCAAGACTTCAAGAAGGAGGTGTCAGTCAAGTCTTCTGCAGGAGGATTAACAGACTGTGATCCAGTTACTCCTCTAGTAAATCAGGGTGATAGGGGAGATGTGCAAGAAAATAGTGCAGGAGCAGGTATTAACTCACCTGTAGGACATGTTGAGCAGGAAGGAGATCAGGAGCAACCTCCTACAGAGCCTCAGCTGAGAAGATCTATCAGACAACGTCAACCTTCCAAAAGGTATTCTACAGATGAATATATAATGCTTACTGATGCAGGTGAACCAGAATGTTACCAGGAGGCAGTTGAAAGTGAGCAGAAAAAGGAGTGGTTAGTAGGTATGCTGGAAGAAATGGATGCCTTACAGAAGAACCACACATATGATTTAGTGGAACTACCAAGAGGAAGGAAGGCTTTAAAGAACAAGTGGGTTTTCAGGTTAAAGACTCAACAGCATTGTTCTCAACCAAAGTACAAGGCCAGATTGGTTGTGAAAGGCTTTGGTCAAAAGAAAGGTATTGACTTTGAAGAGATTTTTTCTCCTGTTGTTAAAATGTCTTCAATTCGTGTTGCTCTAGGTATTGCTGCTAGTCTAGACTTGGAGGTTGAGCAGTTAGATGTGAAGACAGCTTTTCTTCATGGTGATTTGGAGGAGGAAATCTATATGGAGCAACCAGAAGGCTTCAAAGTCAAAGGTAAAGAAAATCTTGTCTGCAGATTGAAAAAAAGCTTATATGGGCTGAAGCAAGCTCCAAGGCAGTGGTACAAGAAATTTGATTCATTTATGGCTGAAAATGGATACAAAAGAATGGCTTCAGATCATTGTGTGTATATCAAATGGTTTAGTGAGGATTTTGTCATACTCCTACTTTATGTTGATGACATGCTTATTCTTGGGAAAGATATGTCTATGATTGACAGGTTGAAGAAGGAGCTGAGCAATTCATTTGAAATGAAGGATATGGGACCAGCAAAGCAAATACTGGGTATGCAGATTTTCCGTGATAGAAGAATCAAGAAAATATGGTTGTCACAGGAAAAGTACATTGAGAAGGTATTGGATAGGTTCAGTATGATCAATGCAAAGCCAGTTGGTTCTCCTCTTGCAGGTCACTTCAGGTTGTGCTCAGAGCAAAGTCCTTCAAGTGATGAGGAGAAGGAGAAAATGAAGAAGGTTCCTTACGCTTCAGCAGTCGGAAGTTTGATGTACGCGATGGTATGTACGAGGCCAGACATCGCATATGCAGTGGGTGTTGCTAGCAGATTTCTTGCAAATCCAGGGAAAGAGCATTGGGCAGCAGTGAAGTGGATCTTCAGATATCTCAGAGGAAGCTCCAAAGTTTGTTTAAGCTTTGGGGGTGGTCCAGCTGTGCTGATTGGTTACACAGATGCAGATATGGCGAGAGATATTGATACAAGGAAGTCCACATCAGGTTTCATACTTACTTTTGCAGGGGGAGCTGTGTCATGGCAATCCAGATTGCAAAGGTGTGTAGCTCTCTCTACCACAGAGGCAGAATATATTGCTGCTACCGAGGTCTGTAAGGAGATGCTGTGGATGAAAGAATTCTTACATGAATTGGGATTGAAACAGAAAAATTATGTGGTACATTGTGACAGCCAGAGCGCCATCCACTTGTGCAAGAACCCAACTTTTCATTTCAAGTCAAAGCATATAGATGTGAGATACCACTGGATTCGAAATGTGTTTGAAGAGAAGCAGTTACAGCTTCAGAAAATTCACACAGATGAAAATGGGGCAGACATGTTGACAAAGACCTTATCAAAAGAAAGGCAAGAGATATGCCGACAGCTGGTCGGCATGATTTCACACTAAGGAAGCATGAGACAGCCTCCCTTATGGGCTGAAGGGGGAGGTTGTTGGGCCCATGGCCCACTTATTCAGCCCATTAGGGCAAAAGGGAGCGCTACTCCTTTTTCTACTAGGGTTTGTTCTCTCTCTTTTATAAAAGGAGTAGCCGCCTTCCTTTTTTGTTTTCTCTTTTTTAAGGAGCAGCCGTCTGGAAAAAATAGGAGAAGCATGTAGCAGGTATTTCTTTTTTCTAGGAGCATGGATTGCTAGGGGAAGAGAAGGAAGGGCTGCTGCTTGGTGCTTAACTACGTGGGAGGACTTCCACTCCAGGAATCACGTGAAGGTGCTGCAGAAGAAAAACAAGAGAAGAAGAAGAAGAAGAGAAGGGAAGAAAATAAGAGGTAACGCAGGAGACCGTATTTTTCGGTGATGTAATCCTTATATCCCTATTATTCTCTTGTGATTGTTTCTCAAGTTCTGGCAAGGGACTTTGAGACTTGGATATTTATTATTTTATAGTGGATCTTCTTCTCTGGCTTGCCCGTGGTTTTTTTCCTTTATCTTGAAGGGATTTTCCACGTAAATCTTGGTGTTTCTGTGATTGTGTGGTTTGCGCATTTTTATTTATTATTCCGCTGCATATTACGGTCTGCTAGTATTTGCTCGTACACGGATTCTTTCCTATCACACTCTTGGGAGAAGCAACCAAAGTTTAGAATCCCTTTTATTCCCATTTCTACTTTAGTGTGCTATTGAGAAAATTGCTAAGATTCAATGTTTCTTTTCTTATGCTCTTCTCTAGCCCTTATACTTTCACTTAATGTTTTCTTTCCTCTTCTCTTTTCTTTCTTGATATTTAATGTATCTTCTTGTAAATACTAAGTTTCTAATAAATTAATGAAGAACTTTCTAACTTCTCCATTTTCCCATTTAAAAAATTGCAACGGCAACAGAATAAGCCAGAGTGGTCGTTAAGAAAGGTGGAGGGAAGTTGGGAAAAGAATTAGAAAATATTCTTATTGATTGCAAAGAAATTCTTGTAAGACATCACTAAATTGACATATTGTCATAGTTCCATGTTGGCAGATGAGAAAATGCAAATAAGGAGTTCCCGGAACAATTATTTGTGTGAGCGATTCTAATGTCATTACGCAAGGATCAAAGTTTCTCAACATTGAATTACAAAGAGTAGGTGAGGATTTGGTGTTGCCTTTTTCTCTTTGGAATAGTTGTTGTTAGTCAGATACTACAGGTATTAAATTAATTTAACGCATAATAAGTTCCAAATTTTCTTTTTACATTTTAAGCATATTTATCGACCTAAATAAAAAGCTACGCACTTGTCATTTCTCATGAGGATTGCTTCCTAAAATTTTTGTAATCACTTTCCCCTAATATATAAAAGAGCAAATAGAGCATATCAAATCAATTGAACAAATACTAAATATCACTTTTCTTTTAACTTGCTAAACACAACCATCGACCTATATAAAAAGTTTTATTCACTACTTGAAAGAATTTCTAATTGAGATTTTTTTCTTTATATTCAAAATGGTGGTGAAACCACCTCACTAGAATTTTTTATCACTTTCCCATAATATAGGGGAAAAAAATCCAAGATTTCAATATTTGGCAACTTATTAGTTTCACCAACTGAAAAATCAACTACAAGGGATTGTAAGATTCAGAGTAATTATCTATATGCAATCATGGTACAAATCAAAACAAAGTTCTCTCTTCTCTGCACTGTTTAATATACTTTGCATTATAACTGTCACCATATTGGTTTTCATACTACTTCATGAAGAACTCTGTATCAGAAAATATGCTTTTAAAATTATGTTTAAAATGCTTAAGAAATAGAATAAATAATTAAGATGTTACCAAAATTTATCGATGATTTTATAAAAGGTTATCGTTGCAATCTCTCAATGCATTGCTCATATAATTAAGAAATTCAAAAGCATATAGAATCATGTTAACTAGATGCCAAGGTTTTTTTTTTTATGGGAAGATGGAGAAGACAGAGACTTCCCCGTTAATTTTTGTTAAAAGCAGAAAATCAGAACATACATGAAAAATAAAGAAAGAAAAAGATCATAAAAACACATAAAAATAATGACAAAGGAAGATCATTGAAACGAACTTGAGAGGAAAAAAAAAGGAAATAATGTTTAAAGGAATGAGTCTGGAAGGAAGAAAAATTTGGACCTTTACATAGAAAAAATGACAATGCTTGCATTAAAAGTTGGTGGCTCTGAATGAAGATTGCTAACAAACAAAGATGAACTCGTGATTGAAAAGTATGGAGAGCTTTGAAGAGAACCAAGGTGGATGATGCTCTCATACCAAAAGAGATCTTGAAATTTATTTCTATCCAAATTTACCAACATGGCCCCCACTAGCTGAACCAAACTTTCCTTAGGTTGGCTCTAATATTTCCTTTCTTTAATCTTGCCATAGATCTGAGAACTTGGATGGCCTCCTTCTTAGATATAATCATGATATGATTTGGAGCCAAATTCTTTTGGAAAAGGGGCATCTCAAAAATAGGTGGTCAGCAGTTTCATGAGGTACGCCATATAATGAGCACCCATTGTTGTTAAGTCAGTCCTTCTTTGCCAATATATCTCTAGTGTGAAGCCTATTTTAAGGGTTCAATCAATCTAAAGTGGTACATAATTGCTCATGTTCTTTTTCTAAAAGAGGCTCCCAAACCTTAATATTCCAACAAAGAGTACATCAATTCCACTGAGAAGCTACTAATAATTTCATTTGGTAATTCTCTCATACAACTCACCAAATAGGAGAGCAAAGATGTTGATCTAACTCATGAATCTTTCTAAAATCTGATATTTTGATAATTTTTTAAAACTATATTTTGCCCAAGTTTAAACATTCAGTGATTTACATTCCAAATTTAAAATGTAGATAACGGTGAACCAATATTCTCTTTGTATTAATTATTTATCATAAAACCATTTCTTTGACCTTATCCCATAGACAATGAGGTGGCATACATTAATAATGCATGGCTCCTTTCTTTGTTAGATACAAGATGAAGCCAGGTACTCCTAGTAACAAATTTATCTGGTATTTGATAAAAAATCATTTGAATTTTTGTATGAAGGAAAATTATTGCTTATGATACGGCTGGCCGTTTCGCCTGGGTAGTATTATCTTTTGCGCGGTTTTCGAAGGTAATGATGTGACAACAAAACCCAAGACCTCCAGCACCAACTCCCAGTGCCGGCCTCCAGTGCCGGCCCCCAGCGTCAGCTTCCAGTGTCGGCCTCCAGTGCCGGCCTCCAGCGTCGGCACCAAAGACCAACTCCGCGTTGGCACCAAGGACTGGCGCCCAGCGTCGGCCTCCAGTGCCGGCCTCCAGCGTCGGCACCAAAGACCAACTCCGCGTTGGCACCAAGGACTGGCGCCCAGCGTCGGCCTCCAATGACGGTACTAAAGACCGGCGCCCAGCATCGGCACCAAAGACCTACTCCGCGTTGGCACCAAGGACCGACGCCCAGCGTCGGCCTCGAGCATCAGCCCTCAGCGCCGGCTTTCAGTACTGAGGCTTTGGCTCCGGCCTCCGGCACCGGCCCCCGCGTCGGCCCCCAGGGTCGGCCTTCAGTATCTCCCACATACACAATGGCTAGTCTCATGCAACCGATCCCGTGATCTAAGGCCTACAGCCAAGCACCTCGCTCACCAAAATCACGGGCAAGTGTTAGCCTGATCGACAGTTACCGCTAGAAGCGGCCCTTATCCAGCTACAGCCCAACGGCTTATCGTTTGAAGAAAACCAAGGTAAACGGGATCCCCGACAGGTATAAAAAGAGGACCCGAGCTCCATGCAAGGGGACTCTCGGGGGAACTTCCTCTAAAACAATTCTATCAAGAATCTTATCCCTGTTCGACGATTCACTAACTTGGGCGTCGAGGGTCCCCGCCGGAACCACCGGTCCGGGACTTTTTGCAGGCTCCATAAGGAAGACGGCGGTCTCTCTGCGCACAGCAATCCTAGCCTGCCCGGCGTTCATAGCATGTGATTTGCCGCAACAGATTGGCGCGCCAGGAAGGGGGGCACGACCAGGCCGAAAATTCTCCCTGGAACCCCTCCAATTTTGCAAAAGAAGCGATGGTGACTACGCGAGCACAAGAAGCTTCCTCCGGCCAGGCAGCCGGGCGCATCCCACGAGCTGAGCATTCGGAGGCCAATCTCCATGCTCCGCCCCTTGCACCGACAAGCCAGCCCGACCGGCTTGATGTTCTAGCCCACCAGGTCCAGGATCTGACGACGATGGTCCGGGGGCTGCAAGAACATTATTTGGCTGCTACAACTCAACCCCCTGTGATGGACGAAGGGGTGCGAGGAACAGTTCAGTCTCACCAAGGAGGGACCCCGCCTGAGGTCTCTCACCGCTCACCCCCGAACCTCATCACCAAGGGACCTCGAAGCGACGACGGTCTCCCTCCCACCGCTCCGGTCGTTCCCGCCACCGACTGGAGGAAAAAGAATCCAAGCGGGCACGTTCTTTGCGCCGGCGATCCTCTTCAGCTCCTCTTCCGATTCATCCCGAGGTGGCACTCCCCGAAAAACCACCCGTCGGGCTGAGCAAAGGCTTGACGATTATCATCGACGGTTGGACGAGCTCAGCCGCCGATCGCCGATCCTTACGCGGCCAAGTATGAGCATCGCCCCCCGCTTTCTCGCCGTATCATGGAGGAACCGGTTCCACCCCGGTTCCGTCTCCCTCAGTTGGATCCATATGATGGAACGACGGACCCCCTGGACCATCTGGAAAGCTACAAGGTCCTCATGCAGGTCCAGGGAGCGACGGACTCCCTTCTATGCGTTGCCTTCCCGGCCACGCTCCGCAAGGCGGCACGCGCGTGGTACTCCCGTCTGCCCCCACGCAGCATCAACTCGTTTCGACAACTTGAGCGATCTTTCCTGGCTCATTTTGATGCCTGTCGAAAGATCCCACGAGTCGCAGATAGCCTCTTTGCTGTCCAGCAGAAGAGTGGCGAGACCTTAAAGGATTTCGTCGCTCGATTTAAGGAAGCAGCGTTGGAGGTGTACAACCTGGAAGACTCTGTGGCCACCTTGGCCCTGAAGCGGGGACTTCGCCCTCCAGATTCGCTTACTCCCTGGATAAGAAGCCTCCGCGTTCCTACGCCGAGCTTCTGAGCCGGGCACAGAAGTACATCCGCGCTGACGAAGCAGATTCTTCCAGGAGAGAAGTTGACAAGAACCCCGGTAATAAACCGCCGCCTACTGATCACGCCGGTGCACGACCTCGAAAGCCCGAGCCTCCACGACGCTCAGATCGCCGACCACAGGCGCTGGTCCTAAAGAGCAGTTCACTCCCTCATGGCTCCCATCTCTCACATCCTACTGGAGATCGAGGAGGAACCTTATTTCAAGCGTCCGGCTCCCTTGAAGTCCGGGGCCCCCCGCAACAAGGAGTTTTACTGCCGGTATCACCGAGACTACGGTCACGACACCGAGGACTGCCGCCACCTAAAAAAGGCCATCGAGGAGCTGGTTCAGCAAGGTCACCTGGGCAAATTTGTTCGACGGGGAAATCTCCCGCGTCGGGCCCCCCGGTGCCTCCAGGTCGCCCGGCTGGCGTGGATAATACCCCAACTGAAAAGACCATAGCTATGATCTCCTGGGGAGCGGATGGTGGTTCGAAGAGGCCGCGAGAGGGAATAGACTCTGTAATACCTTTCTTCGGAAAGGATCTAGATGGGGTAGTTAATAAACATGACGACAGCGTCGTGGTGTCCATGACTATAGCCAAACACCCTGTAAAAAGAATTTTAATTGATAGTGGGAGCTCTGTGGATGTCTTGAGTTATGAGGCTTTTGTTCGGATGAACTTATCAAGGTCTTTACTCCGACCCGTTGCCACACCGCTAATGGGCTTCACGGGAGACTCAGTGAGCGTCGAAGGCGAAATTGCTCTCCCGGTCACGGCTGGAACTCCTCCATGTCAGAGCACCGTGGTCATAAACTTCTTGGTGGTCCGGGTCCCGCTGGCTTATAACGCCATCTTGGGAAGACCGGGGTTGAATCTGCTGGATGCCGTGATCTCCACTAAGAGATTATTGGTAAGGTTCCCCACCAATGAAGGGATCGGAGAAATGAAGGGGGAGCAAAGCCCACTTCCGCCTTGCTACCATCTGTCTCCCAGCCCGCTGAACGCGGAGTCAGCGACAGCCTCTGAGTCACTCGATCCTAGGGAGTTGGGAAGAAGGGGAGAGCCGGCAGAGCACCTTCTAACCCTCCCCTTGGGTGATGACCCGGCAAGGACTGTTCAGCTGGGGGCATCGCTCCCAGAGGAAGTACGCCATCAACTTCTTACTTTCCTGCGGCCAACACTGACGTTTCGCATGGTCATCCTCAGACATGCCGGGCGTCCCTGAAGAAGTAATCACCCACCAACTTAACCTCAAGCCAGGGTGTCGGCCGGTCCGACAGAAAAAGAGAAACTTTGCTCCAGACAGACAGAAAGCTATCGACGAGGAGATCCGCAAGTTAATGGCTGCGGGCCATATTCGGGAGGTCCACTACCCGAATGGTTGGCTAATGTGGTTCTGGTCCGCAAGGCCAATGGAAGCTGGAGAATGTGCGTAGACTTCACCGACCTCAACAAGGCATGCCCCAAAGACAGCTTTCCCCTGCCTCGAATCGATCAACTGGTGGACGCTACATCCGGCCATGAGGTCTTAGCTTCATGGATGCTTTCTCTGGATACAACCAGATCCGGATGAACCCGGCGGATGAAGAAGCTACCTCCTTCATAACCGAAAAGGGGCTGTATTGCTACAAGGTAATGCCTTTCGGGTTAAAGAATGCGGGAGCTACTTACCAGAGGTTGATGAACAAGGTCTTTGAAGGTCAGATAGGGCGTAACATGGAAGTGTACGTGGATGACATGCTGACAAAAAGCGTTCATGCCGGTGACCACATTGCGGACCTAGCAGAAACTTTTGACAGCCTTCGTCGGTACCAGATGAAGCTGAACCCTCGCAAATGTGCATTTGGGGTGACCGCT
>UESW01003887.1:1436351-1497822 GCA_900491605.1 Calamus simplicifolius | reverse complement strand
AGCACCTAGAAGCCCCGAGTATTGAAGTACCAAGAGAAATTGCACCGGTGGAGCACGAGCCCTCCTGGATGGATGCCTATATCCGGTACTTTACTGAAGGCACCCTTCCAGAAGACCCTGCCGAAGCTAGGAAACTGAAAAGACGGGCCCCAAAGTTTTTTATTATGGAGGGAAAGCTCTATCGAAGGTCGTTCTCATACCCTGTTCTCAGATGTGTCGGTCCTACCGACGCCAATTATATACTGCGGGAGATACACGAAGGGATATGCGGAAACCACCTGGGGGGCAGGGCTCTTGCATATAAAGCTTTACGTCAAGGGTATTATTGGCTGACAATGAAGGAGGATGCCTCCGAGCTCGTTAAGAGATGTGACAGCTGCCAGCGGCATGCCAACATTCAACATCAACCGGCGTCTCAACTGACCCCTCTAGCTGCACCATGGCCCTTCGCACAGTGGGGCATGGATATTCTGGGACCATTCCCTCCTGCCTCCGGACAACGCAAGTTCCTAGTGGTGGCAGTCGACCATTTTACTAAGTGGATCGAGGCGGAAGCTCTTGCTAAGATCACGGAAGCCAAAGTAAGGAATTTCTTCTGGAAATCCGTAGTATGCCGGTTCGGGCTACCGCACACCCTCGTTACGGACAATGGCCGACAGTTTGATAATGCTGCCTTCCGAGAATTCTGTGATGGCCTGGGCATCCACCATCGATTCACCTCAGTAGGGCATCCCCAAACCAACGGCGCTGCAGAAGTAACTAATCGCATCATCCTCCAAGGACTCAGGGCTCGGCTAGATAGCTGCAAAGGGCGCTGGGTGGAAGAACTTTCCAGTGTGCTGTGGGCCTACCACACGACGCCACGAGCACCTACAGGGGAAACCCCTTCAGCTTGGTCTTTGGGACCGAGGCGGTAATCCCCGTGGAAATAGGAACTCCTAGTCCCCGGACGGAATTATACCATGAAGAAAGCAACTCAAACCAGCTAAGGGCAGATCTAGATTTGGTGGAAGAACTGCGAGATCAGGCGCAGCTTCGCATGGCAGCATTCCGTCAGCAAGTGGCCAAGCACTACAACTCTCGGGTGCGACCCAAGACGTTCCAGCCGGGAGACCTTGTCCTACGAAGAGCTGAAGTATCAAAGCCGACGAAGGGGGCAAGCTGGCACCAAAATGGGAAGGACCATACCGTGTTAAGGAAGTACTCCACCATGGGGCGTACAAAGTCGAAGAACTAGACGGGAAACCGCTCCCTCACACTTGGAATGCCGACAACTTGCGCCGGTACTATCAATAGAACTCTATCGTCATTAATTTGAATTGATTTGATACATGAATAATCAACATGGTCTTGTTCTTAAATGAGTATGCTTAACACCAAAGACCGGCGCCCAGCGTCGGCATCAAAGACCAACTCCGCGTTGGCAAAAGACCAACTCCGCGTTGGCACCAAAGACCGGCGCCCAGCGTCGGCAAAGACCGGCGTCCAGCATCGGCACCAAAGACCAACTCGCGTTGGCAAAAGACCAACTCCGCGTTGGCACCAAAGACCGGCGCCCAGCGTCGGCAAAAAGACCAACTCCGCGTTGGCACCAAAGACCGGCCCTCAGCGTCAGCCTCCAGCGTCGGCAACAAAGACCAACTTCGCGTTGGCGCTAAGACCGGCCCCAGCGTCGGCACCAAAGACCAACTCCGCGTTGGCGAAAGACCAGCTCCCCGTTGGCAACCAAGACCGGCCTCCAGCGTCGGCATCAAAGACCAACTCCGCGTTGGCGCTAAGACCGGCGCCCAGCGTCGGCGCAAAGAACAACTCCGCGTTGGCAAAAGACACTCCATCGCCGGCCTCCAGTGCCGGCCCTCGCGTCAGCCTCCAGCGTCGGCACCAGACCACTCCGCGTTGGCATACAACTCTGCGTTGGCAACAAAGACCGGCGTCCATCGTCGGCACACTAAAGACCCACTCCGTGTTGGCACTAAGACCGAGTCTAGCGTCGGCAACGAAAGCCGGACCCGCTCCGGCACCCAAAGACCAGCGCCCAGCGACTAACGCCCGCGTCGCTACCAAATGTTGGCCTTGTGCCAACACTTGGGACAATGTCACGACTCACGATCCTATTTCACGTAACCTACTCTACATAGCCCTATTGGTGGGTGATTCATGACAGCTTGAATAAATAAAGCTAGTAATAACCAAAGGGGCGAAATAGGGATCAAAGACATTCATTGATGATTGCAAGGTTACAAAAGTGCCGACCCAGGTCAGGCATATATCGATACAAAAAGAGAAACCAAAAGGCTGTTACTGGTCACCCGAAGCCGGGGCATCATCTTCAGGGACATCATCAGGCTTCAGTCCCTCAATATCCTCCAGGTCGTAGAGCTCCTGGATTTTATCTTTGCAATCTTGAAATCCGGCGTCATAGGCAAGCGCCGCTGCCTCGGCCACCTCCTTGTCGAAGGCTTTGGATCTTCTAAAATCTTCTACGGCCTCGGCCCCCTTCTTTTCAGCTTCGATGGCCCTCTCCTGGGCCTCTGCCACTGCTGCCTTCAGATCTGCAATTTCGGCTATGTACTGGTGGGTGGCTTCTTGGGCTGCGCTTGTCTCAGCGGCGGCAGAACTTAATTGGGTCTTCAAGAAGCACACCTCCAATTCTGCCGCCTCCAGCTTCTCTTCGGCCGCTTTCTGTTTCTCCTCGGCCACCTGAGCATTATCTAGCTCATTGGCGGCGCGGCGCTGAGCAACCTCTAACGCATACTCTGCCTTTTCGGCTCGTAGCCGGGCGACATCGATTTCACCCTTCAGGGTGGCCCGAGTGTCCTCCAGAGCCATTGCCGACTTCTCCGCCTTGATCTGAGGGACAACATCTCCTCGTGTGCTTGTTCGATGGCGGTATCGCTTAGGGTCCAAAGGTTTTTAAGAGCGACAAGAGAATTCAAGGCCTGGAGGAAATGTCAAGATGAGAAAAAGAAAGGAGAAGGGAAAGAGGTGATAATGGCGCGAAAGCTCACCCAGAGATGCGCCACCGATGCTTCGCGGAAGAAGGCGACTCTCCCCTGACCCCGGAGATATTCTTGCACTTCGACCACCGCGGCTTCCTCCACGGTCCGTGCAGCCCAGCGGCCGTGGTTTGCCAACAATGACTGGAAGGAGGGATCGACGCCCCTCTCTTCCCTGGGCGTCGGGCCTATAGAGGCTGGTTCCTCCCCTGAGCCTGCCGCCTCCGACTCCTTGGCTGGCGGAGGCACTTCAACTGCTGCCTCCGTGGGGGGCAGAGTAGCGGCTGGAGTCGTCGCCATTGCCGCCAGAATTTTATCCGTCTCTAAGGCCTTGGGCAAGGGCGACGGCGCCTCCCCCTCGGGAGAAAGGTCGGGTAGGATAATGGGGGGAGCTGAAGCTGGAGATCTTCTCTCCGGTTGACTCCGTTCCACCTCCCCGGTGTCGGCCCTTCCTGCGTCTGCCGGGACAGGTTCGTCGGCCTGAGCTTGGGCTGCCTCGCCTGCATACAAGGATTCCACAGTCCTGGCCCTCTTGGCCTCGGTCTCTCCAGCGTCGGCCCCTTTAGGGCCGCCCTTCAAAACTTTTGTACGCAGGGACTTCACGACTTTAGCCCCACCGGTGTCGGCCCTCCCGCGTCGGCCTTCCCGGCACCAACCCTCTCCGTGTCGGCCCTTCTTGGAACTTTAACAATGGCCCTCCTTTCGGCAAGGGGCGCGTTCCCTGCGGCCTTCCTCTTCTTGGTGGCCGCCTGTTTAAGCTCATGAAGTGTCGGCGCCATCCCTGCACAGGCAAAGGATAGTTATAAAAAAAAAAAGCAAAAAAAAGAGAGAAAAGGAGCAGAGGAGAAGAGAGGCGAGTGATCAAGTGCTCACCCCTCGCGGGAATTAAACCGGCGCGATGAAGATTCTCCTCGGCTAAGAGCATATTACACCGAGGGATGTCGGCAGTTAGAAGCTGCCCAAACGCCATCCGGTCTCGTGGAAGGATGGAGGGATCCCTATTGGCGTCAATGTTGGGTATCCCCCAGCTTCCACGAACCCCACTGATGTCCGCAAAGAAAAACTTGTCCTTCCACCCTTTAACGGAAAAGGAAGGCACAATTTCAGAATCCTATTAGACCTAGGAGTGAAGGACCACCAACCCGACTGTTTGCGAAGGGTATAAAAGCTGCGGAACAAAGAAATACTGGCCTCAATGCCTTGCAAATGGCAGAGTACCAAAAAACCTACAATGGTTCGGATGGAGTTGGGAACTAATTGGGAAGGAGTCAAGGAATACCGGTCTAGAAGATTGAGAATAAAAGGATGGATCGGCAACCGGAGCCCGGCCTTAAAAAAGGCTCCGTACAAAGCAACTCTTCCGGAACGGGAAGAGGTTACCCTGTCATTGGGAGTAGGAAGAACAGACGAAGGTCTGAAGGAAAGCTATACTTGGCCCTTAGGTTTACCATGTCTTTAGCAGACACGGAGGACGCAGTCCCTTCGGGGGACTCCTTGGCAACCCTAGAGGGACCGGCAGCCATTGACTAGCTCCGGACGGAAATCCGCCCGCGGCTGGACGAGTCCCGGTTAGAGGACGATTGGTCGGTCGCTGCTCCGGTGAAGAATGGTTAGAAGAAGGGGTGGACCATTGGCTGGATAGGGAGTCGGAAGTCTGAGAAGGATTGTGGGAACCCCCCCAGGAACCAAAGATGGAACAAGAAGATGAGGAAGCCATGGGAACTAACCTGGAAAAACTCAAGCCGAAAAACAAACACAAGAAACAGAGGAACGCTGGCGGACTCGAAAGGGGGCAGCAGGAAGAAATGGGGAAGATGGGAAGATGAGGGCTATTTGTCCTCATAACACCCTCTCTAGACACCCCACAATCGTCCGATTCAACCACGCGTCCGTCGTCAATTGGGAGGCGTTTCGATGGCTGCCAATGCGAAGAACCCGAAAAGACCACCGACGAAAAGGGAGGCATTAACCTTATCGCAATGATACCGCTCGCCTTTTCGTAACACTGCCCGAGGGAAATCCTCCCTAATCCCAACAAAGGCAAGATAAGGACGTGAAAACCGGCCGCCTAGAAGATATTGCCACCCTTTTGCGGGAGGTAAACGCTCACCCATCTCAGGGGTGGGGGGGCATCTGATACGGCTGGCCGTTTCGCCTGGGTAGTATTATCTTTTGCGGTTTTCGAAGGTAATGATGTGACAACAAAACCCAAGACCTCCAGCACCGACTCCCAGTGCCGGCCTCCAGTGCCGGCCTCCAGCGTCAGCTTCAGCGTCGGCCTCCAGCGCGTCGGCACCAAAGACCAACTCCGCGTTGGCACCAAGGACTGGCGCCCAGCGTCGGCCTCTAGTGCCGGCCTCCAGCGTCGGCACCAAAGACCAACTCCGCGTTGGCACCAAGGACTGGCGCCCAGCGTCGGCACCAAAGACCAACTCCGCATTGGCACCAAGGACTGACGCCCAGCGTCGGCCTCCAGTGATGGTACTAAAGACGGCGCCCAGCATCGGCACCAAAGACCTACTCCGCGTTGGCACCAAGGACCGACGCCCAGCGTCGGCCTCCAGCATCGGCCCTCAGCGCCGACTTCCAGTACTGAGGCTTTGGCTCCGGCCTCCGGCACCGGCCCCCCGCGTCGGCCCCAGGGTCGGCCTTCAGTATCTCCCACATACACAATGGCTAGTCTCATGCAACCGATCCCGTGATCTAAGGCCTACAGCCAAGCACCTCGCTCACCAAAATCATGGGCAAGTGTTAGCCTGATCGACAGTTACCGCTATAAGCGGCCCTTATCCAGCTACAGCCCAACGGCTTACCGTTCGAAGAAAACCAAGGTAAACGGGATCCCCGACAGGTATAAAAAGAGGACCCGAGCTCCATGCAAGGGGACTCTCGGGGGAACTTCCTCTAAAACAATTCTATCAAGAATCTTATCCCTGTTCGACGATTCACTAACTTGGGCGTCGGAGGGTCCCCGTCGGAACCACCGGTCCGGGACTTTTTGCAGGCTCTAGAAGGAAGACGGCGGTCTCTCTGCGCACAGCAATCCTAGCCTGCCCGGCGTTCATAGCATGTGATTTGGCCGCAACAGCTTAAAATCTCGTGCATAACCGAATCATTGAAATTTTGTTTGTTAATCGGTCAAGTGAATTGTAGAGGTAAAAGCTTAAATTTTTGTTTATTAATTTCAGAGTAGCAAGATTTATTTCGCAGATGTTTCAAATGAAAAAAATTAGAAAAAGATAACACATAGATCCCCATAAAATTTTTCTCCCTTCTCTTTGAAAAATATGTTATAAAATGAATATAGTTGACTGAAGACATAACCATGATCAGTCAAAGCGCAAATAGTAATTTATTTCAGCCCAATTATAATTGATTGATAAATAAAATTTTCCATCCATTTATGAGTATAATCACCATTATTTTGTCTTGATTGCAGTTTAGATCATTTCCTTGAAAAACACATTGATATATTGTTAATTTTCCAACTAAACAAGCACTTTGCTATGGTGGAGGGCTTGTGTGCTAAAGATTTGAAAAATATAAGCAAGACTGATCTATAAGGAGAGTCAAGAGAGACTACAATCTCAATGGATTCACAATGTAACACTAATGAAACTGATATCACTTAATCAGTAATAGCTATCAGAAATGAGAAAAGCAAGAAGAATCATAAATTTTTGAGTGTGTGTTTTAGTTAACCATTAGTCCCTCATTAACTTTAATGAAAATAAAATTATATGCTTTCATATTTTAAATGGCGATAAATTTTACTGTATAATGTCATGCTTGAACTTTTGTTACGACATTTTCAACAAAGAATCTCTCTTCCCAGTGGACCGCAGAGGCACTTCATTTGTTGAACTTCAGGAATTAGAACATCTTGGTACAGCACCACCTAGCATGATAATGAGACCTCTGTATAACACCAACTCACAGATGATGTTGCTGAAATTGTCCAGTTCCTTGTGATATAATTTGCACACCTATGACCCATGGTGAGCCTCTAACTCATGATGCCTTGTGTCTTCTGGGCTTGATCATCAAATAGGACTGACAATTTTTCTGTGTTCAACTTTTCTTTTGACTTCTGGTTTAACTCTGAATATTTAGGCTTTTTGTCTCATATGAATGCACATGACTCCTCTTAAATGTATCCACTCAAAATCTTTTGAACTTTTAGTTCCAACTTTCATATAAGCAATCCCTTATCAACTTAAATAAAAGAGTTATGGTAAAGCTAATATGTGCCTATCTGCCTTTAAAATATCCCAGTTCTGCTGATAATTGGCATGGTACAGAAGCATTAGAACCAGACGGTGGAGCACAGTTTTTACAGGCACTTCAAAGCAAGTTATCACTGTCTCCATATTAAGTTGTCCTAATCCTCTTTCAAAATACAAGATTAGAGCTGTGAATCTCAAGTATATTACCACAAAGACCAACTTCTAGAAGAGATATTTGCAAACAAAAAATTCAAACTCTCCTGCCTAATCCCACCAAAGCCCCACGTATAAATAACCCCAACATGCAACCACCTCATCCACTACTCAACGGCTAGGAATCAAAACAACCATAAACAAATGTTCTAAGGACAAAAGTCCTGAAATTTCCAACGGTCCACAAACCTACAGACATGCTGGCCTTCAGTTGAAAAATAATAACAATAATAATAATGGTTCCTGTAAGACGACTTGTCCACCCAATCAAACAAACAAATATTACATTGCAAAGGCCTCCGTTTCTAATTAAAACAATCAAGCAGCATTACATTGTACATGAGAACACCCATTAAATAGGTACTCAAGCAATGACATCAAAACCAACCATAGTAGTAAATGATAATGAACAGTAGCCACATATATGTGTATTAGAAAAGAAAAGAAGAATAATAGTTGCAAAGAAAAAAAGAAGGAGAAGAATTAATGGCAGAGGCCACCATCCTCTAGGCCCGATAATATCCATTCCATTTTCTATTAGAATTGTCATGCCTGTTGTTCTTAAAAGCACAGCATCCGACAGTGTAGACAACAACAAGGACGATGAGGAAGATGATGTTCACGATCGCAACCTTCTTCCAGTCACTCTTGATGTTGTAGAGGATCCCTGCTTTGCAAGATTGGCAGTCATAGCAAAGAACAGTTGGATCGTTTTGCCATGTATTGCAGTCTGAAATATTAGAGGCAAAGCCTTCAGGTTTATCCCAAACTGTTTCACTCCGGTAGGTGAAGTTGCATGCGGTGGGAGGCTTACAGCATCCAGACTGTAAACAAAATAGATGGAATAATCTAAGTTTAACAGAGCTGAGACAAGAATTGAGATTTCAGTCAGGCCCAAGTTAAGCACTCCAAGAAACCAAATCCATTGATATGATTCACAAGACAATAATTCAGAAAAGGGGACATGGCATCACCAGTATCATATGATGCCAATGCTCAGGTTGTGACTACTTTAGAAGTAATAAATGCATCTCTTTTTCTTAAGAAGTATACATCATTCCATACCTTTCCATTGGCCTATGGTAAAGAAGTCATCATATATGTTGAAAAGGTTTATACTAAAGTCTCATGCCATCAAATTTAAAGCCACACATCTAATACAATCCTACAGAAAGCATCAGATGCATCTGTGAAAAGTCTCCCCTTTCTTTTTTCTCCCTTGACCTGAAAATTGGGTCCACCAACAATACGATATTCTGAAGATTTTTAAAGTTGTCTACCGCATCCAGACACCAAAGAATAGAACTACAGAAGGGAATTCGCTTTGGAACATTAAAGAAAGATAAATTTTCGCACAGGATATGCATGAAAGTTGAAGCTTGAAAGCCATTTTGATTAAATAAAGCCAAGATTATCAACAGCTTTCAGGATCACCCAGAATACGCATATCATCAAAGCAATTGGTATAAAAAAACTTTGTAGGTCCCAAAATCAAAGTTGACGTGTACCAGGAAGGTGTTGATATAGCAACAACAAAAACATCTCTAGGACACTAAAGATTTCTCAAAAATGTCCAAGATGTTAGTCATAGGAAGTTTAAGACTGGGTTCAATCTAGACTTGAGGAATATTACAAGGTAGAATGAATCATGTAAAACCATATTGTTCTTGGAAAACTCAAGATAGAGGGGGGAAAATAATCCAATAAAATATACCCTTAGGACCAAAAATTTACATAGACTCAGACTTATGATGTGTATAAGTTTTAATTTAAGGGCTACTTGATCGGTAAGACTGCCTGCAAAAGATCTAAACTTAAATATTATGATAATCAAAATTCTAGATCTTAGAGTGCAGAATAAGAGACAGTAAAATACAAAAGATGAATCAGTATGAGATGCAGAGAATTGAGAATATGGCACAAAAAGAGAACAGGGCACATAGTTAAGAGATTCACAAGAACATAAGAATGCCTGGGAAATTCATTAAAAGAACCAAAGAACAAGAAAAAAAATTGTAATAAAAATAATACACACGGGCGACGAAAGGGAAAGCTAAAAGGAAACGAAATACGAGAAGATAAACGTAAATTGATTCCCCAGACCAGCTTTTGAATGTCATCAGACCACACCACCATTCCCATACCATCGCTTTGGCCCGTCATTTCGGCCAGGGAACAAGGAAGGTGGTAATAGCAGTTACCGCGATGAATCTATATTTCAATTCCTTTAAAAATATATATTCCCAAAAATATTAAAGAAAATCTTCCTCTTCTCCTGAATTCTTCTCTATGCTTTTCTAGATCCACGTTTTCGTTTTGTTTTTTAAAAAAAAAATTCCGGTGCGTATCCAAACAGAGTTAGGCCAAAAATCAGCAACAAGAAAAACCCAGATTAAAAGCACAAAAACTAATAAAAAAAAAGAATCTTTACAAGAGTAGAGCCATGACCGACCTTGATGGAATAGAGATGTTTTCAATAAATCCATGTTCGAAAAATACCGAAATCATCAGACTGGTGCAAAGGATAACGAAAAACAGCGTCTTTCTAACACACACACACAGAGATTGACAGTACTCAGATTCTTGGCAAAAAAACAAAATTTTGATGGAAAACAAATTTTCGTCGACAAAACCACGTTCCAGAACGAACAAAACCATTAAAAAAAAAAAAGGAAAAAACGGAATCAAAACAGCCATCATAATCAACAGCACTTAGAAAAAAGGAAGAAAAATCGAATTTTAGTCTCGAATGGTATTGATCAAATACTATCTTGTCGGGGGAAAAGAGAGAGAAGAGAGAGAAAGAGAGATTTTGGTCGATGAATCCACGTTACCAAGACCATCAAAAATTAATCAATCAAAAACAGTGCCCATATGAGGGGAAAAAAAAAGGAATTTTTAACCTTTAGAAGGTTTAAAAAGACATTACCTGGATCGGCGAGAGGTTGTTGTTGATGAACTCATCGAACGTCTTCTTCTCCTCCTCCAAACTCTTGCACACATTGCTCTCCAGCAAGCAACTCCGGATCTTGCGCCAGTTCTTCGCGTTCTCGACCCGCTTCTGAAGCCAGTTGGAGTAGTCCCCAAGGCGGTACTCCTTGAAGCCCCGGCCGGAGACGGCCTCGCCTGCGCCGGGGTTGGTGACGACGAAGGCGAAGATGGTGAAGCAGAAAAGGACGACGATGAGGAGGAACATGACGAGGAGGTAGAGCCAGAGGAGCCACGACACGCGGCAGCAGGCGCCGACGAGCCCCGCGATGGACACGAGGAGGAGGAAGGCGCCGAGGACGAGGAGGGACCGCTCCAAAAACCTCTCGCAGTCGGTGTGGGCGCGGTGGCCCAGCCACAATCCGGCGCCCAGGATGGCGATGGACAGGACCAGCGTCAGAATGTTCACAAGTCCTATCAGATTGTTGCTTAACCTCATCGTTCTTTCTTCGCTTTCCCCTTGTCTTCTTATCTTTCTTTTTGGCTTCGGCTTGGATCGGCGAACCAAAGGAAACGAGACGAAGAGGAAGTAGGAGGAGGGCTACTTATAAGAGTTGGACTGTTGGATAGATACGGAACTCTCCCCTGTCTCGGAGACCCACACACGACGGCTGGCTTCCCGGACCCCTATTTCCATGGGATTTTTTTTTTTTTTTTTTTTTTTGAATTCTTAGTCATTGGATTCTTTTTGTTACGTCATGTATCGCTGACGGGGAAGTCAAGACCGGTTGACCGGCGCTGACCGGATCCCTCGTTCGCATCAGCTGACCCCTCGGCGTATCTTAAGCTAAGCTGTGTGCGCCATCAGGCAACAATCTGATCCGTCCGATTAGAATCGAAAGTTAAGATATCGAAAACGGCTTTATTATAGGCCAGCGCGCCGCGGTGCCGTTGAATGGTTGGGATGGAGGGAAGCAGGAAGGGGGAGGATGGCGTCGTGGGCGCTCGTGATAAACCGCTAATGGAAACCGCAAGCCTCGCGTGGGGATGCGGTTGCTTATCCCTTAAGCGTTGACGGCGCCAACGCAAACGATGAGAATGGATGATGAGCCTCTGCTCGGAAAGTAATCAAATTTTGTCGATAGGATAAGAAAGGTACGTTACAATTCACTTTAAGGCGGTGTTTAAAAAAGAAGATAATAAGGATATTCTTTGAATAATTATTTTATTCTTAAAAAGTCATAACTATTAGCTATTTTAAAATAAAGAATAAAAATGAATATTTTTTAAATATTTTTTTATCTTTAAAAATTATAATTAAAATGGATAGGAATCCATAAATAACTAGAGTTATCTCTTGATGGCAAAGATGTTATTTAAAAAAAGTGGTTATCCCTTGAGCTATTCTCTAGGTAAATATCATCTTGTACAGTTATCCCAGGAATAGCTTTTTATGAATCAAACACTAGTGTTTGATAGAAAAAATATTATCTCTGGATAAGTGTACGGGATAGAGTTTATCCACTGGCTATCCCTAACGTGATTATATCAAATGCAAAAAGGTAAATCTATAGGATAACTTTTTTTTTTACTCTTATTTGGAGGGATAACTAGCTATTCCTGCATTTTCTAGAGAATAAATTGAGGAGATAACCCATTGTTAACCATGATTATCCCTTTGGTTAACTTATTCCCAGCTATCCCTTATAGTTATGGCTTTTGGGAATAAGAGGGGATATCCCTATTTCAAATACTACCTTAGGATAGCTGAAAATAAATTTAACTAGAAGAGATAACCCATATTTAACCATTGGTTATCCCCTGAATTTTTTTCCTAGGAAGTAGTGTTTAATAGAAAAAATATTATTCATGGATAAATGTACGAGATAAAGTTTGTCCCCTGGCTATCCCTAGGGATATCCCTTGACTATCCCATTGATCATATCAAATGCAAAAAGGTAAATCCATATGATAACTTTTTTTTACTCTTATTTGGAGGGATAACCAGCTATTCCTGCATTTTCTAGGGAATAAATTGAGGGGATATCCCATGGTTAACCATGGTTAACCATGGATTATCCCTTTGGTTAACTTTATTCCCAGCTATCCCTTATAGTTATGGCTTTTGGGAATAAGAGGGGATATCCCCTATTTCAAACACTACCCGGAATAGCTGGTTATTCCCCAGCTATCTCTTGAGGGCAAAACTATTATTAAAAAAAGCTGATTATTTCCTCGGCTATCCCATAGATAAACTTTATCTTGCACATTTATTCAGAAATAGCTATTTTTCTATCAAACACTACCTAACGTATTTTCATTGAAATTTGATTGAACTAAAATTAAATGATCGAAATATGAGCTGCTAAATTTGATCAACTTTATGAATGATTTAGAAAAAATATATATTTGATCTGAAAATTTTTAATTTTTAATTTAGATAATAAAAATATATATATGCTAAGAGTTTTCAAACAATTTAAAAAGAATAGATGGTATCTAACATATTGAATCATGAATATAGGGCTTTCATTTTTCAATCATCATTTGATGTGGCTAATGATGTAGCTAATAGAGCTACAAGGGTAATCATGGCAAAATCAACCATGGGCACAAACACATCCCGTCGGCCCCAGCGTCTCCAAGTCAATCGAGGCGGCCCTGACCTCTTTAGGTCGGCCCCGTCGGCCCCAGCGTCTCCAAGGTAGCCGAGGCAGCCCCGACCTCTTCAGATCGGTATCGTCGGCCTCGGCATCTCCAAGTCAGTCGAGGCGGCCCTGACCTCTTCTGGTCGGCCCCGTCGGCCCTAGCATCTCCAAGGTAGCCGAGGCGGCCCCAACCTCTTCAGGTCGGCCCCGTTGGCCCCGGCATCTCCAAGTCAGCCGAGGTGGCCCCGACCTCTTTAGGTCGGCCCCGTCGGCCCCGGCGTCTCCAAGGTAGCCGAGGCGGCCCCGACCTCTCCAGGTCGGCCCGTCGGTCCCGGCGTCTCCAAGATAGCCAAGGTGGCCTCGACTTCTTTAGGTCAGCCCCACGTATGCTAGAACCATCATCCTTCTGACCAACGTAGCCTAACGCAATCAGGCCCACCTACCACTTGACCATACCGTCGATGGGACCAAGCCCACCTATCGGCTAACTTCGCCGACTGATGGGACTTGGCCCACCAACCACCGGCTTCCCCTTTTGATGGGACAAGACCCACCAATCAGCCCTAGATTCACGTAACCCCCACGTGTCCTGCGGATATCTCCCCCTCGCGGAATATCATGCAACTAATCCCCATGCAGGTCCCAACTACCTATAAAAAGAGCAAGTCCGCGAGAGATTCAGGTATGCAAACATAAGCCCCCTTTTGTTCCATTACCCCAGAAAAACTCCGTTTCCGAAACTTTCTCTTAAAAGAGCTCTCTCGAGCTCTTCCTCAGTTGTGACCTCGATCGTTGACTTGGGCATCGGAGGGTCCTCGCCGGAGAACCCTCCGGCCTCGGGACTTATTGCAGGTTGTCGGCTGGGTGAGAATCTCATTGGCGACCAGATCAATCTTCCCAGTGTTCAACACAGGTGATCGGGCGTCATCAGATTGGCGCACTAGGAAGGGCACATGAGAGAAAGGAAGATACGACCTCCGCAGTATTTCTTCATTCCCCCTCTATTAGCAATGGTGATGACGCGGGCTCAAGACGCTTCTGCCAGTTACCTTGGGGGCATCCCCCATCAACTAGGCAGCAGGAGGCCAACCTCCCGCTGCCGATCCCCCTGTCGCCTGCCCACCACCAGACACAGCTACCCCAGCTGATCAGCTGGCAGCCCTTGCCCAACAGGTCCAAGCTCTCACCGCCATGGTCCACGAACTCCAGGAGCAGCAGTCCATGGCCACCCAGCATCAGACCGCTCTCCCTGCTAGTCAACAATCGGCAATGGGAGGCTCTCCTCATAGAGAGGCTGGTCGTCACCGGGTTTCCACTAGGAAACCCCATTGTGAGCCCCCCAAGCGGCCACGATCCCCCGACTGTGGCCCGAGCAAACCCCCTCCGGGGCCACAATGCCAAAGGAACCGAAGCGAAAGTCCCACTTTCCGCATCCATCCCCATCTTCCTCTTCTTCTTCCTCGTCCTCGAACCACCCAAGTGGGCCCCGATGATCAATCGCCAGGTGGAAGAGCGCTTGGAGGAATACCACCGGTGGCTGGACAAGCTCTCTAGGAAAATCAACAACCAGTCGAAGGAAGAGTATGATACTCGTCCTCCTTACACCCGTCGGATACTGGAGGAGCCCGTACCCTCCAGGTTCCGTTTCCCTTAAATAGATCCGTACGATGGTATGATAGATCCTCTCGATCATCTCGAGAGCTACAAGGCCATGATGCAGGTCCAGGGTGCTACGGACGCTCTCCTATGCAAGGCTTTCCCCACCCTCTATAGAAAGTCGCCCGTGCCTGCACACGCGCCTGTCCCCTCAGCATCGATTCCTTTCGAGAGCTGGAAAGGGCCTTTTTGGCGCATTTTGATGCTTGCCGATGGATCCCAAGGGTTGTTGACAGCCTCTTCTCCGTACGACAAAAGGAGGGGGAGTCGCTGCAAGATTTTGTGGCCCGATTCAAGACCCGTCCTTGAAGTCTATCACTTGGACGACGCGGTGGCAGCGTTAGCCCTGAAGCGAGGACTCTTCCCGTCCCGCTTCACCTTCTCTTTGTATAAGAAGCCCCCGGGCTCCTACTCCGACCTCCTCCTCCGGGCTCAGAAGTAAATTTGCGCGGATGAGGCCGACCTCACCCGTCAAGAATCCTCGAGGGGATTCAGCCGCAAGCCTGCCCATCCAGAGCCAAGTGGACCTTCTCGCTCTCGGCGGCCTGAACCGTCCCGCCGGCCGGACCGTGAACGCCGAAGTGTCACCCCACAGGAAGGCAAACTCACACCTCTTCTTGCCCCTCACTCTCACATCCTTATGGAGATTGAAGGCGAGCCTTACCTCCAACGACCTCCTCCCATGAAGAAGGGCACCCCTCGCGACAAAAGTGCTACTGCCGCTTTCACCGGGACTATGGCCACGACACCGATAGTTGCTACAACTTGAAGCGCGCCATTAAGGAGCTCATTCGATAGGGCTACCATGGAAAATATGTCCAAAAGGCTCTGCCGCCGTTGCCGGCCCTCATGGGGCCCCCGCCCGTTCAGGCCACCGTCGACAACACCCCCACGGAGCGGACGGTCGGGATGGTGTCTTGGGGAGCGGCTTCTTCATCTAAGCGGCCGAGAGGGAAGGAGTGCTGGACGATGTAGTTCCTAGTGGGGGTCAGCAGTTGTTGAAAATGTAAATAATGAAGGCGTCGTCGTCTCCATGACGATCGCCAAATGCCCTGTAAAAAGGATATTAGTTGATAGTGGCAGCTCAGCTGACAACCTTACCTACGATGCATTTGTTAGGATGGGATTGTCTGTTAACTCTCTTCAGCCCGTGGCGACCCCTCTAGTCGGATTTATGGGGGATTCGGTGAGGGTCGAGGGCGAAGTATCCCTGCCTGTGATGGCCAGAACACCACCATGCCAGAGCACAGTCATCATGAAGATTTTTGGTCGTACGGGTCCCTCTGGCATACAACGCCATCCTCGGACGACCAGGCCTAAATTTGTTGGACGCGTCATCTCCACCCGATGTTTGCTTGTGCAGTTCCCCATTAATGGAGGTGTCGGAGAGATGCGAGGCGAGGTCAGCCTGGTCTTGCCTTGTTATCACACGGCATCAAGCCCTCATAAGGCCGAGTCAACCGCGGAAGTGCCTGACCTCAGAGAGTCCAACAAAGGAGAGCCCGCTGAGCGGCTCCTAACTTTTCCTTTTGGAGATGACCCAACAAGGACTGTGCGCATCGGTGGGCTCCTCCCTTCAAAAGATCGCGACCGTCTCCTGGCTTTTCTGCATGCCAACTCGGATATATTTGCCTAGTCGGCATCCGACATGCCCAGTATCCCTTCGAGATGATCACCCATAAGCTCAATATCACCCAAAGTGTCGTCCGATCCGCCAAAGGAAGAGAAGCTTTGCTCCCGAACGGCAAAAGGCTATCGACGAAGAAGTCAACAAGCTACTCAGTGCCGGTCATATCCGGGAGGCTCATTACCCCACTTGGCTGGCCAATGTGGTCATGGTACGAAAGGCGAATGGGAGCTAGAGGATCTGCATCGACTTCACTGACTTGAACAAGGCATGCCCGAAGGATAGTTTTCCTCTGCCCCGGATCGACCAGCTGGTGGATTCCACCTCTGGCCATGAGCTTCTTAGCTTCATGGATGCCTTCTCCGGGTATAATCAAATAAAGATGGACCCTGCCGACAAGGAGCACACGTCTTTTGTGATGGAGAAAGGCATTTCTTGCTATAAGATGATGCCCTTCGGCCTTAAGAATGCAGGGGCAACCTATCAAAGGTTGATGAACAAAGTCTTCCAAGATCAACTAGGCTAGAACATGGAGGTTTACGTGGACGATATGTTGACTAAAAGCACCCGCGCTTCCGACCACGTCTCTGACCTAGAAGAAACTTTCAACAACCTCCGTCGTTTCCAAGTTAAGCATAATCCTAAAAAATGTTCCTTCGGTGTTACGTGGGCAAGTTCTTAGGCTTCATGGTAACCCAGCGAGGGATTAAGGTGAACCCTGAGAAGATCAGCGCCATCCTCGATATGAGGCCGCCATCTAGCAAGAAGGAGGTGCAGCGGCTCACGGGGAGGGTGGCGGCCTTAAGCTGTTTCCTCTCCAAATCGGCCGAGCGATGCTTGCCCTTCTTCAAAGCCAAGGTGAAAAGCTTCGAATGAACGGACGATTGTCAAAGGGCTTTCGATGGCCTAAAGGCATTCCTGTCCTCCTCGCCACTCTTGTCAATGCCAAAAGATGAGAGAGCCTTTTCCTCTACCTTGCCGCCTCCCCGGAGGCTGTTAGCTCTGTTCTGGTGCGCCTTGATGGTGACGGGATCCAGAAACCTGTGTACTATATGAGCAAGGTGCTTCACGATGCAGAAGTCAGATACTCCAAGATAAAAAGATCATCTTTGCTCTGATCATCTCTGCTCGGCGCCTCCACCCATATTTTAGGCCCATCCTATCGTGGTGCTTACGGACCAACCTCTCCGAGCCATCCTGGCTCGACCAAACACTTCGGGCCGACTAGCTAAGTGGGCCATCAAGCTAGGAGAGTTCGATCTCTCCTTTCAAGCTCGGCCTGCCCTGAAGTCCTAGGTCCTGGCCGACTTTTTGGTCAAGTGCACTTGGGCAGAGGAGCCGACCGAGGAGGCTCCTGTGGAGCAGCCCATTGCCGAGCTAGACAACGATGGGGAGTCCTGGATCCTTCACATGGACGGCGCTTCAAACTCCCATGGAAGCGGCGCCAGCCTCATTCTTGCAGGCCCAGATAGAGAGATGGTGGAGTGTGCCCTCCGGTTCTATTCAAAGCGACTAATAATTAGGCCGAGTATGAGGCCCTGCTAGCAGGGCTAAGGCTCGCTCAGGAGTTTGGAATACAACGCCTCATAGCTTTTACTGACTTGCAACTCATCTCCGGACAAATCAACGGAGAGTATGAGGCGCGTGACTCCACCATGGCCCAATACTTGGGTAAGGTTCAGCTCTTGGTCTCTCCACTAACTTATTTCAGCATCAGCTATATCCCTCGGAGTGAGAATGCCAAGGCCGACACCCTCTCCCAATTGGCTACTTCCGCTGATGGCTTCACAAGGGATGCCTACATCAAGCACCTGGAAAGGCCCAGTATAGAAAACAAAGAAGAGGTCCTCCCACTGACCCAGGAGCCAACCTGGATGGATCCCTACATCCAGTACCTCACGGACGGCACTCTTCCTGACAATCGTGATGAAGCTAAGCTACTCAAATGGAGAGCCTCCAAATTCACCTTCTTGGATGGACGCCTATACCGAGATCTTTTTCTTACCCCCTGCTCAAGTGTGTAGGACCTGCCGATGCCGATTACATCCTCAGAGAAATTCATGAAGGTGTCTATGGGAATCACCTGGGGGGCAGGTCCTTGGCCCAAAAGGCCCTCCGTCAAGGGTATTTCTGGCTTACCATGAGGGATGATGTTGCCAAGTTGGTTCAGAAGTGTGACGGCTGCCAGCGCCATGCGCATATCTAGCACCAACCCTCAATCCCTTTGAATCCACTCTCGGCTCCGTGGCCCTTTGCCCAATGGGGGATGGACATCGTTGGACCGTTCCCCCCGGCTTCAGGGCAACGAAGGTTCCTGATTGTCGCCATCGATTACTTCACCAAGTGGGTCGAGGTTGAGGCACTGGCCAAGATCACTGAGAACAAAGTCAAAGCCTTCTTATGGAAGCCGGTCATATGCCGCTTCGGCCTACCCCACACTCTCTTCACTGATAACGGCCGCCAGTTTGATAACGCCACATTTAAGACTTTTTGCAAC
Source organism: Calamus simplicifolius (assembly GCA_900491605.1). Lineage (NCBI taxonomy): Eukaryota > Viridiplantae > Streptophyta > Magnoliopsida > Arecales > Arecaceae > Calamus > Calamus simplicifolius. Next base: position 1,479,031 of record UESW01003887.1, on the reverse strand, counting down.
GAACTGGGCATTCACCATCGATTCACTTCCGTCGGCCACCCACAGACCAATGGAGAGGCCAAGGTTATGACCGCACCATCCTCAAGGGGCTCAGAACTCGGTTGGACGGATCCAAAGGTTGGTGGGTGGAGGAGCTTCCTAGCATACTGCGGGCCTACCATACGACTCCGAGGGCTCCGATAGGCGAAACTCCCTTTAGTCTAGCCTTCGGGTCCGAGGCAGTCATTCCCATGGAGATCGGTTTGCCAAGCCCGCGCGTGGAGTCCTATGACGAGGAAGGCAACTCTGCCCAGCTGAGAGTTAACCTCGACTTTATTGATGAAGCACATGATCGGGCATGATTACGTATGGCAGCTTTTCGCCAATGAGCAGCCAAGTATTATAATGTCCGGGTCCATCCCAAAGTGTTTCACCCTGGAGATCTGGTTTTAAGAAAGGCTGAGGTATCCAAGCCGATGGAGGGGGGCAAGCTATCCGCTAATTGGGAAGGTCCTTATCGCATCACCGAGGTGCCCTGTCAAGTGGCATACCGAATTGAAGAGCTCAACGGTCGACCTATCCCGCGTACCTGGAATGCGGACAACCTTCGTTGGTATTATCAATGATGTATCTCTTTATGCTATGAGCAATAAAGGATCTTCTTCATCACCAAAGCCATTTCTTCCTTATCTCCGAGGACCAGATCTCAAGAAAGGACCTCGCCGGCATCGCGGCCCATGGGACACCACTCGGCCCTAGCACGGCAGTGCCTCCAAGTCGTTCAAGTCCCTGGAGGCTCCATAACCGGTCGAGTCGCCCCTCGCAGCGTTCCTAAACCCCCGAGGTGGTTCAAAAGGACCTTGCCAGCATCGCGGCCCGTGGGACACCACTCGGCTCCGGCACGGTGTACTCCGAGTCGTTCAAGTCCCTAGAGGCTCTGTAACCGATCGAGTCGCCCCTCGCAGCGGTTCTTAAACCCCCGAGGTGGTTCAAAAGGACCTCACCGGCATCGCGCCCATGGGACGCCACTCGGTCTTGGCACGGCGGTGCTCCCAAGTCGTTCAAGTCCTGGAGGCTCCGTAACCGGTCGAGTCACCCCTCGCAGCTGTTCTTAAACCCCCGAGGCTGTTCAAAAGGACCTCGCTGGCATCGCAGCCCATGGGACACCACTCGCCCTGACACGGCGGTGCCCCCGAGTCGTTTAAGTCCCTGGAAGCTCCGTAACTAGTCAAGTCGCCCGTCGCAGCGGTTCCTAAACCCCCGAGACAGTTCAAAAGGACCTCGCCGGCATCGCGGCCCATGGGACACCACTCGGCCCCGATACGGCAATGCCCCTGAGTCGTTCAAGTCCCTGGAGGCTCTGTAACCAGTCGAGTCGCCCCTCGCAGTGGTTTCTAAACCCCCGAGGCGGTTCAAAAGGACCTCACCGGTATCGCAGCCCATGGGATACCACTCAGCCCCGGAACGGAGGTGCTCCCGAGTCGTTCAAGTCCTTGGAGGCTCCGTAACCGGTCGAGTCTCCCCTCGCAGCGGTTCCTAAACCCCCGAGGTGGTTCAAAAGGACCTTGCCGGCATCGCAGCCTATGGGACACCACTCGGCCCCGGTATGGCAGTGCCCCGAGTTATTCAAGTCCTTGGAGGCTCTGTAACGGTCGAGTCATCCCTCGCAGCGGTTCCTAAACCTCCAAGATGGTTCAAAAGGACCTCGCTAGCATCGCGGCCCATGGGAACCACTCGGCCCCGGCACGGTGGTGCCCTCGAGTCGTTCAAGTCCCTGGAGGCTCCGTAACCGGTCGAGTCGCCCATCGCAGCAATTCTTAAACCCCCGAGGTGGTTCAAAAGGACCTCGCCGGCATCGCGGCCCATGGGATGCCACTCGGTCCCGGCACGGCGGTGCCTTCGAGTCGTTCAAGTCCCTGGAGGCTCCGTAACCGGTCAAGTCACCCCTCGCAGCGGTTCTTAAACCCCCGAGGCTGTTCAAAAGGACCTCGCTGGCATCGCGGCCCATGAGACACCACTCGACCCCGGCACGGCGATGCCCCCGAGTCGTTCATGTCCCTGGTGGCTCCATAACTAGTCGAGTCACCCCTCGCAGCGGTTCCTAAACCCCCGAGGCGGTTCAAAAGGAACCTGATGACTCTCAACTCTCAGGTCACCCTTCGGGATTCAAAAGGAACCCGATGACTCCCAACTCTTAGGTCACCCTTCGGGGTTCAAAAGGAACCTGATGACTCTTAACTCCCGAGTCGCCCTCTAGGGTTTAGAAGGCTTCTGATGACCACAATTTTGCCCCAACAACTCTAAGTCTACCTCAGCGGCCAAGGGCTAATTGGTTGATGGGCACCCGCTTCCGTCCCGGCGCCGACCTTGGGCTTTCGCCCCAACCTCATCTTGGTCGGCCTCGCCCCGGCCCTTCCTCTCGGACTTGGCCTTGGCGCATGAGTCCCCAAGATGGTTCAAGGCCAGAGCTCATCGGCTCCATGACTAAAAGAAGTTGCTTGGTTCTGCGTCGTCCCCAACAGACTTCGGCTGCCAGAGTAGCCTTTGAGTCAGCCTCTAAAGACGCCTCCTTGAATCTTATGGCCCGGTGCCCGTTCAAGCTATTTTGCCGAGTTCATACGCAAATTCCTAGAATACTCTCAAAAGTTGCTTAGAACCACCCGGGTTCTCCCTCACGGCCAGCGGTTAATTGATTTACTTAGCTGGTCAGGGACCAAATGATTCGAAAGTTTAGTTGGCGACCCGGATTTTTGTCGACTCGTTCAAGTTATTGTCAAGAAGGTAGACAAGGCGCGGAAGGCAGTCTAAAGGAAAGATCTTCCTAACTGTGAGTAGATTGCCTCAGTAAGGACTCTCTGAATTCGTGGGAGAACTCTAAAGGCGTTCCTAAACGGCCGTAGCCGACGCCATGTTACCCCAGTTAATTATGAGCCTATCCAGCGGTGCGAGTTTCTACAAACCTGTTCGTTACCCTCATGCCTAAGTCCAGGGACCCCACGGTGCCTCGACATACATGAGAAGAGAAACAAGACATTTGCAAAATGACTTCTTTTTCATTAAGTACTTTAGAATAATTACAAAATCTGACCTGGGGTTAGTTACAAAAAGAAAGGGAAAAATATAAAGTTGCAGAAAACAAAAATGCAAGGATGTTTCAGGGCTCGCTCGGCCTAGCTCCTCTCTGTCCTCTTTCTCCTCCGCCGGTTCTTCGCCGAGATCCCGGGCTGGATCTTTTCAAGATCGGAGCTGTTGATATTGAGGGTCGCGGACATTTTCACCTTGCAAAGTTTGAAGCCCTTCACATAGGTGTCAAAACTACCTCAATGACCTCCTGCTCAAACTCTGCCGAGGCCTTAAAATCGGCGATGGCATTGGTCACTTTGGCCTCGGCCTCCCGGATCTATGCCTCCGCCCTGGCCTCGGCCTCATGGATTCGTGCTTCGGCCCCGGCCTCAGCCTCCCTAACCCGCGCCTCGGCCTCCCAAGCCCTGCCTTCGCCTCCTTGGCGCGGGCGCTAGCTTCGTGATCATGGGCCGCCGCCCCGCCCCGCTCGGGCATCAACCACCGCTCTCTCAACCGCGATGGCCCTTTCCATCATGGCCTGGACCTCATCCATGGCCGTTTCAACCCAGCTGTCCGACCGTGGAGCAGAAGGGTCAGCTCCTCTATCTTTTTGCCAGCCGCCTCCAGCCTGACTAATATCAACGCCAGCCTAGTCTTACCCATGGTGGCTCGGCCTTTTTCAACTTCGGCCTGGCACTCTGCTTCCCTCACCCGGCCGCTCAAGTCCTCCTCCCGAGCCTTGGCCTCCTCCTGCTATCGAGCAAGCTTCTCGGATAGTGCCCGACTCTGCTCTTTGTACTTGTCGGCCCGCCCGAGGGTGCGTGCGAGTGCCTCCCCCGTATGGGTCGCCGCCACACGAAGGGCGAATGCCCCGTTGGCCAGCTGCTCCAAAGGAATTTGTCAGCCACAGGTCGATCGAGGTATATCGAAAAGGGACTATGTTCGAAAGATTACCTGGAGTACATTCACCATCACCATGTCTAGGACGGTGGCATGGGATGCCGCCCCATTTCCTCATCGGTCGCCGACGTCCGTGCCCTTGATAGGAGGACGGTGGCCCGTGCCGCATCCTCCATGATGGAAATCCTGGGCCGGCCGCGCTGCCCCTAGCATCTCGATCGACCGCCGGGTCGGATGGTGTGCAGACCACCGGGATGAGCTCCCCAGCTCGGCCCTATGCTCACAAGGCCTCCTCACCCCGGCATTGGAACCCCTAACAGCAACCACCCCCTCTCGGCTATGGGGGGCGTCTTCTCCATCTCCAGCTCGGCGGGAGCCGAAGGGCTTCTAACAATTGCAACCTGCTCCGCCTCGGCTAAATCGATGGCAGCAGGGACTTCCTCCTCAGGATCCAGGACCACCACGACGGCCTCAGTGGTGGCTGGGATCTCTCCCTCTTCTATCTCGGCCCCGGCTGGCTCGAGGACTGCTTCTTCAGCCGGTGCCTCCCTAACCAGCTTGTTTGCAAGCGCCTGGGCTGCGGGGGCTTCTAAGACCTCGGCCGGTTCGACACGGGCTCCTCTCCGTGCCCTCTTGGCTGGCCTCGCCTGCCCGCCGGCCACCAGCCTCTTCTGGCGCACAAGGGTCTCGAATTTCTCTACGGGAATCCTCATTGCTGCACAAAAAACACACATCAGTATTAAAAAAAGAGAGAGAGAGAGAGAGAAGAAGAAGAAAAAGAGAGAGGAGAGAAGAGAAGGGGGTAAGGCAATGAATGACAAAAGGGATAAGGGCAACGCCCAGTCGAGGGCGAGAAGAATGGGTTTCTGTGCTCACCGACTGCCGGTGCCAACTCGGCCTCATACAAGTTCTCCTCGGATAGGAGATCCTTGTAAGAAGGAATCTGAGAGGATGAGAAGTGGCGGAAGAGTTCCCCGTCCTTATCGCTCACAGCCGAATTCTCATTGGAGCTAATGTCCGGTTCCCCCCAATCGGTCCTCACTCCCTCCACATGGGTGAAAAGGAATTGAGATTTTACCCTCTGATTTTGGATGGATGACCTAAAGGAAGGGCCCTACCCGGCCTAGCAGTAAACACCCACCAGGCCCCCTCGCCCTGGCAGTGGAGCTTGCAGAAGGCCCGGAACAGAGACAGACTGGCCGCGGAACCCTGGAAATGACAAAGGATGATGAAGGCGCAGAAGATCCGAATCGAGTTCGGGGTCAACTGCGCCGGCACTAACCTATATCTATTTAATAGGTTCAAGAAGAAGGAATGGAAAGGAAACCGCAGTCCGCACCGAAAGAACTCTTCATACAGAGCGACCCGACCTGGGAGGACGGAGTTCACTCTGTCTTCAGGTCCCGGCACGACAGACGGATAAAGTCAGGGACCCTATACATGACCCTAAGGGCCTCTACCTCTTCAGGGGTCATAATGGAAGTAATCCCCCCCGGCCCCGCCGGGTCAAGGCTAGCTGCTGGAGGAGATGCCGGACGATGGGAAGAAATGGGAACTGCTCTCACCGGGGGTTGGTCACTCGCCCCCAGCCAGTCGCGGATCATAATCCCACCTAACGGCCTGGGCATTTGGCTGACAGTTGAGGTGTGGTCCTCACAGGGGAGGGGGACGACTATGCCATAGGCCTCTTACCCTCCCTAATGGCCCTACGGTCCATGGGTCAAAGGTGAAGGGTAAAAAATGGAGACTAACCTGAAAGTTGGTAGGAAGACGAAGGCTGGAGGTCTGGTTTGCAAGGAAGCTCAAAGAGGAGGAAAGCAGGGAAGCAATTGCGATGTAAAGCTCTCCCCCAAGCCCATGGAGCGCCTTTTATACCCCAATTTCAAATCGCATCGCCCAAGAATTCGCCGCGTGGCCTTCACCCATTGCGTCGGGTTCTCAGGCGCCGGCCACTTCGCCCACACCCAAGGCACACTGCCTCGGTTCCGCCGAGGAGCAGGATCTTCGGCGAATGGCGCTGCTTGAAAAGCGAGGAGGCAATGATGGCGCCTACCTTTTTCCCATCCTCCGAGAAGCACCCCCTCGAGACACTGGAGCCGACGTCAGCTCCCACCAACCACATGATTACGGAAGATTTGCGAAGCGGCATCGCCTCGGGAAGTTGCACCAGCTCATCCGCCGTTAAAGGCACCCATAACTGGTTATCAATTTTTGAATTTTTGCGCCCCTTTCACCAAAGGACGGCTGACACGTGGCCCTTCGTGCTTAGGAGCGGGGGGGCATCTGATGTGGCTACTGATATAGCTAATAAAGCCACAAGGGTAATCATGGCAAAATCAACCATGTGGCACAAACACATCTCGTCGGCCCCAACGTCTCCAAGTCAACCGAGGCGGCCTCAACCTCTTCAGGTCGGCCCCGTCGGCCCCGGCGTCTCCAAGATAGCCGAGGCGGCCCCGACCTCTTCAGGTCGGCCCCGTCGGCTCTGGCGTCTCCAAGTCAGCCGAGGCAGCCCCGACCTCTTCAAGTCGGCCCCGGCGTCTCCAAGGTAGCCGAGGCAGCCCTGACCTCTTCAGGTCAGCCCCATAGGCCCCGGCATCTCTAAGTCAGCCGAGGCGGCCCCGACCTCTTCAGGTCGGCCTCGTCGGCCCCGGCATCTCCAAGGTAGCCGAGGTGGCCCCGACCTCTTCAGGTCGGCCCCCGGCATCTCCAAGTCAGCTGAGGCGGCCATGACCTCTTCAGGTCGGCCCTGTCGGCCCCGATATCTCCAAGGTAGCCGAGGCGCCCAACCTCTTCAGGTCAGCCCCGTCGGCCCCGGCGTCTCCAAGTCAGCCGAGGCGGCCCCGACCTCTTCAGGTCGGCCCCGGCGTCTCCAAGGTAGCCGAGGCGGCCCTGACCTCTTCAGGTCGCTCCATTGGCCCCGGCGTCTCTGTTGATCCAATTATTGATTTTGATGATTAACAAAAGACATTAGTATATTTACTATGTTTCTGACAGATTTAATAAGTATTTCAGGGATTAAAAATGTTTAATCAATCAAAAGGAATAAAGGAATAAGTTTTGAATCAAATTTTAAAGGAATTTTTCAAAGTTCAGAACTTAGAGTCTACACCCAAATAGTCAAGAGCCGACCCTAAGGCGTATTAGAAGATTTCTAAATTTTTGGCACAGTCCGGAGTCGACACCCAGTTTTAGAGCTGACTCCAACCTGAGATACAGAGAAGTGTATTCTTTTAGTTTTTGAAGCTGACACCTAGAATTCAGGAGCTGACACCTGATAGTTCGGGAGCCGACACCTGAGTTTCTGGAGCCGACTCTAACCTGAGAACATAGAATGTGTTTTTATAGACATTTCTGGAGCCAACACTCTTGGATTCTGGAGCCGACTCCCGAAAGCGACGAGTCGACACTTAACTTTCTCAGAGCCGACTCCTCAACAACTTTTTATTTGCTATTTTTGGACACCCGATCTGGAGCCGACATCTAAAAGTTAGAGCCGACTCCAACCTGTCAGGAACAGATTTTCAATTATCAGAACGGACTCCAACGGTAATATTTTTTCCACCTAATCTCTAACGGCTATTTTTTTTGTGTATAGAAGTATCCAAGCATCTCATAACGGCTATATTTTCCACCTAAACTTGGATTAAGAGATCTATAAAAAGGGGAAACCGTCCGTTTGAAAAAAGGGGAGAATAGAGACTGAAAAAATCTGAAAAATCTTGAGAGAGAAATCAAAGAGGAAAGACTCAGAGCTCAAATCCATCAATCCTAGAAAGTTCAAAGAGAAATCCACAAGCTTCTCAAGATCAAATCAAGGAGATTTCCAATGTTAGAAGAAAGAAAGCAAAAGCTCCAAATCCTCAACGTCTCAACTGCAACTTTCAGTGAAGAATCTGAGTTGAGGCCCTGATTCAATCGTTCAAAGGAGAAGAGGAAAAGAAGAAAAGCTTGCTTTCAAAACGCTTCTATCAGGCTTTCCTATCCTTGTTTATTTATTTGCATATTTGCTCATTTAAGAAGCTGTTTTGTATTCTAAACTCTATTTTCCATTTGTGTTTGCTAGTTCAATCAAGGGATTGAAATAATGGAGGTAGTATACCTCGGGATAAGCTAAAGATAGCTTGTGGTTGGGTTTTGTGCTGGTGAGCCCGGTAAAACCAACTGGGTTCGTTGTGATCCCAGGGGAAACAATAAGTTTTGAGTTGTGAGCTTGTAAAACAACTCGGCTGTAATTAAGTGGATTATAGTGTGGGCCCAAGTACTACTTGGGAGTGGACGTAGGTGTTGGATACACCGAACCACTATAAAATCTTTGTGTTTGCCGTGCTTTGTCTCTCTCTCTCTTTCTATCTCATTATTTGTGCTTAGCATTTATCTTGCACTCAATCTCTTTTATTTCAAAGCATAGTTTTAAAGAGCTAAATTTTTTAAGAACCCAATTCACCCCCCCATCTTGGGTTGCCATCTGGGCCAACAGTCTCCAAGGTAGCTGAGGTGGCCCCGACCTCTTCAGGTCGGCCCCATCGGCCCCGCCATCTCCAAGGTAGCCGAGGCAGCCCCGACCTCTTCAGGTTGGCCCCGTCGGCTCCGGCATCTCCAAGTTAGCCGAGGCGGCGCCGACCTCTTCAGGTCGGCTCCGGCGTCTCCAAGTCAGCCGAGCAGCCCCGACCTCTTCAGGTCGGCCCCGTCGGCCCCGACGTCTCCAAGGTAGCCGAGGCAGCCCCAACCTCTTCAGGTCGGCCCCGTCGGCCCCTGCATCTCCAAGTCAGCCGAGGCGGCCCCGACCTCTTCAGGTCGTCCCCGTCAGCCCCGGCGTCTCCAAGGTAGCCGAGGCAGCCTCAACTTCTTTAAGTCAGCCCCACGTCTGCCAGAACCATCACCCTTCTGACCAGCGCAGCCTGACGCAATCAGGCCCACCTACCGCCTAACCATGCCGTCGATGGGACCAGGCCCACTTACCGGCTGACTCCGCCAACTGATGGGACTTGACCCACCAACCGTTGGGTTTCCCTCTTCGATGGGATAGGACACACCAATCAGCCCTAGATTCACGTAACCCCCATGTGTCCCGCGGACATCTCCCCTCACGGAATGTCACAGCTAATCCCCATGCATGTCTCAACTACCTATAAAAAGAGTAAGTTCGCGAGAGATTCAGGTATGCAAACATAAGCCCCCTTTTGTTCCATTACCCCAGAAAAACTCGTTTCTGGAACTTTCTCTTAAAAGAGCTCTCTCGAGCTCTTCCTCAGCTGTGACCTCGATCGCTGGCTTGAGCGTCGAAGGGTCCCCGCCGGAGAATCCTTTCGGCCTCAGGATTTACTACAGGTTATCCGGCTTGGCGAGAATCTCATTAGCGACCAGATCAGTCTTTCCGCGTTCAACACAGGTGATCGGACGTCATCATCATTTGGTCCAATTAGAATGGATATATAACTTGAATATATCATAATCTATTTTGTGGATCTTGATAATGGCCATAAATATAAATAATATTATTAAACAAAATTCTGTCAAGCTTCACTTTGATAGACTATTTGGTCACTCTACGGGCATTGGCTTTATTGTGAACATAATCAACATTGATTATCATTTTTCTTATGTACTTTTAAATAAAACGAATAAAATGGATAACAAGTAAAGATCAATATTTAAATGCATGGACGCATTCTTGTGCAACTTATTTCTCTTCGCATTTTCAACAATCATTTATTAATTTTACCATTCAACCTATAAGTAATGATTGCAACCTTAGCTACAGTTGTTGAAGTTTTTATGAAAATTGCATTCTTAGCTTAAAATATCTACACCACTAATCACTCATGATACCAATTATCAGAATATAAGGATGCTTGGTGTCAGCTTTGTTTCAAATGATGTTCAATTTTCTCATATTAAACTAGGCTAAATAAGAGGTAGCATGCAAGAGCGTATGTAAGAGTGGAGGTTATCTTCTTGACTTTATGGTTCGCGTGACCATTGATAAAAAAAAAAAAAGGTAAATTTTGGATAAAAAAGATTGATAATATAAAGAAAATTGGTGAAGAAAATGAAAAGAAAGAAAAATATATTAGAACCACCAACATTTGCCAGTCTTTTGGTTAAAAATTAGATGGAAATTGTAGTAAATAAATAAAGTAAGAATCCTAAGAGAAGGCAAAGATATTTTTAAAATAAAAAAATAAAGAAGCAATTTACCTAACCGATAGAAAACCAACTTATCCATCTCACTAGAAGATAAGTCTTTCTTCCTATTTCATGAGTAAATGATGCTTATGAAAATTTAATATATGCATCTTATTTCTTTGACTGAAGCAAAAAATATTAATAAGTTGCTCTGATCAGCTTTCTTGTGAAATTTATCCATTAAAGAATGTGCCCTTGGAACTATTGAAACTAATGAATTAAAGAGAGAGAGAGAGAGAGAGAGAGAGAGGAGTTAAGAAAATATTAAAAGGTATATGAGAACAATAAAGACATTTTGATTAAAAATCTTAAAACATGAAACCTATTTCGATCAAGGGAAAAACAAAGAAATTCAAAATACAAAGGACACAAAAAGTAAAAGGTTTGAAAAAAAAAAGGACACATAAAATAACATAAGAATTAATACCAATTCGAGCTAATAGATTCAAATTAATCCAGTTCTAAGTATTAATAAAGGCAGTTCTAATCTCCAATATGTTGATTCTTAAATCAAACTCAAAAAATTGATTTATAACAAATCTATATTTTTTTAAAAAAATTTAAATTTATCAAGTGAAATTAAACAAAATAAAGTATTTAAGGATCAAACCTATTGCTGCTAAAATTTGTCCTCCGACTCGGGCCCCGACGCTCAAGTCAGTGGAGACTGTTTTGCAGGTCCACCCAGGAGGGAGCCCGTCCCAGAGTCCGATCGCGTCCGAGTCGGAGGACAGATTTCAGCAGCAACAAAATCTACGAACTAATACATCATGATTCATCTACTATCTATGTGTAAATGTGTCGATTTAATCAATATATACATATAAAATTTTAAAAAGATCTCAAGTTAATGCAAAAAAAATAAATAAATTGATTCTACTTTAAAACTAACCTAAAGTTGAACTAATTAGATCAATTCAATTTTAAGCCAATTCCAAGGTAAGGCCAATTTTGTTTTAGGTCCAAGATATTAAATTCGATTTTAATAGGACCGATTTAAGGTTTTGACTTAAAATTGATCCAACTTGAGCTATGCTCACCCCTAAAAATAATATAGGATAGAATAACAAGAAAAGACAAGGTAAAATGAAATTTTTTTCCTTCAGCCCAAACTAAATAATATCTAATGAGAATGCGAGTTTTACGTGGATAAGCACATTAATGAGCCAATCAATTTTTGAAAAATTTTAGTAAGCATAACAAATATATAGAGTTGATGAACATATAGCATGCATTTTAAGGTATGTTAATTAGTGTAGAAATGTGTCATCAACTATGCTATATTATTTTGCATATTATTTGTTTAAAAAATTTATATTTTAGAGGATCTGATAGAGTTTTACATTGGCTGTCAGATACCTAACGTAACCCTCCTCCTTTTTCTGGCTTGAAACCAGCCTTGACGGAGTTAAAATTTAGTTGAAAAAAGGTTTAGATTAATTGAGTTGAGTTGTTGTAGCATTTGCTTAAAAAATTGCTGCAATCCAAAAAAGAGTATATCAATAAACACACCATCAAGTGCATCAACAGTCAACATAAGGTTTAATAAACAATTAATGATATATATAATTAGCATAGAATTGAACTAATATATAACCTGATGCATAAAATTTACTTTTTTCCTCTCTTTTAATTATTTTTGAAATGCAATATAGCAATGTAACAAACTATAATAAATAAAACCACAAAATTTATAATGCATATTAAGAAATGAATTTTAATGATGGTCATATAGAAATTTCTATCATTAATAACAATGTCATTAAAACCAACGTTATTAATGCTAACATCAACATGTTGAATATATGTATAAGCTCTCTATAGAAACTCTTATCATTAATGCCAACATACATAATATGTGAGGTATGATTTTTTTTGTCCTTTGTCTAACACTTCTTGAAATATAATATGTTAATATTCAAATTACCTTTGAACATAGACCCATGATCTGCCTTCATTAGTGGATAGTATTAATGGCTTAATTGTAATCACATACTCTCATACATGGAGAGTTATTATAGGAGAAAACCACTGGTGGCTAAAAGTCAATAGATAACTAACAATATTTTGTCATAGTAAAACTAAAAAAAATCACATTAGAAACTTCATATATTTTTCTTGTGGACTCTCTCCGTTCTCTCCCTCTTAGCATCCTCTCTAGGGTTACCACCATTGTAGCCCTAGGGTTTGTGAATGTAAGATTTTAAGAAGGAACACTTGTAATCACTTCTTCGGTCTTGGATAAGATTAGAGCATATGCGAAAGCAAGGAAACTTCGTAGAATTATCAATTTGGTTTACTATGGGTATCAAAGCATGTTTGCATATTGATTTACCTTTGATATGTATATTCATATACGACGCATATATGAATTTTTTTGTTTATATTTTAAACCTATTTATGGTCATTTTGTTTATGGTGATTTTTATGCAAAAATTTTGGTATACTTGTGTTCCTCTATGTGTACAAAACCTTCCTATAAAATTTTATGCAAAATAGACGTATATATTCTTATATATTGCAAACCCTAGTTACAATTTTTTATTTTTTTGTGTTATTTAAGTTTATTTTAAATCCAATTTAAGTCCATTTTTTGTCTACCTAAAATATTTTTTAATGCATAGAATTGCCATAAACTGTGATTCATTATGTGAACTTTCCAATGGTATATTATATGCTTCATTTAGACCTTTGGTTTGTGAAATATAAGTCTTGGAAGTAAATAAATCATAATTGTGGCCATTGCAAAAATCTTAGAAAGGTGGAGGATGACGAATAATAATCGCTTGCACCTGGCTACACCTGAGTGCACCCCTGACCACTTGCTACATTTGCATACACCCCTATCTATGTTCCAAACCATTTTGCACCCATGCAAGCACACTAGCGTGCACCATGCTTAAGCCCGTCCTAGCCCAAGCTGCACTCATGTGCACCCAACTCTTAAAACCCTCTTTTTTTATTTTTTATTGCAAAGTACTCAACTCAACTCATCTAAGCCTTTTCCCAACTACATGGGGTCGGCTACATGAATTTTTTATTACAAAATCATATTAAAAATTTATTAAAATTCTTCTTAAAAAATTACACATGGGTTTTTTATATTCCAAAATGTTAGTTGGCATTGTTTATAATCTCTAAATTATTTGAGTTAGTTATGTCACGTATTTGATATTTTTCTTATTTTTAGTATTTTCTCGGTAGCCCAAAAACTATGAAAATTAGCATGCAATTAATTTTTCATTCTTGTGTAGGAAAAATTAGTTATTGGAAGAACTTTTGTCATTTTTATATGCATCATGCATTAATTTATTTATTATCTATGGATTGCCAATTGTTAGTTATACGTATGTTGGACCTTTTTTCAATCTATAGACTATGAAAAGACATTCTTTAAGTGACGAGGCTTAGCTCTATTTGCCTAATCTTAATTATTATCATATAGTAGAATTTAAAATACTTTCAGATATAACTTAAAACCATATTTCTCGGTGAAGAATTAGATGAACAGTTCTATATAGATTAAAGAAATGAGTGCAAAGTTTGTTGCCTTAAACATTCTATTTATGGATTTAAGTAATCATCTAAACAATGGTACAGAAACTTTCATTACTCAATTACCTCTATTGATTTTAAGATGATTGAGGAAGACCTCTATGTATATATTAAATATTTTAAGAAGTGTGTTCTTACCGTGTCATTAAATGTCGATGACATCCTTTTAGCTAAGAATGATATGAAGTTTGTCGTTTCCATTAAAATAAAAAAATAAAAAAAGACTATCCTCTACTTTTAAGATAAAGAACATGAGTAAAGTAAATTATGTGCTTAAAGTTAAGATTGTTAGAAATTACTCAAAAAGCCTTCTTGATTAATTTGTTTCAAGAAACTTACATCAAGAAAATCTTTAAGTAATTTCACATGCATAACTCCAAACCTTTTGGCACTCCAATCAAAAGGGATGCGCCTTAAGTTAATCTTGGATCAATGTCTTTAACTTAAATGAGAAAAGAAGTCAAATGTTTAGAGTGCTATATGCAACTGCGATAAAGAGTCTAATGAATGCTGTGTACTTATCCAAACATTTGCTATATAGTTTGGATGGTCAATTGCTATTAGAGTAATCCTGTACCCACTCATTGAAAAGCCATGAAAAGGATACTTCAATGCCTTTGTAGGATCATTTACCTTAGCTTATATTATCGCAATGGAGTTCCAAGGCTGAGAGGTTATATTGAGGTTGATTAACCTAGTGATAGAGATGAATATAACTCCACTTAAGGTTATGCATTCGTATTAGAAGGTTGATCGAGTTACTTCTTAGTGTAGTAAAACTCTTTAGAAGAGGGATGAGAATCATGCCTATTTGCCTGGTATGTAGTTTTGAGGAGGACACAGTGGATCATGCGTTCTTATGCCCCAGAGCTAGACAGATTTGGCAAAGGGTAGGTGCGTGCCCTTGGCTGCACGGTTTGGACTCCCATCGTATATCTTTCTTCAGACAGATCAGACAGGATACGGGAAGAGGGAACCATCAGTTGGGTCCAAGATTGGCTTATGTTGCTCACCAGATTTGGTTATTCCGGAACCAGTTGGTGTTCTCGAACGTGCTCACTCCTACTTATCGGGTTGTCAGGACTGTTGTCTCCTTATCTGCTGAGTATACTCTGCATCAGAGGACTATTGATGTTGATAGTCCAAGACTCTGGGACTCCCATGCTGCTTTAGCAGCGAACCGACGTACGGTCTTTATCTCTTGGGAGCCCCCACCTCCGGGGTATGTCAAAATCAATTTTGATGGGAGTGTTCGTGGTAGATGTGCAGGATCTGCTTTTGTGATACAGGAGCCGAAGGGTTCGTTGCTTGTGGCTGGTGGATTTGGGCTTCTTGACGCTTCTGTTCCCCTTGCTGAATTATATGCAGCTTGAGCCGGTATCTCTCATGCCCTCCGGAGCCTGGATGGTCAGAGGCTTATTATTGAGGGAGACTCAGCTACGGTTATTAGTTGGATTCATCAGGAGTCCAATATCCACCTACCGACTATCCTTTTGATTAGTGACGTACGGTCTTTATCTCTTGGGAGCCCCCACCTCCGGGGTATGTCAAAATCAATTTTGATGGGAGTGTTCGTGGTAGATGTGCAGGATCTGCTTTGTGATACAGGAGCCGAAGGGTTCGTTGCTTGTGGCTGGTGGATTTGGGCTTCTTGACGCTTCTGTTCCCCTTGCTGAATTATATGCAGCTGAATTATATGCTTCTTGACGCTAGGGTGGCCTATCATTCAGGGTTCTGGAGTTGGCAGCAGGGCGACCCTTGTCCCCTTATCCTGTCACAAATTTTGTATTCGGATATATCAGGTTTGACTCACCCTAGAATGGTGTGATCATCCGTTTGTACAAAAAAAAAAAATAGACTTGCATTATACTATTCATGATGGAGTTACAGTACGTGGCTTATACAGTGACAATCTAGGAAGGTGCTTGGTTGAGGAAACTTATTTACAAAATAGGCATCAACATGCTAAGAACTTTAGCCCAAAAAGTAGGTACTTGTTCGCATTATTGCACAACTAGCATGTGGAGATAACACGTCAGACAATAATTAATCTAGATTACTGCATTAACTTGTTTTGAATTGAGTTGCTACAGATCTTTGAGAATCAGTTCTTGTTTAGATAAAAGAATCCTTTGGGAAATTAGTCCAAAGAAAGAATTTATCTGGAATAACTTGGAAGACATAAAGCTGACGTGCTAGGCAAAGATCCGTAATCAAAGTTTCCACGATGCCATGTATAAGCCCAGATAATATTGACCCCATCTGTATGTCACCAATGGTAGAGTAAATTGTTGTTTTCATGTATGAGTTAAGAAAAGAATATTGTTTTAGTTGAATCGATGATGATAACGTCAAATAACAGTTACTATTCCTGTTACATAATTGCTCTTAAATTAATAAGATGGCATGGCACCTCCATGCATGAGAGGCTCTGCAGCTTTTTATAAAATTATGTCAAATGTTATTTTAGATCATGATTGGAATTTTATCATGGAAAAAATAAAACCGGATCACCTTTGAAGTAGTGTCTTCAATTTGATTTGCTTCTCTCTTTAACTTGCTTGCTATGAATCTACTCCATATCTTATGACTTTAAACTTCACGTGCCTTTAGACTCTTTCCTAGTCTGCAAAACTCTCACGCTTCAGGACCAATTCCTTTTTGCGTGAACTTAAATTGTTTCCACAACTAATAAAATAGGTGTCATTTCTCTATCACTTGCAAATTAGTTTTGTAGGCTTTTACGACTCTCTTACCCGAAGGTGACTGAATTCAATGCAAACTCCCAAGTGTTAACATCAAGATGGCAGTTTTTCACAACCTTCATGGCCTACTCGCAAAAGCCAAAGAAAAATTTTCCTTACATCATGAATACACCTGCCAATACTAATTTTTTTGACAATACAAGCATGAGGTCAATTCTAATTTGACCAATTCCAAGGAGAGTATCCACTCTAATTACTAAGTTTTAATGATTCCCTGGTTGTCTCATTACCACCTTCATTGCAAGCTCAGCTAGTGCTTTTGCACAAGAAATCAAATGAGATGGTAGCCACCACAACCATCATTAAACCCCCTCTAAAGAGAGGGGGGGAATGAAGAAGAAGAAGAATTTTGAGTAGTTCAAACCCATGAGTGCGGAGGCCAACATATAGAAGGATCTGGGAGAATTTTGAGCCAATGGCAATGCTATTGATCAGTGCTTCCATCTTGCCAGTCCTATAATACGTGTCCGAGGTGGTAGAGGGGATTGGAATATAATTCTTGGGGACTGCTGTGATTTATGAAGGGCTCGGCATCAGTGGAAGTTGGCTAAGAGACTGCTTCATGAGAGGTTTCAGAGGCCAACCTCGTGGCATCAGTGGCAGCCAATGTTTTTTTTCCTTAGATGGTCATTGATTCCATATAACCAGATGCTGAAGGATTCTACACCTAATTAATCCTGTCTGCTATTATGCTTTGGTGTCATACTTGCTGGCTTGATGATGTCAAATAGCTCTAATACCATTTGCTTGAAGCATGTGATGCTCCTTCCAATAGTTTCACATCAAAAAATTGGGAGTTGGTTGAGTGATTTATATGCAGTAAAGCAAGAAGGATAAGGTACCAATTGGATCCCTTTTGGGCTGTGATGGCCCAAGTTGGTGTGGACCTTATCCGTCTTGCTTTCTTGTAACGAAACAGATTTGTGGGTACTATGGACCCAAAGCCCGGATCGTTACAATATGGTATCAAAGCTATACACCAGCCGAAAGTGTAGGAACTAAGTGCCACACAGAGCAAAGTGCTATCCATAAGAGATGGGAGCCACCTTTTAAAACTATGGGGGCCACCTCTAAAATCCTGCCTGTCTGGTGGTTGCAATCGTGTACCCCTGATGACGAAGACGTCGCCTTTGTAAGGAGGGTAGATTGTGATGCCCCTCCCAATAGTTCCACATCAAAAAATTGGGAGTTGGTTGAGTGGTTTATATAGTAAAGTAAGAAGGACAAAGTACCAATTGGATCCCTTTTGGACAGTAGTGGCCCAAATTGGTGTGAACCTTGTCCATCTTGCTTTCCTGTAATGAAACAGGTTTGTGGGTGCTGCGGACCCAAGACCCGGATCATTACAATATGGTATTAGAGTCATGCATCAGCCACAAGTGCAAGAGCTAAGTGCCACACATGGCAAATGCTACATCCATGGAATGGATGGGAGCTGCCCGCCTGATGGTTGCCTCAGCGACAAGGACGTCGACATCGCCTCTATAAGGAGATAGATTGTGGTGCCACTCCCAATAGTCCCACATCGAAAAATTGAGAATTGGTTGTATGGTTTATAACTAGTTAAGAAAGATGGACAAGTACTAATTGGATGCCTTTTGGACCCAAGTTGGTGTAGATCTTGTCCATCTTGCTTTCTTGTAACGACACGGGTTCGTGGGTGCGGGCCAAGGGCCCGGGTCATTACAAAGCATCTTCTATCTAATTCCTTGTGGGAAAAGTCTTTGTACACCGCCCTCGGTGCAGCAAGTCCTATGTGGGCTGCACCGTTCCTTCTTATTGGTCCACATGAATCCCATGTGACCTGACACGATGGAACAAGATAGCAGGGGGATAATGTTACTTTTTGATCGTGACATCCATTAAAAGTCGTTCAGCCTTTCACCATTGGTGTGCAGAAGAAAATGCCCTTTTCCTCCAGCCTACTTTAACCCGCCATCTTATTTGGATTTTGCTGATAAAAAACTCTTTCTGATTGTAAAACATTCTTCCTATGGATGATAGTGCCGTGGAGCGGGAATCTGGGTTGAGGTTATGGTTTATGAGCTTGACGATGGCTTTCAGGATCTCCTACCAGATAAGATGGCGGGTAGAAGTAGGCCTGCATAAGGGTGTTAGTTTGGACCAGCATCACTGCCTTGGCGTACCTTGATGGAAGGGGCTCAGTGCCGATGACATCGGCATTCAGGAATTGGATGGTTTCATTTGGAGATCAATGGTCTTTTTAGTGTGGCGATAGCTTTGGAGGATTCATCAGCTTTGGTGCTAGCTTTTGATGATTCATCAGCTTTAGTTCATCTGTGTTCCTTAAACTCTAACTTCTTAACAGTTTTGCTGCTCAAAAAGTATTAGTTCAAATAAGGTGTCATAGGTTTCGAACTAATGTTTTGTCTTAACGTTTTCTAAATGGGTGTCGTAGGTTTTGAACTAGGGTGTCATAGGTTTTGAACTAGGGTGTCGTGGGTTTTCAACTAGGATGTCGTGGGTTTTGAACTAATGCTTTGTCTTAACATTTTCTGAATGGGTCTCGTAGGTTTTGAACTAGGGTGTCATAGGTTTTGAACTAGGGTGTCGTGGGTTTTCAACTAGGGTGTCGTAGGTTTTGAACTAATGCTTTGTCTGAACGTTTTCTGAATCGGTGTTGTAGGTTTTGAACTAGGGTGTCATAGGTTTTGAACTAGGGTGTCATGAGTTTTCAACTAGGGTGTCGTGGGTTTTGAACTAATGCTTTGTCTTAACGTTTTCTAAATGGGTGTCGTAGGTTTTGAACTAGGGTGTCGTAGGTTTTCAACTAGGGTGTCGTAGGTTTTGAACTAATGCTTTGTCTTAACGTTTTCTAAATGGGTGTCGTAGGTTTTGAACTAGGTGTCGTAGGTTTTCAACTAGGGTGTCGTAGGTTTTGAACTAATGCTTTGTCTTAACATTTTCTGAATGGGTGTCGTAGGTATTGAACTAGGGTGTCGTAGGTTTTCAACTAGGGTGTCATAGGTTTTGAACTAATGCTTTGTCTTAACATTTTCTGAATAGGTGTCGTGGGTTTTGAACTAGGGTGTCGTAGGTTTTGAACTAATGCTTTGTCTTAACGTTTTCTAATTGGGTGTCATAGGTTTTGAACTAGGGTATCGTAGGTTTTGAATTAGAGTGTCGTGGGTTTTCAACTAGGGTGTCGTGGGTTTTTAATTAGGGTGTCGTAGGTTTTAAACTAGGGTGTCGTGGGTTTTAAACTAAGGTGTGTGGGTTTTGAACTAGAGTGTGTCTTAACATTTTCTGAATGGGTGTCGTAGGTTTTGAACTAGGGTGTCATGGGTTTTCAACTAGGGTGTCGTGGGTTTTCAACTACGACACCCTAGTTGAAAACCCACGACACCCTAGTTCAAAACCTACGATACCCATTTATAAAACGTTAAGAAAAAGCATTAGTTGAAAACCTACGACACCCTAGTAGAGAACCTACGACACCCTAGTTGAAAACCTACGACACCCTAGTTCAAAACCTATGACACCCATTCAGAAAACGTTAAGACAAAGCATTAGTTCAAAACCTACGACACCCAAGTTGAAAACCCACGACACCCTAGTTCAAAACCTATGACACCCTAGTTCAAAACCTATGACACACATCAGAAAACGTTAAGACAAAGCATTAGTTCAAAACCTACGATACCCTAGTTGAAAACCCACGACACCCTAGTTCAAAACCCACAACACCCTAGTTCAAAACCTACGACACCCATTCAGAAAATATTAAGACAAAGCATTAGTTCAAAACCTACGACATCCTAGTTGAAAACCCACGACACCCTAGTTCAAAACCTACGACACCCTAATTCAAAACCTAGGACACCCATTCAGAAAACGTTAAGACAAAGCATTAGTTCAAAACCTACGACACTCTACTTGAAAACCTACGACACCCTAGTTCAAAACCTACGACACCTTAGTTTAAAACCTACGACACCCATTCAGAAAACGTTAAGACAAGCATTTGTTCAAAACCTACGACACCCTAGTTGAAAACCCACGATACCCTAGTTCAAAACCCACGACACCCTAGTTCAAAACCTACAACACCCATTCAGAAAACGTTAAGACAAAGCATTAGTTCAAAACCCACGACACCCTAGTTGAAAACCCACGACACCCTAGTTCAAAACCTACGACACCCTAGTTCAAAACCTACGACACCCATTCAGAAAATGTTAAGACAAGCATTAGTTCAAAACCTACGACACCCTAGTTGAAAACCCACGATACCCTAGTTCAAAACCCATGACACCCTAGTTCAAAACCTACGACACTATTCAGAAAAACATTAAGACAAAGCATTAGTTCAAAACCCACGACACCCTAGTTGAAAACTCACGATACCCTAGTTCAAAACCTACGACACTCATTCAGAAAATGTTAAGACAAAGCATTAGTTCAAAACCTATGACGCCCTAGTTGAAAACGCACGACACCCTAGTTCAAAACCTACGACACCCTAGTTCAAAACCTACGACACCCATTCAGAAAATGTTAAGACAAAGCATTAGTTCAAAACCCACGACACCCTAGTTGAAAATCTATGACACCCTAGTTCAAAACCTACGACACCCTAGTTCAAAACCTACGATACCCATTCAGAAAACGTTAAGACAAAGCATTAGTTCAAAACCTACGATACCCTAGTTCAAAACCTACGTCACCTAGTTCAAAACCCACAATACCCTAGTTCAAAACCTACGACACCCATTCAGAAAACGTTAAGACAAAGAATTAGTTCAAAACCCACGACACCCTAGTTGAAAACCCATGACACCCTAGTTCAAAACCTATGACACCCTAGTTCAAAACCTACGACACCCATTCAGAAAACGTTAAGACAAAGCATTAGTTCAAAATCTATGACACCCTAGTTGAAAACCCACAACACCCTAGTTCAAAACCTACGACACCTAGTTCAAAACCTACGATACCCATTCAGAAAACGTTAAGACAAAGCATTAGTTCAAAACTCACGACACCCTAGTTGAAAAACCCACGACACCCCAGTTCAAAACCTACGACACCCATTCAGAAAACGTTAAGACAAAACATTAGTTCAAAACCTACGACACCCTAGTTGAACTAATGCTTTTTGAGCAGCAAAGCTGTTAAGAAGTTAGTGTTTAAGGAACACATATGAACCAAAGCTGATGAATCATCAAAAGCTAGCACCAAAGCTGATGAATCCTCCAAAGCTATCGCCGCATCAAAAAGACCATTGATCTCCAGATGAAACCATCCAGTTCCTGAATGCCGATGTCATCGGCACTGAGTCCCTTCCATCAAGGTACGCCAAGGCGGTGATGCTGGACCAAACTAACACCTCATGCAGGCCTACTTCTACCCGCCATATTATCTAATAGAAGATCCTGAAAGCCATCGTCAAGCTCGTAAACCACAACCTCAACCCCAGACTCCCACTCTGCGGTACCATCATCCACAGGAAGAATGTTTTACAATTAGAAAGAGTTTTTATCAACAAAATCCAAATAAGATGGCGGGTTGAAGTAGGCTGGAGGGAAAGGGCATTTTTGTCTGCACATCAATGGTGAAAGGTTGAACGACTTTTAATGGATGTCACGATCAAAAAGTAACATTGTCCCCCTGCTATCCTGTCCCATCGCATCAGACCACATGGGATTCATGTGGATCACTAAGAAGGAACGGTGCAGCCCACGTAGGACTTGCTGCACCGAGGGCGGTGTACAAAGACTTTTCATTCCTTGTGATGTTCCCATGACCCATTCCTCTGCTGCTAATGGAATCTTTCCCGGTGAGAGGATAGAATTAGTAGAAAAGGCCCACACATCACAAGCATATATGCCATCTCTTCCCCCTTTTAACCTCTTGAACCGGATGCACTTCAGCTCACATCTCAGCATCCAAGTTTTCTGGGCCACCCCTCAACTTTTATGATGCATTGTAGAGCATGGTTCCCATTTTCAGATGCTCCCAGGAGTCTGTTGGGTTGGTGCAGCGCATATATTCTATCTAATCACATTATCATAAATCTTGAGGCAAAATAAGAAAAATTGGACCAGTGAGAACACCAAAGAACATTCCAAAAAAAAATCCTTAATACTAACCATTTTTATATGTACACATACATAGATATATATGTATACATGTTAATATAGGTATGTATATGTATATAAATATATATCTTGTATTTACCTTCAATCAGGCAAGAAACTAGGCCTGCACTCTTGAAAACATGACCAAAATTAAATATAAAATGATCGCCTAAAACATGGATTGAGAATAAAATTTTTAGTCAATAGGTATCAAATATAAAAAATGATCCACTCAAAAGTAGGTGATGATTTCTTCTACTTAGGACTGGTCTACTACTGATTCAATATGCACTTGAACCTTAGAGGCGGCATTTAGCTAGTGATAATATAATAATAACAAATATTATATTTTTAATAATTTTATATTTAAAAATTAAATTATTAAAAATATAAAATAATCGTGTTTGGTTTACTTTAGTAACGTTCAAATATATAGTGAGTTGGGGATCTTACAGTTAAAAGGTACCCTTCTTATTTCATCCTAAAAAAAAATTTCATTCCATTGCAGTCTTGTTTGGAGTGAATCACCCCATGCATGGTTGGAGAAAATAAGAAAGATTATCATCCCTGGTCAAGGAATTAAGCTAAGTAGACCTCATTTGGAATGGGATTTTTTGGTTAAGAGAAAGAGGTATAAAGGAAAGAGGACCTGTGTAGAATATTTTCGAGCTAGCTTGGAACACAGAAGTCCTAATTATATGGCTTTGTTGTATGTATAGATAGCTAGTTTTTGATCCCACCCAATACTTGGGTTGGATTGTGAGTTATTTATATTAGGTTATCACTATGTAAATATACTTCAAGTTTGCACGGATTGAATTATGAGTTATTTACATAAGACAATTGCACTGTAAATAAATTTTGAATTTCATTTTGTAACTTTTTTTTTTTTTGAGACATAAAAGTGAGGACTTCATGATATTATGTTCTCCATTCGAAATAGCCCACCAACCATCAAAAGTAAGAGCCTCTTTAAATTAGTTCTCAGTCAACAGCCATTGAAAGATATACCCAAACAACAAATCTAAATGAGGCTAAAATCTAATAGCCTTAGCCCTTGAAGGGTGGCCTTTAGGATGTATTCAATGGCCCAGAAGGAAAGAGCTTCCAAACTTGATGAAGATCAACTGACATGCAATTTGACCTGTGACATGTTGGGGTGTGAACAACTGTAAAATAGAAGCCAAAGTTAACCATTGCCAAAAGGTGTCACCATCACTATATCTATTTTCACAAGCAATCTAAATATGCTGAAGGAAGGACCATTCAGGTGGTAGCCCAGCGGTTGGGGTTCCTTCAGACATTCACGGCGTCTCATGTTCGAGGAATAAGGTTGCAGCTGATTCGGATAATTCAAGGTTAATCCTTGGGGCCTGAAACGCCGATGCTGGAGGGGCTAAGGTTTCTTCTAGTCTTCCTGTTCTGACTGTTGGCACCTGGCTGGGTCAGGTTAACCTACTCGTCTTCGGACGGAGAACGGCTGCGTAAATCTAGCGCCGTATATGGAACATATCCTGACGAGGAACGAAGCCGCATGGGACCTAGCTACGGGTCGACAAAGCCCTTCTTCCCTTTTTTTTGTACCAAAAAAAAAAAAATTTGCTGAAGGAATGGGATTAGATCCACACCCTTTGCCTCCTCTAAATCCCAGCCACTTCCATTATGAAAGAGGCTTCCACTTCCTCCACATGAAATTACACTTAATTTTAATTACACATGAAATTACTGCAGGAAATTAACAACGATATCATTTAAAAGTTTGCGATTATTCTTTGGTTAGATTATTCAAAATTAATCAAATAACATAATAGCATATAATTGAGACCTTGCTGATCGAAATTTGATGAAAGGAAAACTATTTCTTCCACTGATTGTAGTGCTTTCAAATTACAAAAGCTTTTGATGGTTAGCATATATAAATAGAAGACAACAAGAGCAGCCCAACTTACTGAGACAATTTCACTTCTATGGCCAGAAGGCTCTAAAAGCCTCATCTCCATAGGATAGATATTATTACATTGGATATATATATATATATATATATAGGTGGGTCAACCAGCTGGTTCATTATACCACATCTCCATAAGACAAGTACGTATT
The DNA here is from genome assembly GCA_900491605.1 of Calamus simplicifolius. NCBI lineage: Eukaryota > Viridiplantae > Streptophyta > Magnoliopsida > Arecales > Arecaceae > Calamus > Calamus simplicifolius. The sequence goes on along the minus strand of UESW01003887.1, from coordinate 1,454,379 downwards.
ACTATCAGCCTTTCTGCAAAAATAATATTTTTGGTAGATATAATGATAATTAAATATTAAACTACAAAGATTCTTTCTTTTTAGGGAAAAAATATAAGGCCGTCCATTGATCAGGTCACCTCTCTCTCTCTCTCATCCTCCGTCCATGAAATGATGCATGTTATTTCTTTTAATAATTCAACGAAAAACTTTCAGAACAAATTGAGGAAGTTTCTCAAATTTCCAAGAAAATATATCATCTGGTGGTAATCCAAAGTTATCGAGAGTGTGATGGTCCTTTGAAAAGGGTTACTTCCTAAAAGGAATTCTACGTTTATAAAGAATAAAAAAATTAAATTATAGTTTGTTTTTATTAATCTTTTTAATTGGCTCATTTGAATGAAAGGATAATCATAAAAGAAATTTCTTTAAGATTAATTACATACTGATTGTAATAATATTTATGATCATATTTAGATCTTTATCCTAACAGGAATGGTAAGAATTGAACCAAAGAATTATATTAGAGCCTGTATTTAGTCTCAAATTGATTGCATAGTAGGAAGAACATGAATGCTTCAAATTCTGATTAATTAAATTTTTTAAAGCTTTTTTAGATAAAATCTCAAATTAATTATCAAGTACATATAAAAGTATTTTTGGATGAAAATTTAAATTATTAAATACTAATTATGATGTCTTGAATTTTTATATTAATCATGTGAGGATTAAATACAAAAGGGTATTTAATATGATTGCCATGTGGCCTAAATGCAATAAGGTTGTGTTTCAAAGTGCATACGCGATGTTGGTATTATATTAAACCATGTGAGATATAAATACAGTGAGCATATAGCTGAAGGCGTTTCCAAAGCACTATTCATTAAACCAAGGCAAAAAAAAAAGAAGGAAAAAATATATATATTTATATAAGATATTCCGTTGCCGGGACTTGAACCCGGGTCTCTCGGGTGAGAGCCGAGTATCCTAACCAACTAGACTACAACGGATTGGTTGATTTCGTGTTAAGGTTCAGATATTATAACCTTGAATTAACAAATACATCCGTTTCTTCAAGCCTGTGCACCGTCGGATCATCCCTGCACATTTCTCAAAGGGAAGATCCAACGGCGAATGGACGCGAAGGAAGGAACGGGTATCCCTCCTTCGCTGCGACTCGGTCCCGGTCTAAAGCCCCCTCGTCGTCTGGAGAGGAACCGGCGCCTATGAACCCACCCACAAGCCGCCTCGCGGCCGCTGTGGGCAAAAAGATCATGGAAGTAGCCTCCGGTGGACCAGTCCAAGAAGCGCTCTTGCTCTGCAAAGAGCTCCATTCCTCTGGAATCCATGGAACCCCATCCTTCCTCCCATCCCTTCTCAAAACTTGCACTTCCCCACAATCCCTCGTCTTCGCCCTTCAGCTCCATTGCTCCATCCTCAAAGCCGGCCTCATCTCGGACCCCGTAACCATGAACTCCCTCCTTTCCATGTACTCAAAGCACTCGATGATCGACTCGGCACGCCTACTGTTTGATGCTGCGCCTCTAAGAGACACGGTCACTTGGAATTCAATGGTTAACTGCTACATCAGAAACGGGTACACCTTTGAATCCATGGAAATGGTTCGGGAAATGCACTCGGCGGGTTGCACGCTCAAGCCCGAGCTGACTGCTGCCGTCGTCTCGGTCTGCGGCCAGGTGCAAAATTTGATCTTTGGAAGAGCCATTCATGCTCATGCGATTCAGAATGGAGCATTCGAGGGATGCGTTCTCTTGCCTACCGCCTTGGTTGACATGTATTCGAGATGTCAAGATCTAGACGCAGCTCTTAAGGTCTTTAGTCTGATGCCTGAGAGAAATGTCATTTCTTGGACGGCAATGATCACGGGTTTCATGAGAAATGGAGTGTACGATGTGTCACTGGAGATGTTTCGAGAGATGGGAGTGAAAGGAATGAAACCAAACAGGGCAACACTAGTTACCGTCTTGCCGGCTTGCAGCGCATTGGGTGCTCTGAAGCATGGGAAGGAGATCCACTGCCATGTCTACAGACATGGGTTTCAGCTGGAACCCAAAATAGTCGGAGCCCTGATAGACTTGTATGGCAGATGCAATGGAGCAGTCCATCTGGCTTCCCTTGTCTTTGAGAGAGCCGAGGAAAGAGATGCTGTCATATGGAGCTCAATGTTGGCAAACTCCTCTAGAAATAGCGACTATGTTGGAACCATGAAACTTCTGCTCCAGATGAAGAAAGATGGGATCAAACCAAACTCAGTCACAATGCTAGCAGTCATTGCGGCCTGCATCGGCCTCTCATCCATTGGCTATGGGCAAGGAGTACATGGCTGCATTCTAAAATCTGGCCTTATTTCTGATGCCTTTGTTAGGAATTCTCTCGTAGATTTGTATGCTAAAATTGGATGTCTAGATTCCTCCATTCGAATCTTTTCCGAGATGCCTGCAAAGGATTCGATCTCATATAGTAGTATGATTGCAGGCTATGGCCTGCATGGTCATGGCTATGATGCCTTGAGGCTTTTCAATGAGATGTTAGAGATGGGAGTCGAACCCGACGGCATCGCCATTCTTGCAGTTTTATCAGCATGCAACCACTCAGGTCTTGTTGATGAGGCAAAGAAGCTGTTTGATAGCTGGGGCAGGAGTTCTGGCATTCTTTCAAGTCTAGAGCATTATGCTTGCTATATTGATCTTCTGGGGAAGTCCGGAAAGCTTGAGGATGCCTGTGATGTCATAAGGAATATGCCCATGAAACCAAGCCCCAAAATTTTGAGTTCACTGGTTTCAGCTTGCAGGGCCCATGGCAGGTTTGAGGTGGCAGAGCAGTTAGCCTTTTGGCTTATCAATTCTGAACCAGAGAATGCAGCAAACTATACATTATTGTCAATGATTTATGCTGAGGCTGGTGATTGGTCTAAGGCAGAGGATATCAGGAGGGCAATGAGGGAGAGAGGATTGAAGAAGAGCTATGGGAGCAGCCAAATCCAAACGGGAGCAGAGTTTTGTTGCTCTTCTGTCATGTGAATCACACTGATCACATGTATAACTGAGATGGGCAAGGCGGCAAGCCATCAAGGATTGTGCATTAGTATAATTTAAGCAGAGGATATATGTGAGTTTAGTATGGGATATAAAATCCTCATAATTATACTTCAGCACAGGGATTCATTTAGGTAGTGTTTGATAGAAAAAATATTATCCATGGATAAGTGTACGAGATAGAGTTTGTTCCCTGGCAATCCCTAGGGATATCCCTTGGCTATCCCATTGATCATATCAAATGCAAAAAGGTAAATTCATAGGATAACTTTTTTTACTCTTATTTGGAGAGATAACCAGCTATTCCTCCATTTTCTAGGGAATAAATTGAGGGGATATCCTATGGTTAACCATGGATATCCCTTTGGTTAACTTTATTTCCAGCTATCCTTTATAGTTATGGCTTTTGGAAATAAGAGAGGATATCCCCTCTTATCTCCTATTTCAAACACTACCTTAGAATTTTGAAAATGAGATTGGCCCCAGAATCATGCCATTTAGAAGTTGATTTATTCGTTGCAAATGGAAATTGAAATGATAAGGGTGTGCCTGGGCTGCTATTAGACCCCTGGATTGGGCCCAGGTATCAAAGATGTGGCTTTTAATCAATTTAGGGAAAAATCTTTGCATGCCTAGCAGGATGCCTGCACGTATGGTCATGCGTGCATTGATGATATTCTTATTTTTTTCGTATTGCATGTATGGTTATGCATGCGGACGATCAATCATCGTGCATAATGCGCATGTTTCTGCACCGTGCACGGTGCGAAAAGAGTTTTTTTTCAATTAGGCTTCTCCAACTCCGCTTGCTTTGAGCCAGGCCGGACATTGAGCAGGCCAAGCTCCACTTGCTTTGAGGCCTTTCTTTGTTTTTGAGTGGAAACTCAGTACTTTGACTGCATCATTCAAATCTGCATCTAAGCTAAATAATCAAAATTGACAAGACTCGAACAAATAGTCCAAAATTCAAGATCACAGTGCAGTGGCCCGAACTTTTGACTCCTTCTAATCCAAACTGGATAAGTTAAAATGATCAAAGGTTTCGCTCTGGAATGAGGGATAACCATTTTAAATTTGATCCCGAGTCATGTCATCAGCTTTGTTTTTGATGGGATGTCCAAGTCATGACATGGTGAAGGTAATTCTTCAAACAAATCTGAAACGATTCGGTCCTCTATCTGAAATCAAGCTTTAGAAATTCCCTTTGATGATAGGGAACCGGTCCAATTTGATTTCATTTTAGGGTCATGATTTTGGATTCCGTTCCAAATCATTATCCAATTAGATTGATTTATCAAAGAAAGATTTTAGATACAGTAGGTCAACATGACGAGTAATCTTTACACACACGTATATGTGTATGTGTATGTATATATGTTATGGGCCTTGCGGGAAAGCAAATAAGTTCGGTTGGGACAGGGCTTTCGCCTCAAATTTATGCTCAAGCTTTGTGTTACTTTGGCTCTTTGATTTAGTCAGGTGTAATGGTTTCAAGGTTTTGAATAGTAAAATATAAAATTTGCTGGCCAAAATTGTAAGACTCAATGATCTTCCTAAGATGGTTTCTAAAAAATACATTAGTTTTTTAATTATTTATAATAAGGGCATTATTATTATTGTAAATTATCAACTTTTTTTTTACTTTTTATTTTCTTCTCACTTATCCAAACAGAAAGAGAAAATTTTTTTTTTTCATTTTTCTCTTCTCTTCATTTTCTTTCCCTTTCATTTTCTTTTCTCTCTACTTTTCTCTTCATCCAAATTGAGCATAACGCTTTACATAGGTTAGAAAGTTTGTTACAAGGATGATTTCTTTAATTCATCGAGAGCATGAATCTCAGCATGATCGAAGGTATATATACATATAGTTTTACATTATTTAGAAATATGTATTTTATATGCATGTGTTTCTAACAAAAATCCGTAAATAAAAGAAAGGAAGAAAGAAAGAACAGAAAAGACTAAACAAATAAAGAAATAATATCGAGAGAACAGTAGGTAAATAAAAACGTCTCCTGCTTGGCTCTTGGTTCAACGAATATGACTGCATGTCACGCTATCGCATAAAATATTATGTCCAGAACAAGATGCCAACAAGCATTGTAGTCTACCTTCATCTCACGTTCAATGAACCCAGCAGCATTAGATGGTTTCTATGACTCGAAAAGCTCGCGTGAAGAATCACAGAGCAACTTGGACCGGGCACTATGATTGTCACGCCGACATAAGGCATCAAACATGATTAATAAAATACTAAAAATTACGTCAGTGAAAAGGCGTGCTTAATTGATATTTAAGATTGCTCAAGCTTTGATTAGTATTATATTATTATAAAATGAAGATCGTTACTTCAAGCATCCACTTGGTAATTCCGAACATATATTCTTTTAATTGATGCGCGCCTAAGCACCTCGTCATTGCAACAGAAAATTAGATTGCATAGATTCCACCATTCTTCTTTATTGATGCTTATGTGAATTTATTATTATTATTATTATTATATATATATATTGTTGCCGTCGGGATCCGTCCTCCGACTCGAGCGCAGTCGATCTTCAGTGGGCGAACCTGCACACAAGTCCTTGCGCGAGAGGTGTTGGGGGTGGCCCTCCGCGGAAGACCCTTCGACGCTCAAGTCAGTGGGAGGAAATCGGCGATCAACCAGAAAGTGGGGAGGTGGATCTCTCTGGGAGGCCTCTCTGAGGGCGGCCAATCGGGAGCTCTAGAGGGCAAGAGCACCGACGAGCTGCCGGTGAGAGCAGGAGAGTGAGAGTGGGGGCGTAAGTGCGCATGTGCGTACCTGAGGGAAGCTGGGAGTGTCCCATTTATAGACTGTCACCTGGATCTTGAGCGCCTTCTAGAAGGTTCAAAGGTTGTTAAGATATGGGGGTGGATCGAATCAGGCCATTGTGGGGCCGTTGGGATCCGCATCTTGTTTGTTAGGGGATCAACGGCCAGGAGAGCTCCTTTATGGCTTGAGATCTGGTTGAGTAGACCTGGGATAGCTATGATAGGTTCTAGGCCACTTCTCAGCATGATTCCTTGCCTAGGATACCGTTACAGTAGGCTAAGGCTCTCCCGCGTCAGGTTCCGCGAAGGTGGGTATTGGATCATGGGTCGTTCAGTGAAGCCGGACCATGGAGGCTCGGGGGAAACGAACTACAGAAAGCTCGGGAGAGCCGAGCTACGGGAGCCCGGGGAGGCCAAGCTATGGAAGCTCGGGAAGGCTGAGCTACGGAAGCTCGGGAAGGCCGAGCTACGGGAGCCCGGAAGGCAGAGCTACGGAAGCTCGGGAAGGCTGAGCTATGGAAGCTCGGGAAGGCCGAGCTACTGAAGCCCGGGGAGGCCGAGCTACTGGAGCTCGGGAAGGCCGAGCTACGAGAGCCCGGGAAGGCCGAGCTACTGGAGCCCGGGAAGGCCGAGCTACGGGAGCCCGGGGAGGCCGAGGGGAGGAGGTTGGTCTTAGCCTCCTCGCATGGATATTGATGCAATGACGATTTTACCCCCTAACACATGCCCTCCACTCCCTAGTTCGAAGCGTAGGTTCGGGCATAGGGAGTATAAGTCTAGGTGGCACGCTCCGGATGGGACAGTTTGGTTTAGACAGCCCTTGCAATGATGCCCTAATTAATGCGACAAGGTCATCGCACCTTCGGGGGTAAGGCTCCCCCACGAGTGACGGTTGGGAATACGCCACATCGCGAATCCCGATCGATCCGGCGTTTGTCGAGGCGATTCCGGACGCCTCGGGCGGGACGCCCCGTCTTCTCAAGGCGGCTTCCTTAGCGGGGAAGCAAAGCGATATCCGCACTATATATATGCATGTTTGCAACATCCTTTCATTTTGTTTTGAAGAGTTTCATCTTTCTCCCTTCGCGACACCCGTCGTTTTGCCTGGAGTTTTTCTCAGTTAAGATGACGATGAGTCCCGACGACGTGGTTTCAGAGATCGTCGCTGAGGATTTGGAAAGGATTCATCAGTGGTATGGCATGCCCTCAGATGTCGTTCTGCGGGCGCCGGAGTCTGGAGATAGGGTCTCGCGAGATCTGGAGTCTGGGGTCTTCGTTATGAAGACAGCTTGAAAGCAGGCTTTCGTTTCCCTCTCCATCCCTTGGTGAAGGAAATCATGACTCATTATAACATCTTCCCGGCGATGGTGGCCCCAAACAGTTGGCGAAGCATCATCGGATTTATCTCAATGTGCCATCAAATCCAAATTGTCGCCACTCTTCCCCTTTTCCGCGCCTGCTACCATCTGATACCTGGGAGGAAATCAGAGTGGCCCTACATTGGACCCCAGAGGTCCTTCAACGTTATTGTGGATAAGTCGTCCTCTATAAAGGGATGGAAGAGCCGGTTTGTTATAGCAGAGGGGAACATTGGTTCCGACTTCCCTCAGGAATGGGGGAACTTTGTTAGGGATGCGGAAATGCATCCAATTTTGTCAGCGTAGGAGGAGAGGGATTTGGATGTCCTTCGCAATGGCCAAGTGTTTTTGGCCAACGACCTATTATCGGAGGGAGCACTCTTCGTAGCCGGGCTCAGCCCCCTGGACCCGTAAGGTGAGTCTTCCCCTTTACCTTTTTCACTGTGTGTTTCTTGTCGATGGATGTGTTTGGATCTGATCGCATATGTTCCATTCTTTCAGCCAAGAGGTCAGCATTGTCTAGCCTCGCCAAGAGGAAGAGAGGAAACGCCCAGGGGAGGGCAGCGGCGCGGATAGTGGTAGGCCTGAGAAAAGGGCTCATACCTCCGCAAGAAGCCCGCCGGACGCCGGAGCGGTCACGACAGGAGCGCCGGGGTGAAGGAGGATCCAGGGAGAACAGCTATGATCCCTTGACCTCTCGTGTTGGAGATATCGGATAGTTCAGACAAGGCTCCGTTGGTTCGTCTGACCGCGTCCCCTATGAAAGAGGAACTGGCGACGGATCTGGCGGAAGCGGTCGTTTCTAGGGAGCCTTCTGCCTCCGCGGGACCCTTAGCGGCTCCAGTGGAGGAACCAGGGGGAGAGGGGACAGCTGCAGCCGAGGAGGTTCAGGGAGAGCTCCCTCTTGGTCTCTCTGCAGGGGAGTCCGGTGGTAGTGAAGCCGGGTCGCTCGCGGTAGTTCAAGAAGCGGGCCAGATAGAGGCTTCGGCGGAGCCTGCAGGGGAGGCGCAAGTGACAGCGACGGAAGGAGGCGCGATGGAAGTGGGATCTCAGCGGGAAAAGGGTCCCGCAATAGAGACTCCTTCGAGAAGGATTTTGGGGAGGCTGGCGCTTGGGTTAGCCGAGTTATCTGAGGAGACTCAAGCCAAATATTGATGGAAGAAGCTGGGAAGCTGAAGGCTTCTCCATTGGAGGTTGCTCATGTTGGTTCCTCGGGTGGAAATGACCAGCCCGGTAGTTCGAGCGTGGGTGTCGAGGAGGCGTTTTCCGCCTTAATGAGGTCGGCCTTGTATCCAGGTGCAGATCCTTTGACGGACAAGTTTGCAGATTTGGAGTTGGTTGATGCTGCATTCGGGCAGCAAGGCATGGCTGAAAGTGTCCATCTCCTTCCCGATATCGACAATACGACCCTGATGAGGATGACACGGGCCTATGCCTCACGGGTGAGTTGTCATTCCTGGGTAGTGGATACATTCTGGTTGACTTAACTCTCATTCATTCACTTTTTATCCTGCAGAGTGTTTTGCTTTCTCGGGCGATATGCTGGCGTCTGAGTTTGGTGACGGGGGCCAGCATTCAGGCCAGGAAAGACAACGCCGAGCTCCAATCGCGACTGAAGGTGTCTGAGAAGTTCGAGGAACTTATGGCTATTAGTGATAGAGGTTTGAAGGGGATGAAGGCGGCACACCAGGTCACCCTGGCCAAAGTGTCCAAGCAAAAGCGTAAAGTGGAGGAGTTGCAGGAACTCCTGGCGAAGAACGAAGACGCGTGCTTGGAGCTGGCTAGAGTTGAGTCGAAACATTCCACGAAGGTGGCGGCGATGCGGCGGGAACATAGTGAAAGTTTGGGTCGACTGGGAAGGGAAGCTGCCGACGAGAGAAAATGCCTGACCAGAATGCTCAGCGAAGTGGAGGAGAGACTGAAATGGCGCGATAATGAAATTGCCGACTTAAGGGACGGCGCTAAATGGCACCAAGGGATGATAGCTCGGGTGAGCAACGAGCTATCTCAAGCCCGGGAGGAGGCCGAAGCCAAACAGTCAAGGATCAATACTCTTCAGGAGAGAGTTGAGCTGATCGGGGCTGACAGAACAAGAGCCAGGGGTGAGGCTAAGGAGCTGACCAAGAGGTTGGCCAGACGAGAGGAGGAGGTACGATTTCATTTCCCCCTTTTTAGCTTCTTCTACTGGTCTCTTGTGATGCCGACTGACTTTGGTTTTTCAGATGGCGAAGTTAGGGTTGGAGAATCGGGCTCTCCAAGGTGAGCTCGTGTCCAACCGCAATAAGAGCTTAGAACTCGAGACGCGGGCCGGCGAGTTCGAGGAGCAAAACGTTATTTTGTGGGCTCAAGTTGCGGAGGCTGAGAAGCAGGTTGTTGAGGCTAAGATGCAGCTCGCCATACTCAAGGGGAAGCAGGACGCTATCGGCGTTGACGCTTTCCAACTTGGAATGGAAGAATGTAAAGATAAGATATCCAATGAGCACCCGGAGTGGGATCTCTCTTTCCTGGATACTGAAGCTCCTAACGATGGTGAGTCTGAAGGAGAAGAGGAGGATGAATACGTCGACGTCTCCGATGCCGATCCTGGTGCCTCCCCGGGTCCCAGCGAAGCCGCAGCTTCTGAGGGATGATCGCAAACTGCCGCTGAAGGGGCAAAGGCATTAGAGAAAGGTGAATCTAGTCACACCTCCGCGGACGTAACTGAGAGCTCCTCCAAAACTGACGTGGTTCCCGGCCCTTAGGAGCCACCCCTGTATTTGCTTTTTGAAAGTCTGACCGATGTTTCTTAATGAATAAACCCTCTATTTTCATTTAAGTGTTTTTCCTTGTATGGCCCTGTTGCCGCCCAGTCTTGCCTCAATCGCGAGCGACTTATGGCTCATTGATGTTCTTTGGTCATCTTTGTTCCGGGATTGAGGGAATGCATTGGCTTGGCCCAAGGCGGGGCGATAGCCTTGACCGGCGAACTGACAGGCGATCTGGCCCGTTCTGAGTCTTAATTAAAACTCGAGAAATGAAGCCGGCCGGTTAAGACTGATTGGTCGGACAGGTCGGCTTGGGCCGATAGACGGAACAGATTGGCTAGGGCTGACGAGCAAGATAGGTCAGCTAGGGCCGACAAGTAAAATAGGTCCGCCATGGCCGACGAGCAAGGTAGGTTGGCTAGGGCCGATGAGCAAATTAGGTCGGCTAGAGCCGACGAGCAAGGTAGGTCGGCTAGGGCCGACAAGCAAATTAGGTTAGCTAGGGCCGACGAGCAAAGTAGGTCGGCTAGGGCCGACGAGCAAAGTAGGTCGGTTAGGGCCGACAAGCAAAGTAGGTCGGCTAGGGCCGACAAGCAAAATAGGTCGGCTAGGGCCGACAAGCAAAATAGGTCGGTCAGGGCCGACGAGCAAGGTAGGTCAGCCAGGGCCGACGAGCAAATTAGGTTGGCAAGGGCTGACGTATGAAGGTGGTTGCTGAAGTATTTTTCGCTTCCTTTGGTCATTTCATTTTTCGTTGAATGAAAGAACAGTTTACGTAGCCTTCGTGCTCGTTTTGTTTTGAGATGCTCGATTTTATCGCATAAGTTCTTCAAGCGATTGACTTCGTTGGAAAGTAGCCGATGAATAGTCGATTTCCATGCTTTTTGTTATTCTGCCAACGCCCTGCCGTTCTGCAGGCAAATCAGTTTTTATTTCACCAAAATTGATGATACGGCACTGTAGGGAACATAAAGTTGCTCTAGAGCTTTCTGGAAGGTGCTCTTTTCCCATGCAGGTCGTTTTGACGTACGGCGCACGCAGCCATTTACCATTGAAGGACATTATTTTCATAGGACGATCTCCTGAACCTGCCAGTTTTCATAATGCTAGTGGACGATCCTCTGCATTTAATGATTGCGATTCGGGATCAAGAGGAAATCTTCGCATATGTCATAATTCAGGCGGTGGGCTTGGCGCGCATTAGGGCGCCGCTTTCATCCTGGGAGGCCACGTGGAGGTATGGCCAGGTGTTTGAATCTCGGAGTCTATAGCCTTGGTAATTATTCCCGGTTGTTTTTGGCCTATAAAAAGGGGAAGAGGGGGTCGTGCTTGGTTGTCCCCAAAGTTTCTTTCCCATTAGAGTTTCCATCATGCTTGTTTCTCTGTTGTTGTGAGTGGGAGGACCGAGCTCTCCTCTCATAAGCTCCTTGCCACCGGATAGTTGGGGCGATGAAGGGCTGCCGAAGAATGGCTCGCCCTTAGGGGATGAGTCCCGAAGATCATATGGAGAGCGCACAAGGAGGGCGCAGAGATCACATGGAGAGCGCACACACTCTTCCAGTGTGACCTTTGTGGTTCCCCTTCGGAGACGTATGGTAGGGGGTGCACGCGGACTCCCCATGGTTTGAGTGAATTTCGCCTCCTCCCCCGACTTGGATTTCTGGGCTTGCCCGCCTGGGGAATCTTTTGCCACATGGGGAGGGGGCGATGGTGTGCCGCCCGCCGATACCTTGTCCTTGAGCCACGGCAAGGTAGGGCGGTGCACACTCGGTTTGGGAGAGCATTCCGACGCCAGGGTCCACTGGCTTCCTACCTGCTCGCCGGGGGATCCCTCGGTTGGGTGGTCTGGGATGGCCACCCAGATATCTCGGTTGGGTCACCGAGATATCATTATTGACTGAAGCTGGCCGCAACTATTGGTCCATGTCGCCCGGCTATTATCAGCTCGAGCTGACTGGATGCGGCTTATCTGGTTCGGCGATCAGATGCCGGAGCACCATGGTTGCCCAGGTCTACTTTGGAGCAGTTGCCCGAGTTTTGTATTCGTCTTTATTTTATGCATTTCAATGCTCTTGTAACGCCTCTAAGGCATTTGTAACCGATCTTGATTGGCAATGAAATAAAGAGAGTTCTGTTTTGTTTCTCAATCTCTACCTCTTCTGTGCCAAGTTTATTGTTGTTGTTGGGCATGGGTGCCTCGCTCGTTCTTAGGAAAAGATCCCGCGCTATCCGAACTAGTCGAGGTTCGCAAGCGGCGGTTTGGAGATCGTTCGGCGGAACACGTTCCTTACTTCGGTTCGAAGCTCGGTATTTTGTGTTTCGTCCTTACCGGAGCTCGAATGTTCACGGGTTGGCCCCGCCGAAGTTCAGAGAATTAGCGCTTGGCTTCACGAAGGTTCAGAGAACTTGTAGCTCGGCCCAGCCGAGGTTCGGAGAAGTTTTACTTGGCCCTGCCAAGGTTCGGAGAACTTGTAGCTCGGCCCAACCGAGGTTCAGAGAACTAGTAGCTCGGCCCAGCCAAGGTTCGGAGAATTCTTTTACTTGGCCCTGCCAGGGTTCGGAGATTCAGGGCTCGGAGAAATGACTTAGCTGCCACTATGAGCCGTAGTGTAAGGTCTCTATGACGCTTGGTGAGGGGTGCCAGGGCGAAACGAGCGGTATGTTGTCACGCTTCTTTATTTATGACATTATCCTTCCCGAGGGGACAAGTCACTGGCTAGACGCTGGATTTCTTCCCTCCGTGCTTCCCGAAAAAAGAGCTTGGGGAAGTGCTGGGAGCATTTATTACGGGGGCCGGCAGATCGGAAAATATTCTGTTCAGGGGGATTCCTGATCAGTCCGTCCGCACTTACCGATCTCACTCGGGATGGGGTGCGGTACTTTGAATTCTGCAGGCGTTAAGGTGACGACACGTGGCAAGTTCTTATAGGTCGGTAGCTACGGTGCAACCGATTGAGATACCCGCCTGGCAAGTATAAATATGACCGAGGGGTGTGGTCTTAGTCATCCCTCGGTTCAGGTCTTGAAATAGTATTAGACCATGGCTTCTCAAGGGCGATCCTCCGAAGAGTTACGTGCATCACTCGACGGTCTACTACATCCGCAGAGGGGCCGTCCCACCATCACTGTTGATGGGTTGGGTCTGGCGTCGACCCTTGCGAGCCAACAGCAGCTCGTAAGGGTCATTGAGGAGTACGTGGATGTATCCACTAAGGAGGCAGAGGCCTTGCGCTGGGTGGCAGACCGGCAGAGGGAGAAGATCGCATCACTTCGCCAGCAGGTTGCTGACCTCACCGAGCGCCTGGAGGATCTGCTGGCATCTAGGAGCGACTCCGAACCCTGATTTAGGGCCTCTATTACTTTTGCTTTCTGTTTTTGCTTTTCTTGTCTCTTTTTGTACTCCCTTTTTCCCGATCAATGAAAAAAGGCTTTGCTTGGATAACCTTCTTTTTTCAAGAGTTTTTAGCTTTAAACATGCCATTCGCGTAATAGTTGGGGAGTCGGCGTGGCTCCACTGGTTCACGCGTTGAGATAGACGCTTTGTTCGACGGGTTATAGGGGCATTTACCCAAAGATTTTAGTAGCAGAGGGGAATTCCCTGGCTCTGCTTGGGGCTCTTGGCCGATTATGCGGGGCTTATTGAACCCTTTAAGGGGTTCGCCGGAGGCGCCTTCTTTGTGTGCGTCGATGGTTTTTGCTCAGCGTGCTTCTTTTCAAACCGGCCAAAGTTTTGGGGACTATTTGGAAGTCCTTTGGCTTTAATCGGGGCCTGCGCACTTCAGTTTTCTGCCGGTATTTTAGCCTGAGTTTGTTGCTCAGCCCAGCCGAGGTTCGGAGAGTATTTTACTTGGCCCTGCCAAGGTTTGGAGGATTTGTTGCTCGGCCCAGCCGAGGTTCGGAGAATTTTTACTTGGCCCTGCCAAGGTTCGGAGAATTTGTTGCTCGGCCCAGCCGAGGTTCGGAGAATTTTTACTTGGCCCTGCCAAGGTTCGGAGAATTTGTTGCTCGGCCCAGCCGAGGTTCGAAGAATTTTTACTTGGCCCTGCCAAGGTTCGGAGAATTTGTTGCTCGGCCCAGCCGAGGTTCGGAGAATTTTTACTTGGCCCTGCCAAGGTTCGGAGAATTTGTTGCTCGGCCCAGCCGAGGTTCGAAGAATTTTTTACTTGGCCCTGCCAAGGTTCGGAGAATTTGTTGCTCGGCCCAGCCGAGGTTCGGAGAATTTTTACTTGGCCCTGCCAAGGTTCGGAGAATTTGTTGCTTGGCCCAGCCGAGGTTCGGAGAATTTTTACTTGGCCCTACCAAGGTTCGGAGAATTTGTAGCTCGGCCCAGCCGAGGTTCGGAGAATTTTACTTGGCCCTGCCAAGGTTCGAAGAATTTGTTGCTCGGCCCAGCCGAGGTTCGGAGAATTTTTACTTGGCCCTGCCAAGGTTCGAAGAATTTGTTGCTCGGCCCAGCCGAGGTTCGGAGAATTTTTTACTTGGCCCTGCCAAGGTTCGGAGAATTCTGTTCAAACAGGTAGCTTGGTTGTACCGAGGATTGGTAAGCAGCACCTGTTTCTTTTTGCAATCTTTGGCGATGCAGTGCATAATGATTCACGTCACAAATTGCAAAAAAATGTGTAGATGGAAATGTATAATGAGGCATATGAAAATGAATTCAGAGAGGACATACCCTATTGATAGTATTTACGGAGATTGTCTGAGTTCCACGTTCGGGGAATGGATTTCTCATCCAAATCTTGCAGCTTGTAGGTTCCCGGTCCAATGATCTCCGGTACTTGGTACGGGCCCTCCCAGTTTGGCGCCAGCTTTCCTTGTTCCATCGGTTTGGAAACAGAGGCCTTTCGGAGGACAAGGTCACCGGGCAGGAAGGCTTTCCCTTTGACTCTGGAGGCGTGATAACGGGCTACCTTTGTTGATAAGCGGCCATTCTAATCTGGGCCTTCTCTCTGATTTCCTCTACCAGGTCGAGGTTGGTGCGGAGCTGTTCGTTGCTAGCTTCCTCTGAGTAGCTTTCCACCCGCAACGATGGGAGGCCTATTTCCACAGGGATGACGGCCTCTGTACCGAAAGCCATTCGGAATGGGGTTTTACCTGTCGGGATTCTTGGGGTGGTGCGGTAGGCCCATAAGACATGATGCAGCTCCTCCGCCCACCTGCCTTGGGCTCTGGAGAGGCGAGCTTTGATTCCCTGAAGGAGGGTCCTGTTGGTCGCTTCGGCCGCTCCATTGGCTTGTGGGTGTCCGACCGAAGTGAGGTGGTGACGGATTCCATGCTCCTCACAGAACTGGCAAAATTTAGAGTTGTCAAACTGCTTACCGTTGTCGGTGATTATGGTATGCGGGAGGCCGAATCGGCAGATAATGGACCTCCATACAAAATCTCTGGCCCGTGCCTCGGTAATTTGTGCAACTGCTTCTGCTTCGACCCATTTGGTGAAGTAGTCGATGGCGACAAATAGAAATTTCCGCTATCCTGTGGCAAGCGGGAATGGGCCGAGGATGTCCATCCCCCATTTGGCAAAGGGCCAAGCGAAGGATATGGAAACTAGTTCGGCAGAAGGGAGCCTTTGGATGCTTGAGTGCCTCTGGCAGGGGTCGCAGGCTCGGACTAGATCGTCTGCGTCCTTTTGTATGGTCGGCCAGTAGTAGCCTTGTGGCAGCACCTTGTGGCATAGGGACCGGCTTCCCAGATGGTTGCCGCAAATCCCTTCATGTACTTCGAGCAGAGCATAATCTGCTTCGGATGGGCGAAGGCATCTAAGCAGCGGCATAGAAAAAGACCGTTTGTAAAGCTAGTTGTCAATCAGCACGTAGTGAGTGGCCTGTAGCTTCAGCTTTCTAGCCTCCCTTCGATCGGACGGAAGCGACCCTTCTCTGAGATATTTGAGGATAGGGTCGAACCATGATGGTTCGCCTCAACTTGCATTATTCGGTTGGCTTCCGCGATGCTGGGTTTTTCCAAAGTCTCCAGGTGGAACTTTGCTCGGCGTCCATTGACCGCGGTCGCCAATCGGGAGAGTAGGTCGGCGCGGGCGTTCTCGGATCTGGAATCTGAATGATTTCAAATTCGGCAAAATGGGGAAGCAGGCTCCGCACCTCCTGAAGAACCGAACCATGTTCGGTTCCCGGCTTCAAACTCTCCTCGTACATGGCCGGCTACCAGCTGAGAGTCGGTGAAGGCATTAAGTTTCTCCACCTTCAGATTGCGGGCGATTCGGAGGCCGGCTAACAGGGCTTCGTACTCGGCTTCGTTGTTGGAGGCCGGGAAGGAGAATCGGATGCCATATTCAAAGGTTATCCCCTCCGGACTGGTAAGAACCAGACCCGCACCGGAGCATGGGCATTAGATGACCCGTCGACATGGAGGAGCCACCGGGCCTCAGATTTTGATTCTTCGAGGGAGTCTGGGGCAGAACCATCCTCCGGGATAGTACATTCGAGGAGGAAGTCGGCTAGCACCTGGGCCTTGATGGCTGGACGAGGCTGAAAATGTATGTCATGCTCGCTTAGCTCGACGGCCCACTTGGTCATTCTCCCCGACGTCTCGGGACGTGGACCACCGCCTTGATGGGTTGGTCGGTCAGGACCGTCACGAAATGTGCTTGGAAGTATGGCCGCAGCTTCCGAACTGAGGTGATTAAGGCCAACACCATCTTTTCAATTCTGCTGTACCTTGTCTCCGCATCGCGGAGTAGCCTGCTGACATAGTAGATCGGCTTTTGGACTTTGCCTTCTTCTTTGATCAGCACCGAGCAAACCGCACCTTCCGAAACAGCCAGGTACAAGAATAGGGTCTCTCCTGGGGCCGGACTACTGAGGAGTGGGGGTGAGCGAGGTACTTCTTGAGATCTTGAAATGACCTTTGGCATTCGGGAGTCCACTGGAAGTTTTTGGCCGATCGGAGAGTTTTGAAGAAGGGAGGCATCTCTCGGCCGACCGCGCCACGAAGCGGTTTAGGGCCGCTATTCTCCGGTTAGGCGTTGGACCTCTTTAACAGATGCCGGGGGCGCATTTGTTGGAGAGCTTGAATCTTCTGGGGGTTAGCTTCAATACCTTGCTGGGAGACCATGAAGCCGAGAAACTTCCCGGAGTTAACACCGAAAGCACATTTGGTCGGGTTGAGTCTCATCCCATATTTGCGCAGCGTTGCAAAGCTCTCCGAGAGGTCCTCGACATGCCGTGATGCTTCCTTGCTTTTGACCAGCATGTCGTCCATGTACACCTCCATATTTCGGCCGATTTGCTCCTTGAATACTTTGTTGACCAGCCTCTGGTAGGTGGCACCTGCATTTTTAAGACCAAAAGGCATAACACGGTAACAGTAAGTACCTCGGTCGGTTATGAAGGCGGTCTTTTCTTCATCTTCAGGGGCCATTCGATCTGATTGTAGCCTGAATAGGCATCCATGAATGATAGCATCTGGTGGCCTGAGGTGGCGTCCACGAGCTGGTCGATCCGAGGGAGGGGGAAGCTGTCCTTCGGGCAGGCTTTGTTGAGGTCGGTGAAGTCGATGCAGATCTCCACTTGCCGTTCGACTTCTTCACCATGACGACATTTGATAGCCAGCTCGGATAATTTACCTCTCCGGACGAAATTGGCCTTGATGAGCTTGTCTACTTCTTCTTCGATGGCCTTTTGTCGTCTGGGCGAAGCTCCTCTTTTTCTGCTACGGGCTGTGCATCTCGTCACATTGAGATGATGGACGAGAACCTCGGGCTGATCCCTGGCATGTCGGAGGCGGACCAGGCGAAGATGTCAGCGTTGCTTCGGAGGAATCTGATCAATTTGTGCCGAGGCTCTCCTTTGAGCAGCGACCCGATTTTTATGGTTCGGTCGGGTCGAGCCTCCAATGGTACCTCCTCCAATTCCTCTGCCGGTTCTCCCCGCTGTTCGGCGAAAGTCCTCGCGAGCATCCAGCCCATCAACTTCTGGCATTCTAAACTGAAGGCTTGTAACAAAGCACTGTCGAGCCATGGCTTGACTTCCCCGAACAACTCCAACTCCTAGCTCGGTGGGGAAACTTCATGGATAGATGCGGGATGGAGACAACTGCCTTGAGGGACATTAGACCGGGCCTGCCGAATATTGCGTTGTAGGGG
>UESW01003887.1:1390566-1430082 GCA_900491605.1 Calamus simplicifolius | reverse complement strand
TTATGAGCAAATTATCCTACTCATGACTGGAATTGGCTGCTGTGGTTTTTGCTCTGAAGATTTGGCGGCATTATCTATATGGAGTGTCGTGTGATGTGTATACAGATCATAAGAGTTTAAAATACATTTTCACACAGAAGGAGCTGAATTTAAGGCAGAGGAGGTGGTTGGAACTATTGAAGGATTATGACCTGAATCTACAGTATCATCCTGGGAAGGCCAATGTAGTAGCTGATGCCTTGAGCAGAAAATCCTCTTCTGAGTTAGCTGCTATGATTACCTCCCAGCCTCACGTATTGAGAGATCTGGAGAAGTGGGAGGTTGGTCTGAGAGTACAGCAGTCTGATGGACTTATTGCAGCACTTGTACTCCAGCCGACCTTAGTTGACAGAATCAAGTCCTCCCAGATGGAAGATCCAGATCTACAAAGGATTAAAGAAGTGGTACAATCAGGAGTTCAGAATGAATTTTATATAATGGGATGGATCCCTGAAATTTGAAGGAAGACTTTGTGTGCCAAACAGTGAAGAGCTAAAGGCTGAAATTTTGAAGAGGCTCACTACTCTCCCTATACTGTGCATCCAGGTGGCACTAAGATGTACAGAGACTTAAAGGAAAATTTTTGGTGGAAAGGCATGAAGAGGGAGATTGCTCAGTATGTGGCCAAGTGCTTGGTGTGTCAGCAAGTGAAAGCCGAGCATCAAAGGCCTGCAGGGACCTCTTCAGTCTCTGATGATTCCACAGTGGAAATGGGAAAAGATTACAATGGACTTTGTGACTGGTCTGCCCAAAACTCCTAAGAGCAACGATGCAGTTTGGGTCATTGTGGACAGACTAACAAAATCAGCTCATTTCCTACCTTTCAGAGTTGGGGTCTCTAGTGAAAGATTGGCTAATTTGTATATTGAACAGATCGTGAGACTCCATGGTGTTCCGGTATCTATTGTATCAGATAGAGATACCAGGTTTGTGTCCCAGTTTTGGAAGAGCCTTCATAAGGCCATGGGAACCAAACTAAACTTCAGTACAGCCTATCATCCCCAGTCAGATGGACAATCAGAGAGGACCATACAGATTCTGGAGGACATGTTGCGAGCCTGTGTGATGGACTTGGGTGGAGCTTGGGATAACCACTTACCTTTGGTGGAGTTTGCATATAATAATAGTTACCAAGCCAGCATCCAGATGGCTCCATTTGAAGCTCTGTATGGTAGGAGGTGCAGATCTCCTATATGTTGGGATGACGTGGGGGAAAGGAAGTTGCTAGGCCCTGAGCTGATTCAGCAAACAGTAGATAAGGTGCATTTGATCAGGGAGCGTCTTCGTACAGCTCAGAGCAGGCAAAAGAGCTATGCTGATGTCAGAAGAAGGGAATTGGAATTCCAGGTTGGGGATCATGTCTTCTTAAGGGTATCACCAACCAAAGATGTGATGAGATTTGGGATTAAAGGAAAGCTGAGTCCACGTTATATTGGACCTTTTGAGATCTTGAGCAGAGTTGGAGAGGTTGCTTACAGCCTGGCACTGCCTCCGATTCTATCTGGGGTACACAATGTTTTTCATGTATCTATGCTGAGGAAGTATATCTCTGACCCCAGCCATGTCATAGCATATGAGCCTATACAGTTGAAGAAAGATTTATCATATGAGAGCATCCTTTGCGTATCGTAGACCGCAAAGATCAAGTTCTAAGACGGCGTACCATTCCCTATGTCAAGGTGCAATGGAATAATCATTCTGAAAGAGAGGCTACTTGGGAACTGGAAGAAGAAATGAAAGAAAAGTATCCACGACTATTTGTATCTTAAAATAGTTAATGATTGAAAACTGTTAACTTTAGTTGATTGTTAGTCCTTGGGACAGAAAATTTGGACCTTTAATTTTCTCTAATAAAAGTTATCAATTTCGAGGCCGAAATTTTTATAAGGAGGGGAGAATGTAATCCCCTAGATTCTCAACTGCTCGTGAGAGTTATCACGAGATCAGATGATAGACTCTAGATATTTAAATTTCAAGTATATCTAATTACAGAGTCCCTTGATTTGGGGACTCTGCAATGCCTATAAAAGATATGTAGAACCCTCCTTCCCACCATACGTGGACGCCCCCTTCTCATCATCTCCTCGTGCGGACTTCTTCCCCAGCGCCTGCTCTGGTAAGTCCCCTGTCCATGCATGAGAGAGAGAAGGATTGAGAGAGAGAAAGTTAAAAAAAAAAAAAAAAGAGAGAGGGAGGAGCCGGGTTACAGAACCCAGCTCTCCCTTCCCTTCTCCGTGACATTGGTTCAGGCCCGGCGGCGTGCCCGCCGCCTCGCCGGGCCTGAGCCCCGGCCGACGACCCCACCGGCACCGGGGGCGGCGTCCGGTGGGGTGCCGGAGAACAGAGAGAGAGAGAGCGGAGGAGGGAGAAGAAGATGGAACCGGCGGTCCGATCCTTGGTTCGGGCCCGGCGGTGTGCTCGCCGCCTCGCCGGGCCTGGGCCTTGGTCGGAGACCTCCACCGGCGCCGGGCGTGCGTCCGGTGGAGGTCCGGCCGGCCATGGTGGCCGGCCGTGCCGCCGGCCATAGCCGCGGAGTGTAAGAGAGAAGAGAGAAATTAGGGAAGAGAGAGAGAGGGGAGGCCGGCCACGGCGGTGGCCGGCTCTGGCCCGGCCACCGGAGGCCGGACCGCCCCGGATTGGCCGGCAAGTCGCCGGCGTGATTTCGAGCCGCCGCAGACCGGCCGCGGACCACGGCGGCCGGACCGCCCCCAATTTGGCCGGCGGCGGCCCTGGCCGCCGGCGGCTGCTCCTCTGTTTCGTTTGAAACAGAGGAGCTGGGTTAAAAAAATTAATGGGCCGCTGGGTTGATTTGGGCCTTGTTGGGCCGTTCTGAGCCCAGTTTGAGCAGCGTTTTGGGCCCTGTATCGGGCCGAGAATGATAAAATAAATATATGGCCCGAATCAGGATTATTCTAGTTTCTGGGAATAATTTTA
The DNA here is from genome assembly GCA_900491605.1 of Calamus simplicifolius. Taxonomy (NCBI): domain Eukaryota; kingdom Viridiplantae; phylum Streptophyta; class Magnoliopsida; order Arecales; family Arecaceae; genus Calamus; species Calamus simplicifolius. Next base: position 1,427,109 of record UESW01003887.1, on the reverse strand, counting down.
TTTCCCTATTTGGGTGTATACATTGAGAGATATTCAAGCCCAAAGTTGGGCCCGTGAAGTGGTTTGGGTAGAGTTTAAGAATTATTTTATAATTCAGATTTTAGAAATTTAATAATGAAAAATGATTATGTAGGTTCCCAGGAGTCCAATTAGCTGGGTTATCAAGTGAAATTCGTGTACTGTGGTAAGTAAGTCAAGTATTATAATTTTATTAATTATTTAATTTTGAACTGTGAAATTACAGTTAAATATAATTATGTTAATTTGGCAAAATCATGTTATTACTATGATAATATGTAATCATGATAATGACAGTAAAACTTTATGTGTCACCGCGGTTCTCACATGACAGATTATCACATGACAGATTATCACATGACAGATTCACATGACAGATTATCACATTATCACATGACAGATGACAGACACTGGTACCAGGACCCTTCCTCTTAGGGGATGTTTAAGAGGGCTACACATGATGTGTATTGTAGGGCCGTGGGACACATAAAGAAAAATAATGACAGTATAAACAATGTAATTGTTATTGAATTAAGCTAATTGATCTGATGACATGAACCTAATGATAGCCTGATAAATGAAATTTTGAAATTATATTAGGCTTACTTATTGAGTGTGAGCTCATAAAATTCTCATAATGTTTTTCAGAGCCTCAGGAATGAAGATGGATAATTGAGATAGAAGTTTCTATTAAGAAGACTTAGTTTTATTATTTTGATTTAGTTCAGATTTATTTGTAGGGCAGATAGCCCAAGACTGATAATTCTGGTTTGTAACAAATCATGGATATGGAATTTGCTTTATATTGATTTATGTGATAAGTTCAAGACGCCTTGCATGCCGGTATGCGGTGGGTTGTCATCCTAGCTCAAATTTTGGGACTAGGGCGTGACAGAAATTAAAAGCAACTGCTTCTACCCTCTATTTTTTGGAAAGGAATATGACATTTAAATTAAAATATAGAGAAAAGCAAAAGTATTACGGCCCGCCAAAATCATGGTAGGTAATAAAAAGACAAGCTGAGAGAACATAGCAACAAAAGGGTCTAGCCTCCCGTAGTTGATAAGGGAATTTGAAGATTCTCCTACTTTTCATCAATTGAAAGAAAAATTGCCTACCTGTTGCACATCTGACCAACCGTGAGATTGAAGATGGCTGCACCATTGGCCTTGAGCGTGCGTCGCAGGTCACCATCTGTAAAGGTTCCAATCAGATGGTAGTTGTCATCAATAACAAGCAGACATCCACATCCTTTACTTGTCAGCTCTGTAAGCTGATCCATTATCATGTCTCCCTCCTTGCAGATAGGAAGCTCCTCCTGCTTTTTCATGACATCTTTCACCTGCAAAGGAATAATTGGATCACTGTAACATAAAGCTCTGTAAAAAGTAACGGAAGCTCCTCTACATTGATAGTTTGTGCTATTATGGCTACATGATGCATCGCCAAGAATGGCCATAACTAACTATCATGCCATGCATTTCCGAAGAGAATCCATTTTGACTGCAAGTCTACTTGTACATATTTCCAACTATGGCATTCATTGAAAGCATACATGCAATAAAACTGTTATCATAAAGCAGAAACAAACCAAATTAAGCCTAAATCCTCTAGCAGAATTGTCACCTGAAATGTAGGCAATTAATCAGTAAACAACAATGCTAGTTCATTGTTTATATATCCCTAAAAACTATATGCCATATGAGGAAAATGTACACTATAGATTCGCTTTGCATTGTTTTAGAATAGAGACTTGATTGCACATTTTTAGATTCACAGATATTTCCCATATAAAATTTGCATTTACACAAAGAGACCCAGAAGAAGGGAAAAAGGCAAACAGTCCTGTTAGGAAAAACATAATCTACAATAAAATAAATTTGCACCCAATAATAAATAAGTTTATACACAGTCAAAAACAAACAAGATAATGACATAGGAATAAAAGCCTCAAGAACTTTGCATTCCATAGATTCAGTAAGAAATAATACCTAACAAGCAGGCCAAGACATCAGCATCAGAAATCAATTTTTATTCCAAGATGTAAGCAAAATAACCTAAAGATACACAATTTGCGACATAATCTCCAGGAATATCCCGCATTCAGAACCTAAATCCTAATCTCAAAGATATAATTAAAACGCGGAGGATATTCATTAAAATCAAATCTTTTTTCACCCCAATGGGTCGAATCTATCAAAATTTATCACAAGAAGTCCACATTTAACAGCCAAAAGAGTACCGAGATCTCGAGATCGGATCGAATAGTTGACCTTAAAAATGAGGCTCTTCCCGATCTTGCCAGCCGGGTGGTTGGCGGCGTACTGCTCCCGTGTGAGCTTCTTGGCGGCCATGAGGGCGGCAACGACGGTGTCGCCGAAGACCATCTGGATGGAGGTCGAGGTGACAGGCGCGAGGTTGAAGGGGCAGAGCTCCCGCTGGAGAGGGAGATGGACGCCCATGTCGCAGAGGGCGGCGAGGGGGTTGCCCTCGACGGAGGTGACGGCGATGAGGTACGCTCCTTTGGCGCGGGCGCAGGGGACAAGGCCGAGGAGCTCATCGGAGGAGCCGGACTTGGAGAGGAGGACGAGGATGTCGCCGGGGAAGATGGCGCCGATGTCGCCGTGGAGGGCGTCGACCGGGGGGAGGAAGGCGGAGCGGGCAAAACCGAGGGAGGCGAGGGTCTGGGAGAGCTTGTGTGCTACGATGCCAGACTTGCCGACGCCGGTGAAGAAAACAGCGCCGGGGGCGTCGAGGAGGGCCTGGGTGAAGGCCGCCGCCTGGGGGAGGTCCAGGTGGTCAAAGAAGTAGTCGAGGTGGCGGCGCTGGGCCTCAAAGAGGCGGCCGAGCTCGCCGGGGTCGATAGCCGGCCGGTCGGCCTCCTTGGCGGCGGCGCCACTGGCGGCGACGGCCGGAGGGTAGGGAAGCGAGCCCATTTTTTTCGCCTCCCTTATTTTTTTTCCCTTTTTTCCCTTTTTTTTCCTAATTTTAGTTTGAACCGGAAAGAAACGAGGAGGGGGAGGAGGTCGAAGGGACGGGATGGATTTTAACGGCTGGAGACGCGGCGAAGAAGGGTGGTGGGGACTTTCGCGTATACCTTTTTAGGCGGATGGAGGATGTCACCGTTGGATTTCCGAGTCCCATGAATCTACGATGTGATGTCCCACTGGTGCAGCCCACTATGGTTCTGCTGACAGTTGTCAACCGGCTTCACCGGCGAATTGCTTTTTTACCGACGGATTAGAATTGGAATTTCGCCGGTTTAAGGCTCGGGGGTTATCACGCTCCTTCCAGCAAACCATAGACCATCCAGATGATAGAATTTATCACGGTTTCTTAAAGTAGGAAGTCTCGGTGGTCCTCCTACTCCTTTGCAATCTCGAAGGGAAGGCAAGCATATACTTTTCTTTCGCTTATCACCAAATAAATAAATAAATATTATCCATTGTGAACTCATATTGATTATAATTTTTTTTTTTTTTTTGCTAGGCAATGATGATTTTGATGTTAATTTTTATTTTTAATGTTAGATTTTTAATTCAACATTGAGCTTATATGTGAAATAATTATGTGTTGCAGACTGTCAAATAAGGTTAAGCCCAATTAAGAGTGATCAGCTAAGGTTTCAGTGATTTGGGCTTTAATGTATCTGATTAGGTGTGGCCTTTTAATGTGTAAAGACCTAAAGGTTATTTCTATTTTTATAATGGTCTAAACTAGAAATACCAAAAGATAATGATGAATTATATAGCGGTATGGTCCTTGGATCGCACGTACGACCTTCCTCTCTGAATCACATCATCAGAAAGAATAGTCTAGCAAAATTCTAAACATTTAGGTACGCTTCCGTTTATCAATTATACATTTAGGTACGCTTCTATTTATCAATTATGGATTCTTGATGATTAAACATGACTGATTCTTGGGCTTCATGATGATGGTTCGGATCTAATTTGAACAATTGGTATCAGAGCCCTATTCATATTGAATCGTTGAGAAAATTTTTTGGTTATATGCATTGATATTCATATTTATGCATTTTATTCAGCAACCGTGAAACAAATACTCATTAGTTTAAAATTTTTATTTTGATGCCAATGATATTTTTAATATATGTAGATCCATGTTTTTTAAATAAAAGTTATAGTGTATCAAAATGATTATGAATTTTGATTGTTTTTTTTTAAAAGAGCCTTCATTGGAAATCAGGTTGCCTCTTTTCTTTTATAAAATTAAAAAAAAATTAAGGCATTCCACGATTTTTTTGGAATAGCAGAGAAGAGGGGCGCATGGAGTTGCAATCTTAGAATTCCGCTAAAAATATGGCGATTTGGCCTTATCCTCGTTGGGATATTGTGAAGTTTTCCACAAAAAGCCAAATAAGGCATGCGCATGGAGTTGCAATCTTAGAATTCCGCATTTTCCTCAGTTTTCCATGGGGCATTGCCATGGAGTTTCATTTTCCATGGAGTTTCATTTTTCCGTTAGTGGGGAATCTCCGCTGGCATTTAAGAAGGATTCCATCAAGGCGTTAACGATGGCGTGAATTAGGGAATTCCATTGGGATGTTAGGAAAGAAAAGAAAATATGATATTTTCATGATTTTCATAAAATTTATTGGGATATGATAGGCCATAGTTCCGTTTCATGAGGTGTTGAGTTTTTTCGCACCGCAATCTTGGAATTTATTGGGGGTAACAGAATGGGATTGGTTTCCTTTTCAAATCATAATGACGTGTTATCTCATTTTTTAAGGGAACCGTTTAGGAAATTTTTTTTTTCATTATATCCGTTCGGTTGGAGCCATTATGTGAAACTTCAAAGAAAATTCCTTTGATTGGAAAGAAACCCGGCGATATTTGGAGAAAGAAGAATCGGATGTAAATCTAGATGAAAATCTAAAAAATCTTTTCAAAATTATAGTGGTTGGATATCTATATCTAAGAAAATCATGGGAATTGGGAGTTGGAGTTGTATGAAGGGTTAAGATTGCAATTAACCGCTTTATGGCCTCTCGCAACTTTTCCGGCCTCACGCGGGAAGGAACGGCTGGTCGTTTTTTTTTTTTTATATATACCGTGCTTCTCCACTATTCCGTTGGTCTCCACTCTCCGTGTGTCTCCAGACTCCAAGGGAGTTAGGTGTCGCACCAAAGGGAGCATTTAATGCATAAAATCTTATTTAATGCATGACATTTAATGTATGGAAGGGGATAATATTTATGAATAATTAATGCATGAAATTTTTGACCAGTTCATGGCAGGCTTCATTAAAATTATTATTTTTAATTTGGTAAGCATAAGCAACCTCCTTCCGTTGGTTCATAAAGTAAAGCTTTAGGATAAATTATTTTTCTATTATAAAGATTGAGTTAGTACCACAAAATAACATATCGTTATTTTTAAAAGAGGTTCAATCAAATTTAAATTAATGGTATTTTTATGTCTAATAAATTTATCTATAGTTCCAAATTAAACTAATTGAAATAAGATATCATCAAAGTAACCTCTCTTGTGTAGATGGTTCACGAAGGATGTTGGATGTTGTGTATGTGTATTTTATGCGGGTATTAATCGGCCCAAAGGAAAGTTAATGCTTGGCCGAACTACATATATGTGATGGTAAACACGATTATAAGGATTTACATGTGAGTAATAAGTCGATCCAAAGATAGATTTATTATTTGACATTCATTATTGTTAGTGTTTGATCATTACAACAAGAGTACCACTAGCAGTTAATATTACTGTCCAAAGACTTGATATTAATATTAATGTTGCAGGGTATCTTGAGATGGGATTTACTATTAATTTGAATTTATTGATATTTGGTGTTAATTATTTACATGAGCATGTTATTTATGTATTGCTTTTATTTTACCGCTAATGTTGCTAATATTTCTGCTAACCTCAATTCAGTATCGGTCCTTAATGATAATAACTTCAAGGGCAGGGATAAAGGCAAGAAAATAAAGAATAAGGCTGCTAAGGGTCCAGCAAAGAAGAAACAAAATCACGATAAAAATAGTTATTTCTTCGGTAATAAGTTCGGACACATTAAGAAGGAATGTTCCAAATTTCATGCATGGCATGAAAAGAAAGGTACATTTCTTAAAATGGTCTGTTCTGAAGTAAATATAGCTTTAGTACCTAGAAACACTTGGTGGTTAGATTCTGGTGCTACTACTAACATCAGTGTTTCAATGGAGGGTTGCCTAAGCTACCGAAGGCCAACTGATGCTGAAAGACGCATTTATACGGGAGATGGCAAGTCGATAGATGTGGAGGCAATTGGGCATTTTAGATTGTTATTAAGTTCGGGTTATTATTTGGATTTGAAAGACACTTTTGTAGTACCATCATTTAGACGAAATTTGGTTTCTATTTTAGCTTTAGACAAATTAGGATATTGTTGTTCATTTAGAAATAGTCAGTTTAGTCTTTCGTTAAATTCAAATATTATTGGAATGGGTTCTCTTATGGTGTATGACAATATATTTGCTTGATACTGTTGCTTCTTATAATGAAACCCTGTATATGGAATCAAGAGGTACTAAGCATAAAATTTGCAATGAAAATTCAGGAACATTATGGCATAAGCGATTAGGTCACATCTCTAGAAATAGAGTTAAACGACTTGTGTCAGATGGAATTTTGGATTCTCTTGATTTTACAAACTTTAATGTCTGTGTTGATTGCATTAAGGGCAAACAGACCAAAACAAAGAAATTGGGTGCATATAGAACTATAAAAGTCTTAGAGTTGATACATACGGACATTTGTGGACCATTTCCTACACCTTCTTGGAATGGTCAACAATATTTTGTATCATTTATAGATGATTATTCAAGATATGCATACATATTTCTTATTCATGAAAAGTTCCAAGTTTTGGACGTGTTCAAATCATTTAAAGCTGAAGTTGAGCTTCAACTCAACAAAAGGATTAAAGGAGTCAGATCTGACAGTGGTGGTGCATATTATGGTAGATATGATGGATCAGGTGAACAACGTCCAGGACCATTTTCCAGATACCTAGAGGAGTGTGGAATTGTCCCACAATACACCATGCCAGGGTCACCTAGCATGAATGGTGTAGCTGAAAGACGAAACAGGACTCTTAAGGATATGGTAAGGAGTATGATTTATCATTCTACCTTACCAGAGTCACTCTGGGGAGAGGCACTAAATATAGCAGCCTACATTCTGAATAGAGTACCAACTAAAGCAGCTGTCAAAACACCTTATGAGCTTTGGATAGGACGAAAGCCTAGTCTAAAGCATTTCATGTTTGGGGATGTCCAGCTGAGGCAAGGCTTTATAGGCCATATAAAAAGAAATTGGACTCTAGGACAGTGAGAAGCTACTTTGTTGGGTATTCTGAGCGATCCAGGGGTTTCAAGTTTTATTACCCCAAATCAAGGATAATTTTTGAAACGGGAATTGCAACGTTCTTTGAGGATATTAAGTTTGGGAGGAGAAATAAAGTTAGAGACTTTGTCTTTGAGGAGGAATTGGAACCTACTACTCTTGTTGAAGAGCAGTTAGTTCCTATTCCTATAATTGCTTTTGATAATGATCAAGTTGCAATTCCAGAACAACAAGAAATTATTGTTCAACCCTCAGAGGTATAAACTCAACAACCTCAAGAACAAGTGCCTTTGCGGCGATCCACTAGAGAAAGGAAGAATGCTATTCCGGATGATTATATAGTGTTTATTCAGGAACATGAGGAAAATAATGGCGTGATGGAAGATGATCCTGTCAACTTCCTTCAAGCCATACAAGGTTCCAATTTAGAAAAGTGGATTGAAGCAATGAAAGAAGAGTATAAGTCTATGCAAGATAATAAAGTTTGGGAACTTGTCCCATTACCAGAAGGTGTGAAACCTATTGGTTGCAAATGGATTTTTAAGACCAAACGGAATTCAAAGGGTAATGTGGAAAGGTATAAAGCTCGTCTTGTGGCTAAAGGCTATACTCAAAAGGAAGGGATTGACTTTAAAGAGACATTCTCTCCAGTTTCATCGAAGGACTCTTTTAGGACAATCATGGCTCTTGTTGCACAGTATGATATGGAACTCCATCAAATGGATGTCAAGACGACGTTTCTCAATGGAGACATTGATGAGACAATTTATATGGCGCAACCAGAAAACTTTTTGTCAGGAGACTCAAAGAAAATGGTTTGCAAATTGACAAAATCCATTTATGGGTTAAAGTAAGCTTCTCGTCAATGGTACCACAAATTTCATCAAGTAATTCTCTCATTTAATTTTGAAGTGAATGCAGTTGATGATGTGTGTATCATAAGTTCAGTGGGAGTAAATATATTTTTCTGGTTTTGTATGTGGATGACATTTTGCTTGCCACAAATGATATAGGCATATTGCATGAAACCAAGAGATTTCTATCAAGCAATTTTAAATGAAATATCTTGGTGATGCCTACTTTGTATTGGGAATCCAAATACATCGAGATCATTCTTAGGGTATCCTTGGATTATCACAAAGGAGCTATATCGATAAAGTACTTAAGAGATTTGGCATGCAAAATAGCAAACCAGGTGATACCCCTGTCGCTAAAGGAGATAAATTCAGTATTAATCGGTGCCCAAAAGGAAACCTTGAAGTTGAAGAGATGCAGAAGATTTCTTATGCTTCAGTTGTAGGAAGTCTAATGCATGCTCAAGTTTGTACGCGTCCGGATATTGCGTACATTGTTGGAGTGTTAGGCAGATATTTAAGCAACCCAGGTATGGATCATTGGAAAGCAGCCAAAGGGTTATGAGATATCTGAAAAGAACAAAAGATTATATGCTCACATATAGGAGATCAGATCATTTTGAGATCATTAGGTATTCTGACTCCAACTTTGTGGGATGCCAAGATAGTAAAAGATCTATTTTGGGCTATATATATCTGTTAGGTGGTGGGGCTATTTCTTGGAGAAGTGCAAAATAGACACTCATAGCTTCTTCTACCATGGCAGCAGAATTTATAGCATGTTATGAGGCATCCAATCATGGAATATGGCTAAAAAATTTTGTCATTGGGCTGCGGATATTGAAAGGAATTGAAAGACCGCTAAAGTTATTTTGTGACAACAAGTCAGCCGTATTATATTCCAACAACAATAGGAGCTCGATCAAGTCAAAGCATATTGACATCAAGTTCCTGATTGTAAAGGAAAGAGTACAGAGTGGTCAGATTTCTATAGAGCATATAGGGACAAACTCTATGGTTGCAGATCCCCTTACAAAGGGTGTGCCGCCCAAGGTCTTTCATGAGCATACTGCTCACATGGGCATTATAGAGCATGACGATACTTAGATTCAGTGGGAGTTTGTATTGCTTCTATTTTATGCTTTATATTTGGTTTGAACACACTTATGTGTTTTGATATTTTCTGATCAGAAATAAAGTACTTCATTTAGTTTAGTACACTCTATACAATTATGCTAAAGTTTTGATCTCACTCAAGTTTAAGAAGGACCAGTTGAAAATAGGCATGTTAAGATCACATTACATGTAATTTTCATGCTACACATCCACATCATGATCCATGTCATTCAGTTGTATCAACATACATGACCATTGATGGGTCGAATTATGATAGATATAACAAAGGCCGCTTTGATTCTATGTTGGTATGGTTGATGGACCGGATTGGTTATAGATACATTTCAGTAATGACAGTAAAATTGAGCTCATTTGGTTATTTTTGCAACATAATTATAAGGTCACACATATTGCCCAGTGGGAGATTGTTGGATTTTTAATCCAACATTGGGCTTATATGTGAAATAATTATGTGTTGCGGACTGTCAAATAAGGTTAAGCCCAATTAAAAGTGATCAGCTGAGGTTTCAGTGATTTGGGCTTTAATGTATCTGATTAGGTGTGGCCCTTTAATGTGTAGAGACCTAAGGGGTTATTTCTATTTTTATGATGGGCTAAAATAGAAATACCAAAAGATAATGATGAAATTATCTATATATAGCGGTTATGGTCCCTGAATCGCACGTACGACCTTCTTCTCTGAATCCCATCATCAGAAAGAATAGTCTAAAGAAAATTCTAAAGGGCTCTCTGGGAGTACGTGTTGATCTGGAAGGCCAACCGCAGGGCTCTGGAGAGCAATCAAGCAATATGAATTTAGGTACGTTTTCGTTTATAATTATGGATTCTTGATGATTAAACATGACTGATTCTTGGGCTTCATGGTGATGGTCTTCACCAAAAGGTTCTGATCTAATTGGAACAATATTTCTACCATGTAGAGGTGTAATATTATATTTAAAAGGGAAGGTAAGCATATACTTTTCTTTTACTTATCATCAAATAAATAAATAAATAAATAAATAAATATTATCCATTGTGAACTCATGTCGATTATGATTTTTTTTTTTTTTTTTTGCTGGGCAATGATGATTTTGATGTTAATCTTTGTTTTTAAAGGACAAAGTTAAGCTTTTATGATTTAAACAATATTTCTACCGTAGAGGTGTAATATTATATTTAAACGTTTTGCTTCTTGTTTTTCGCTTTATTTGAAGTTTATGATTTTTTTTTCCTCCTCTTTATGACACATGATATTAAAAAGCATTCTTATCTAAAAAAATATAAAATAAAATTACAAAATTAGTTTGCCAAAATTTAGTTTATTTGCAAATTGCTAAGAAAAAATAGATAATAAAATGTTGAGACTCTTTTTTTGGTTGTTTCTTTCACTCTTTTGTGCCCATTTTATTTATAATGAACGAATATGATCTTTCGCACAGTTTTACATAAAAAAATTTATATCATATAAAAAATCAAATTATTTGATGGTGCTGAAGTTCTAATACTGGGGTATCATTAAATAATTAAATAACTTTGGAATAGCCCTTTAGTTGCTTAAAGAATTAACAAATTAATGATAAAAAAAGAGCTATATAGAAAAAAAAAATTTAAGTTAAAAAATTAATAAAAAAAATTAAAGTCATTAAATAATTTAATCTCTTGCGAAACTATGTAGCCCATAGTCTAGCTTTACTATACGTGCAATAACTAAATAATGCTAGAAATAAAAAAAGGCATAAATGTATAAAAGTGAATAAAATAGCTAGCAAATATATTTTTAGTTAGTAATGTTAAGCTAGAGTTATTATATCATTAGTAATTCAATAAAACCTAGCAAAATAAAGCAATCAACAAAAAAACACAAGGAGACAAATGATGAAGCATGGAAACTTGGCATTGGCGGAGGCGGAGGCTGAGGCAAGGATTGTTCTCCTATCCATCACCAAATAAACAAGCAAGGTGGCCAATCTTGGGCATCTATGGTTCGACGATCTTCTTCTCTTATGAAGATTTGTCAAGTTATTGACGAAGATATTGAGAAACTTTGTTCTCACTTTAAGAAAGTGGTTTAGTTTGAAGATTAAGACCTATAGAAGGCAAGAGCAAGATGAAAGTTATATTCATCGATAGTTAGTCAGAGATTTAGTTTAGAATGTCTCTCTGATTCTCTTAAAATGAAATAGTGGTTGGCTGAAGATTTTAAAGTATTCTATGTGGGATGGATCACTATATATTTCGATTTCAGAGTGAAGTAGACTTATTGAAGGTAATGAACAAGGGTTCATTGAATGTTGGTGGTCATGTGCTTGCCCTAGAACCATCACGAAGGCCTCCAAATCCTCAATAAGGCGGGTTGCAGTCAAGATGCTAATGGAGGAACTACCTTTGGAATTTCGATCTAAAGAGAAAATTCTAGAGATAGCTTCGGTGGCAGAGACTCTATTATGGTTGGACAATACGAAAGATAATCTACAACTTAGAAACTTTATAAGAGTTTTTATTTTAGCGGATACTAAGGAACCTCTTATTCTTAGAGTTGATTTAATGGGTGATCGTAGAGTGGAACCTCTTTGGCAAACCTTTCTTATGAGGGCATTCTGATATATTGCTTTGCTTGTAGTAGAGCAGATCATGAGGCTAATGATTGCAAGTCTGGTTTCTTAACCAAAGTAGCCTCAGTTGTTGAACAAAGAGATTCTGGAATTAGAGTAGTTGCACATGATCATTCCCCAAAAAGTCCTAATAGTGCAATTTTATCATCACCTTCTAGAGAGGCTAAGATAGATTGACTTTATGGTACATGATTAGTTGCTTAATACATGACTAGTTGCTCAAAAGACAGCGAGGAGGAGTTCCCAGATCACAGTTTCAACTTAAGTCAACTCGATACCTACATTCTAACCCGGGTTTTGAAGAGCTATCCTAGATAGGGCAACTCAAAATCTGCAACCGAAATTAATGGCATAAATTTGAATTAGGGTTAGCAATCAATGGTGGAGGAAAAAATTTCAAAAGGCAAAGAGATTATGGAAGATGGATCCCTAAGGTAGTGTTTGAAATAGGGGATAAGAGAGGATATCCCCTCTTATTCCCAAAAGCCATAACTATAAGGATAGCTAGGAATAATAGCTAACCAAAGGGATAATCCATGGTTAACCATGGTGATATCCCCTTAATTTATTCTACCTAAGGTAGTGTTTGATAGCCCAAAAGCTATCCTGGATAAATGTACGGGATAGCATTTATCCAGGGGATAGCTGAGGGAATAAGCATTTTTTTAAAATTACAAGTCTGCCATCAAGGGATAACTTTAGTTGTTCCTAGGTTTCCTAGGGAATAAGTTCAGGGGATAACCCATGGTTAACCATGGGTTATCCCTTCTGGTTAAATTTTTTTGATCTATCCCTTCTAGCTATAGCATTTGGGAATAAGAAGGGATATTCAGGGGATATCATTCCTTATCCCCCATATCAAACACTGCCTAAAGAATGCAGGAATAGCTGGTTATCCCTCCAAATAAGAGTAAAAAAAAGTTATCCTATGAATTTACCTTTTTGCATTTGATATGATCAATAGGATAGTCAAGGGATATCCCTAGGGATAGCTAGGGGACAAACTCTATCCCGTACACTTATCCATGGATAATATTTTTTCTATCAAACACTACCTAAAAGGTGCTACTTCAAATATAATGCCCTCTAAATTTGTTGTTTTGGCAAATCCATCTTTGGAGGAGGATAGGATCGATTCTAATATGGTGTTGAATGATCCAAAAGGAAAGAAGCCAATAGGCATTTTTCCTTCAAATTAGGTGACGGATGCTGCTTTGGGGCTAAAGGACTCGATAGGCATTATGGATCTCACCTTATCTTCTCGACAACCCTTTGTCAGGAAGCTAAGAAAAGAGTAAACAGGCTAAGGTCCAAAACTTGGAGTCTAAGTCAGAATTGAAGTTCTAAGTTGGGCCAAATAAGGCCAAATCCTTTGTGGGTAAACCAAGAAGTCCTAGTCTATTTGGAAGATAGATAGAGATGGAGGACTAGGGCAAAAGGAAGGCAAAACTGTGACTCCTAAAATCTCATTGGTAGCCATAGTGGATCTTATAAAAAAAAGAAGAAATCTTCATTTGTAGGCCTTGTCTATGTTGCGGCTTCATTAGGTTCACATTTCGCAACTCATTGCACTAATAGAGAGTCCACGAATGGGCAAGGGTATTAGGGGATTCTGAGCCAACAACTCTCCTAAATTCATCTAAGATTTATATGGCTATGGGTGAAGTCGATGTACCTAGCATAGGCAATCACTTACATCATGGTGGGAGTAGCCAAGCAGGGAATCATCCCATGTTGTTGTCCGAAGATGATGGTGCTCTTCAACAGGTGTAGACACCAGAGGCTCTAATGGGTGGAACTGCGACCCAAAATGGACAAAGTCCTAATGTCTCACTTGCCAGGGAGGGTGGCATATGGCTATTAGGGAAGAGTGTCTAATTAAATTCCTCATCTACTCAGACCCAGAGCCCTAGCTAGCATTGATGGGCGAATGGTGGGTTGAGACAAACTATGGTAGGTCTACAATCAAACCTTGCAGCAGAGGAGCAAGTAGCTGGTGAGAAGAAAAGCAAGCACAGGATTCCGTAGTAACTCTATCTTTCTAAGTTAAATATAGTCTGATTTAGAATTATAGGGGGGTTGCAAAGCCATATTTTTACCTTTAAGGAGAATAATGTCCTTTTATTCATTTGACATATCTATGTTGTTAGAAACTTGTTTAGTTGGGGAATCCTTGCAAAGAGTGATTAGAAGAATGGGGCCTCTTTGGAATTCTAAATTCATTGAATCTAAAGGTATATTAGATGGACTGATGGCTTTGTGGAGGAATGGCATTCAAGGACAACACTTTGTTAGTACATTACGATAATGTTTTTATCGTATTATTTCTTCTGGGGATCAAGATCCTTGAATTTTGGTAGCAGTGTATACCAGTACAAATGGGCAGAACAAAAGAAGTCTATGAGGTAAATTGAGTAATATTCTTATCTTAAAAAAATCTACTGTTGTGGTAGGAGATTTTAACTGTATCCTGTCTCAATATAAAAGAAGAGTTAGACAATCTTTTGTTAAGACTTGAAAGACTAGAGAATCCAGACACTTTCTTTAGGATGGTGGCTTGATTGATTTAGGCTACTTTGATTGTAATTTAACTTGGTGTTACAATAGAGATAGTAGAGCTAGGGTATGAAATGATTGGATCGAGCTGCCGCTATCGCTAGTTGGCTTCATCGCTTTTCAGAGGCTTCTGTTCAATACCTTTCTAGTGGATCAAATCATTGTTATCTTCTTTTATCTCTTAAGGGGAGATCTTCATGTCCTAATCCATTTAGGCTTAAAAATTAATGATTAACTTATTAAAAATACTTTACTGTTATTTGGCAAGCTTGGACCTTATTCTCTATAAAATCTCCTATGTTAAGCATGACAAAGAAATTGAGGAAAACAAAATATATTCTTAATTCCTAAAATAAAAATAATACTGAGGATATTTTTCACAAGCTAACTGAAGTAAAGAGAGAAATTTCTAATTTGCAAAAGTTGGAGGATGTTTATGATGGGTTGAGCCCTGAAAATATGCATAAGTTGAGAGAGAAGGTCAGTCTCTACCACAGACTTTTTGCTACCCATGATATCTTTTTGAGGCAAAGGTCAAGAATTCAATGGCTCCAACTAGAGGACTAGAACTTAATTTTTTTTCATAATTCCATTATTCTACGAAGAAGGAGGAACAGGATAAAGGAGTTGGACTCTTCCAAAGGTTTGCTTATTGTTGACGCCAAGTCGCCTTCCTCCAACGTCAGGGAACGGAGATCCTCCTTCGTTGCAAGCTCCTGCAAAAAAGTTCCCGAGACCGGTTGCTCCGGTGAGGATCCTCCGACGCTCAATTCAGCGACTTGGGAACAGACAAGAGTAAACTAGCAGAAACGAGCTAGAGAACTAGAGTTCAGGATCCTTCCCTTGTCGTGAGTGTAGGCCTTTATACCTATTCGAAGGTCTCTTTTTTTTTCGTTTTCAGAAGGTTGCTGACTTCGAGGTGCCTTTGTCCACTAATGGATAGAAAACAAGGCTGATAGTGACGGATCGCAACCGACACTGGGCATGTCAGAGGTGTTCCGCCTCGCCTGTTACCTGCCAAGAGCGGCACTATGGGTGGCAGACGGACCTGGTTGTGTCAGGCATGTGCCGTTACGGAGCATGCCACGCGCTGTTGTAGGCGAGTGGTGGACCACGTGGCCGCTGCAGGCAGTTGGTGGACCACGTGAGCGTGTCAGGCAGCTCGAGGCAGCTGGTTGCTAGTCCCGGGGGTCAGATCGAAATGGGAGCTCAAGGCCGAGGCCGAGGTCGAGGCTGAAGCTCGAGGCCGAGGGGACCTCGGAGGCCGAGGGGGCCTCGAGGGCCGACGCCATCCCATGAGGCTGAGGTAGGGTTCCGTCAGTTCACCGTTTACTTTGACGATGTTGGATCAGCCACATCAGATGCCCCCTCGCCCCTGAGACGAAGCGGGCCCACCCTGGAAAGGCAAAAGGGGTGTCACCTCCAAGTGGCTGATCCCGTCTGCTGCCAACCGCCCCTGGACACGTGTCTCTGGGCGTGGTGATAACTTAGCACGGCGATCTGGGGAATGTGATGGGGCAGTCATTGTCGTCCGTCCGATCGCAGTGATCATTCTCGAGGCGAGGTTGTCTCTCGAAATCCAGGAAAAGCGGCCGCCATCATCGCCATCATGACGCTGACATCAGCGGCATCCCATCATTAGCCGAAGGCAGATCATCTCACGCGTCGGGCGCCTGCCGAGGCGACCCAGCCTATAGCGGGAGTCCACATAGCTGGTTAGACGAGGCGGGACGATTCAAAACTTGATAAAAATTCAGGCGAGAGCTGAATCTCGCCACTTTGCTTCAACCATCATCGTCTTCCCTGGCTCTTGACCTCCCCTGCAACCCGAGAACCAGCCTCTGCCATTTTCGTATCAAGTTAGCTTCCATGACCCCTTTGAGCCTTCTTTCCTTTTCAAAACCCCTGCTATGGCTTCCTCCCCGTCCTGGTCCTCGTCGGTTGATCCCGAGAAACAAATCTCTCCCTCGAGGCTTCGTGCCTCTCCTTCTCCTGCCCTCTCGTGGTCCTCCAATCCGGAGGATCGCGCTCCTATCCAACCATGGCGAGCCGCCCATAGGGCTCCGGCGCAGAGGGCCGGGCAGCCGCTGGCCCCTCACAGAGGGTGGGGGCGAAATCCTCGATGGGGACCGCCTCCACGGTAATAGGCTAGGACCTGGCTAACATTAGGGCATGTTACCAAATCTCCCGAGATATTGGGCTCTTCCTCCCGACCCCCGACGACAGGATGGTCTCTTCTGGCCCAGTAGAGTGGCCATTTATGAAATATCCTTTAGGTTAGGTCTCCGCCTGCCCTTTCATCCTTTCTTCATCAACCTCCTTGACTACTACTCTCTAACCCCCTCCCAACTAGTCCCAAACTCCCTCCGAACTATCTGCGCCTTCATCATCCTATGCCATCTCCACTCTGTCATACCTAGAATCTCCCTTTTCGATCCTTCTACACCCTTCAGCCGTAGGCGAGTTGGTGGATGTTTCAGCCCCGACCCGGCCATGTCCTCAAACTGCTCCTCCCCTCCTCCGTCAAGGGATGAAAGTCCCGGTTCCTTTTTGCTGACATTGACAAGTCAAAACTGGGTGGGGGGACCCGGACCTCAGGCCCAACTCAAACTCGACCATACTCCCGGGGGACAGGGAGGCGCTGGGGCGACTCTTGACCGCCGACATCCCCAGATACAACCTACTCCTGTTGGAGGACAACATCCGGCTGGCAGGCATTACCACCCCGAAGCGGTGAGTAGCAGATGTCCCCATACTTAACCAAATTTCCTTCTTCCTTTTTCTCCCCCCCTCATTCTTTTTTTTTTTGGCTAACTCTGATCGGTGTCGTGCAGCGATGAAACTCCCGACCACCAAGCTTAGGAAGGTAGCCGTCAATAGGATGAGGGCCGAGGGGGAGCCAAGCGAGGGGCAGCAGGCCCCGGCCCCCAAGCGTCTGACGGTGCGGGTTTCCCAACCGCCCGAACGACGAGAGCCTCCAACCGTTCTGGAGGTGGATTTGACGGTCGACACCCCACCGGAGGGGGTGAGAGTCGAAGGGGCAACAGAGGAGCCCCAGGTGCCTGCCGAGCCAACTCCGGCGGAGGCAGAGCAGGGCCGAAGCATGGAGTCACCAGTGGCAGCGAGCCAGCCCCTTGAGGAAAGGCCGACGGGCAGCCCCCCGCACATCGAGCCCAAGCAGCCCGAGCGCACCGAAGCCGCCAAGAGAAGCAGGGTCGAACCGACCCCCCACGGATTTTCTCTGATGAATGATGGGTGCCGAGCGGAGGGGCTCATGTCCTAAGCTATCTTGCCCGAGTTCCAGGAGGAGCTCAAGAACCTGGGGCATCCAGGTTCTTTAGGGAAGCCTTCTCAGCCCTCGTCGGGTAAGTGACTTTTTGGCCCTTAGCTTCAAATACCCAATAGTTTGCATGGCTGACAACTTAAATGCAGGTGACAAACTCCCTGGGAGACACCAGGGATGTGATCAACGAGGGGGAGGCCATTATCCGCAGGCCCGGTGGGATGCCGAGGAGGCCCAGGCCCGAGCTGAAGCGGCAGAAAGGGCCCTGGAATCGGCAAAGACCGACCGAGCCGACGAAATAAAGAGGGCCGAGACCCGAGCGGAGACCGAAGCCAACCGACTCTAGGCGGCGCTCAGTCAGCTTATGGAGGCTGAGAGCGCCATCGAGGCCCGAAACCTTCATATCACCGAGTTGAACTCGGCCATCCAGGCGGCCGAAGATAAGGCAAGGCGTGCCGAGGAGGAGGCGGAGCATGCCAAAGAGGCAAAGAGGACGACAACCTCTTGGGTCGCGGAGATGGAGGCCAAGGTTGCAGAGGTGGAGGCCACCGCCGAGGCTAGGGCCGTAGTGGCTGTGGAGGAATTTAGAGCGTCGGAGTGCTTCGTCGATGAGATGGTCAAAGCCAATGCGGACGCTTACATCCAATGGTTTCGCGATGCCAAGGAGAAGGTGGCTTGGGTTCTGGATCTTCCTGGCATTATGGATATCGAGCCATACCAAGGGTCCGAGGGGGTACCTTCTGACGACGAGCCTGCGGCCAACCCTTGACCTGGCTTTGTTGTTTTCTTTTGTTTTTGTATCAAGTCCGATCCAATCGGCATTTTGTAAACATTTTACCTTCAATGAAATTGTTTTTAGTCAACTGCAATGTGTCGCTTTTAAATCCTTGGGTCGCTGACGTGGGACCCCTTGGGGCTTTGTCAGCACCGAGGGTAGCTTTTACCCATCCACGAGCGACCTCGATTTAGTTATGTAGGGCAGGACCCCCGGGAGAGCCAAGGCCAGGATAGGGACTGTGCTGGCCTCGTGCCACCAGGCGTCGATGGGGCAGTGATCCGGTGCTGATGGGAAACTCTATTCCATTGGAATGTCAATCTTTGGACAGTGGTTGACTCGGGCCTTTGAGGACTTATGGAACATCGGCCTTGGGACGCCGAGGAAGACTCGGGCTCCTAGGGACCGATGGAACATCGGCCTTGGGACACCGAGGAAGACTCGGGCTCCTAGGGACCGATGAACATCGGCCTTGGGACGCCGAGGAAGACTCGGCTTCTGAAGACCGATGGAACATCGGCCTTGGGACGCTGAGGAAGACTCGGGCTTCTGGGGACCGATGGAACATCGGCCTTGAGACGCCGAGGAAGATTCGGGCTTCTGGGGACCGATGGAACATCGGCCTTTGGACGCCGAAGAAGACTCGGGCTTCTGGGGACCGATGGAACATCGGCCTTGGGACGCTGAGAAAGACTCGGGCTTCTAGGGACCGATGGAACATCAGCCTTGGGATGCCGAGGAAGACTCGGGCATCTGGGGACCGATGGAACATCGGCCTTGGGACGTCGAGGAAGACTCGGGCTTCTGGGGAAGCCGATGGTACACCGGTCTTCGGCACCAATGGTACATTGGACTTAAGGTGTCGAGCTGGCCTCAGGCTTTTGGAAGCCGGTGGTACACCGAACTTCGGTGCTAAAGATACATTGGACTTGAGGTACCGAGCTGGCCTTGGGCTTTTGGGAGCCGATGATACACCGGTCTTCGGTACCAATGGTACATTGGACTTGAGGTGCCGAGCTGGCCTCGGGCTCTTTGGGAGCCGATGGTACACCGATCTTCGGTGCCAATGGTACATTGGACTTGAGGTGCCGAGCTGGCCTTGGGCTCTTTGGGAGCCGATGGTACACCGATCTTCGGTGCCAATGGTACATTGGATTTGAGGTGCCGAGTTGGCCTTGGGCTTTTTGGGAGCCGATGGTATACAGGTCTTCGATGCCAATGGTACATTGGACTTTCTGTGCCGAGCTAGCCTCAGGCTTTTTGGGAGCCGATGGTACATCGATCTTCGGTGCCAATGGTACATTGGACTTTCTGTGCCGAGCTGACCTCGGGCTTTTTGGGAGCTGGTGGTACACCGGTCTTCGGTGCCAATGGTACATTGGACTTGAGGTGCCGAGCTAGCCTCAGGCTTTTTGGAAGCCGGTGGTACACCGATCTTCGATGCCAATGGTACATTGGACTTGAGGTGCCGAGCTGGCTTCGGACTTTTTGGGAGCCAGTGGTACACCAGTCTTCGGTGCCAATGGTACATTGCACTTGAGGTGTCAAGCTGGCCTCAGACTTTTTGGGAGCCAGTGGTACACCGATCTTCGGTGCCAATGGTACATTAGACTTGAGGTGTCGAGCTGGCCTCGGGCTTTTTAGGAGCCGGTGGTACACCGATCTTCGGTGCCAATGGTACATTGGACTTTCTGTGCCGAGCTGGCCTCAGGCTTTTTGGGAGCCGGTGGTACACCGGTCTTCAGTGCCAATGGTACATTGGACTTAAGGTGCCAAGCTGGCCTCGGACTTTTTGGGAGCCAGTGGTACACTGGTCTTCAATGCCAATGGTACATTGGACTTTCTATGTCGAGCTGACCTCAGGCTTTTTGGGAGCCGAAGGTATATCGGTCTTCGGTGCCAATGGTACATTGGACTTTCTATGCCGAGCTGGCCTCGGGCTTTTTGGAAGCCGGTGGTACACCGGTTTTCGGTGCCAATGGTACATTGGACTTAAGGTGCCGAGCTGGCCTCGGGCTTTTTGGGAGCCGGTGGTACACCGGTCTTCGGTGCCAATGGTACATTGGACTTTCTGTGCTGAGCTGGCCTTGGACTTTTTGGGAGCCGATGGTACACCGATCTTCGGCGCCAATGTACATTGGACTTGAGGTGCCGAGCTGGCCTCGGCTTTTTGAGAGGTTGTCGGCGTTCCACGTCTGTGGGAGTGGATTTCCATCTAGCCCTTCAATTTTGTACGCTCCGTGGCGGAGTGCCTCAGCAACTCGATAGGGTCCTTCCCAGTTCGGCGCTAACTTGCCTCCTTCCGCTGGTTTGAGACTTCAGCTCGCCGAAGGACTAGGTCTTCCGGCAAAAAGGTCTTAGGGCAAACGCGAGCGTTGTAATACCTGACCGCCCGCTGTCGGTAGGCTGCCATCTGGAGTTGCGCTCGGTCCTGTACCTCCTCCACGAGGTCAAGGTTGGCCCGCAACTGGTTCGGGTCATCTTCCTCGCTGTATGCCTCTACCCTGGGGCTCGGGAACCGATCTTCATGGGAATGATGGCTTCATACCTGAAGACGAGGCTGAAGGGAGTCTCTCCAGTGGGGCTCGCGGCGTTGTGTGGTAGGCCCACAACACATTGGGGAGCTCTTCCACCCACCGCCCTTTGCAGTCATCTAGCCGGGCCCTTAATCCTTGGAGAATGATACGGTTGGTCACCTCGGCCGCCCCATTGGTCTGAGGATGCCCAACGGAGGTGAACCGCTGATGGATGCCTAGCTCGGTGTAGAATCCTCGGAAGGGTGCATTATCAAACTGCCGGCCGTTGTCGGTGACCAAGGTATGTGGTAGCTCGAACCAACATATTATGGACTTCCAGAAGAAAGACCTTACCTTGCTTTCGGTGATCTTGGCGAGTGTTTTAGCATCTATGAAGTGGTCAACGGCTACTAACAAAAATTTGCGCTGACCTGAGGCTGAGGGAAAAGGTCCCAAGATGTCCATACCCTACTGGGCGAAGGGCCAGGGTGCCGTCAGGGGGGTCAGCTGGGACGTCAGCTGCCACTGGATGTTGGCATGCCGCTGGCAGCTATCGCACTTCTTAATGAGCTCGGCCGCGTCCTCCCTCATGGTCAGCCAGTAGTACCCCTGCTGCAAGGCTTTGTACGCCAGGGCTCTGCCCCCAGATGACTTTCATAGATGCCCTCATGGATTTCTTGCAGGATGTAATCAGCTTCCGCAGGACTAACGCACTTAAGGACCGGGTACGAGAACGACCTTCAGTAGAGCCTCCCATCCATTATCAGGAACTTTGGGGCTCGCCGCCTGAGCAGCCTAACCTCAGCTGGGTCTTTAGGGAGGGCGCCATCAGTTAGGTATCAGACGTAAGCATCCATCCAAGAGGGCTCCTGCTCGACCGGCAGTGCCTCCTCCGCTGCTTCAATGCTCGGGACTTGCAGGTGCTCCACGTACATCCTTCCCAAGGTCCCGTCGGCCGAAGTGGCCAAGCGGGACAGTGCATCAGCCCTAGCATTCTCTGCTCGGGGGATGTAGCTGACGCGGAAGTAGAAAAAACTGAGAGGCCTGGGATTGCACTTTGCTAAGGTAACGGGACATAGTCGGGTCTCTAGCCTCGTACTCCCCAGCGACCTACCCAGAGACAAGCTGAGAGTCCGTGAAGGCCCTCAGATGCTCCGCACTGAGCTCCTTGGCTAGCTTCATCCCTGCCAACAAGGCTTCATATTCCGCCTGGTTGTTGGTGGCTGGAAAAAGAAATCGGAGGGCATACTCCACCACCTCCCCCTCGGGGCTCGCAAGAATGAGTCCAGTCCCGCTCCCGTGAGAATTCAATGCTCTGTCTACATGAAGGATCCAGTCTTTCTTCCCTGCCTCCTCGGCCCTAGGGACCCCACGTGCACCTCCGGGTGCACTCCTCCAGATGCTTCTCGGCCCATGTGTACTCGACCAAAAAATCGGCTAACACCTGGACTTCATTGCAGACCTCGGCCGAATGGACAAGTCAAACTCTCCCAACTTGATGGCCCACTTGGCTAGCCAACCGGAGGTGTCAGGATGGGACAAGATAGTCCAGAGAGGTTGGTCCGTGAGCACCACGATTGGATGAGCTTGGAAGTAGGGTCGGAAGCGCTGAGCAGAGACAACCAGGGTGAAGATGATCTTCTCGGTCTTGAAGTATCTGATCTTAGCATCATGAAGTACTTTGCTGGTGTAGTAGACCGGCTTCTGCGCTCCGTCGGCATCCATGCGAACAAGCATGGAGCTGATGGCCTCAGGGGAAGCCGCAATATACAGAAAGAGTTCCTTTCTGCCCCTTGGTTTAGACAGTAGTGGAGGAGTGGATAGAAATTTCTTTAGCTTCTCGAAGGCTTCCTAACATTTCTTTGTCCACTCGAAGCTGTTGACCTTGCGCAACGCCTTGAAGAAAGGTAGACACCTTTCTGCCGACTTGGACAGGAAACGGCTCAAAGCCGCCACCCTCCCCGTCAGGCGCTGCACCTCCTTTTTGTTAGCCGGGGGCCTCATGTCTAAGATGGCTCGGATCTTATCGGGGTTGGCCTCGATTCCTCGCTACATCACCATGAAGCCCAGAAACTTACCTGTTGTAATCCCGAGGCACACTTGCAGGGGTTCAGCCTCATCTGGTATCGGCAGAGATTGCCAAAGGTCTCCGCAAGGTCGGCGACATGGTCGGCAGCACAGATGCTCTTGGTCAGCATGTCATCCATGTACACCTCCATATTACGCCCGATCTGGTCCTCAAAGACCTTGTTCATTAACCTCTGATAAGTGGCCCCCACATTCTTCAACCCAACGGCATCATCTTGTAGCAATATATCCCCTTTTCAATTACAAAGAAGGTCGCCTCTTCATCAGCCGAGTCCATCCTGATCTGGTTGTACCCCGAGAATGAGTTTATAAAGCTGAGGGTCTCGTGGCCGGATGTAGCATCAACCAACTGGTCAATCCAAGGCAGCGGGAAGCTATTCTTGGGGCACGCTTTATTGAGGTCGGTGAAGTCCATGCACATCCTTCAACTCCCACTGGCTTTGCGGACCATCACGACGTTCGCCAGCCAGTCGGGGTAGTGCACTTTGCGAATGTGGCCAGCTGCCATAAACTTACACACCTCCTCATTTATGGCCTTCTGTCTGTCTGGGGCGAAGCTCCTCTTCTTCTGCCGAATCGGTCGGCACTCCGGCTTGATGTTGAGTTGATGGGTAATCACCTCCTTCGGGATGCCTGGTATGTCCGACACCGACTAGGCGAAGATGTCAGCGTTAGCATGTAGGAAAGTGAGGAGTTGGCTGTGGTCTTCCTCCAGAAGCAGGGCCCCAATCTGGATGGCTTGCGTCGGGTCCTCCCTCAGAGGGAAGGCTAGCAGGTGCTCGGTCGGTTCCCCCTCCTCTCCGAGTCCCTCGGGTCCAGTGCTTCTGGTGTAGGTGCAGAAATTGCTCCATGCGGAGTGGGGGCCATGTGGTAGCAAAGCGGTGGTGGGTTCTGTTCCCCTAGGACTGAAAATGGATCGAATACGGATCGGATAGTAGTATATCCATATTGTATCCATATTTTTTAATGGATACGAATACGGATATGAATATTAAACGGATATTAAAATTTATGTCCATATTTATTCTAAACAGATACGGATACGAATCGGATATCAAGCATATCCATATTTGTTATATACGGATACAGATACGAATCAGATATCAAGCATATCCATATTTGTTATATACGGATACAGATACGAATCGGATATCAAGCATATCTATATTTGTTAAGAACATTTATGTCAAGAATAGTGAAAGAAAAATCAGGACTAGAGTTGCAAAATCCATTTGACAACATATTTCAAATTCGTGAATCAATATATATCAATACAATTACTATTAAAGATTCAGATAGGAAAATATGTTACCTTGCAAAAGAACCCTAGAGTTTCTCAGCCTCCTCTTCCATTTGAGATACAATCGCTTTTCGCTCATCATTACTGGCACTCACAAATTCCTTCACCAAAGCACCCAAGCTGCTACAATTCCAGCCTATGGTAATTAAAGTTTCATCATTAAAGTGGATTCATCGACAAAATACCAAAATGTAGGTCTTCAAACTCTTATCTCATACAAACCTGAGAAGTAAGTTTCCTTTTGCATCGCGGCTTGTGCCACACTTCTCATTGATGAATTTAACAAATAACTTACGATCAATGTTCCAATCAATCATCTTTTTAATAAATGTATTACACAAATTGACTCCAGTATGTCTTCCTCCCATATGCATAAAATTAATTATTTTCTTTTTCAAATTCCAATCATCATCAATGAAATGTGCTGTCACACATAAATAAGACTTATTTTGTCTAGAAGTCCACAAATCCATAGTTGCACTTATCCGACATGAAAGTAGACCAAACATATCATAAACTTTTTTCTTTTCCTCTAATATATTTTCATAATCCATTTTCTAAGGGTTATACGACTCTTTAATTCAAAAGATGGTCTTAAAGACTTAACAAAATCAATAAATCCTTTATGCTCAACTATAGCAAATGGGTATTCATGTATAACAAACATCCGTATAAGCTTCTTACGACTAACATCTCAATCATATGTATAGGTACTCAAAGAACAAGTGACATCCTCTTTTGCAATGATGTTTGTAACATTAGTTGGCCTTTGACATTAGTATTCTTCAAAAATGAATGACACTTATCAAGATGATTTTTCAGATGTGTTGTCCCCAACCTACTAGCTTCATTAAATATTCTTTTGCAGTGATTACATCTTGCTTCTTCTGTTTTAAAATTTTTTCCATCAACTTCCTTTTCTAATTCGTACTTTGTAAAATCATCCTAAATTTTAGATGTTAACTTTTTCTTTTGGCGTGTGTGTGTGTGTGTGAAGCATGTAATATATGAGCCATTGGACCATTGATCCAAGGACTTAGAACAAAAAGAAAAGATGAGC
The DNA here is from genome assembly GCA_900491605.1 of Calamus simplicifolius. Taxonomy (NCBI): domain Eukaryota; kingdom Viridiplantae; phylum Streptophyta; class Magnoliopsida; order Arecales; family Arecaceae; genus Calamus; species Calamus simplicifolius. The sequence goes on along the minus strand of UESW01003887.1, from coordinate 1,401,558 downwards.
TGTAGCGTACAAATGGTCCAAAATTAATGAAAAAACAGCCAATCCATTCAGTATAAAGTCCAGAACTAAATGGCTTGTGCCTTGAATTCTATTGAATACTGTTTTAGGCAAATAACAAGGACTGCAACTCCTAATCAATTCCATTAACTAGCTTGAGTTCTACTTATTTTGCTCAAAGTGCATTCAAAATAATGGGTTCGGTCACTTGCCTGGCGGAGAATTAGACCAAGGAGCCAGCGCTGCAAGCAATCAATCATCAAGAAAGACAAGGAGTTAGCAGCCACAGAACATAAAATCAATGGAATAAATAGGTGAGAAAATAAGCGAAATTCTATACGAATATGTATTTATTTATTTTTTTAAAGCACTGAAGTAGAGCGCTCAGTTCCCAAACAGCCAATAGACTTTTCAGCAAAAAGGGTATCGACACGTACAAATAGAGAGACGCGCGACTCGCTAAAAAGCCTGTGTGCTGCCCGAAACAAGACAGCAGAGCGATACTACAACCTGGATATTTATAAGGCCGCTGAATCGATTCCCACGCGTTTTCCTCTCGTTTCCCACGGCAGGTCGGCAAGACCACAGCTCGACGGCCGGCATCTCGATTCACGAGAGTCATCGGCTCCCCGTGATCAAGAAAGCAATAGAAGCGGAACAAAAAAGAGAAAGAAAAAGAAAAGGGTGGGGACTGGAGGAGTATTGGGGTTTTAAGATAGCTGATGGAGGTGAGATTACCTGCGGTGCAGGCAGTCAGGTTGGTGTTGTCGATGCCACAGCGGTGGGCGAGCTGGAGGGCGTCGGTGACGCTGATGTTGAAGGAGTTAAGGAGATTGGATTCCTTGTAGACCGTGCACAGGCACGCAAGCTCGTTGGTCAGTGCCTCCTTCAGCGGCGTGCAGCATGCGTCCGGTGGGTTCGCAGCGTGCAGGTAGCTGGCGCACGTCACCAGTTTCGACACGCATGCCTGCTGTCCCATCGCCACCGCCGCTATCATCGCCACCGTCGCCACCACCACCACCCTCGCCATCTTCTGCCCTAAAAGCCCCATATCTCTCTCTCTATCTCTCCCTCTCGCATTGGTGCCGTTCGTCCTCTTTTATTTTTCCAGTGGTGGGTCGTGACGTTGGCTCTTGGTTTCTTTAGCGGACCGACTTCCTCCCCCCATTGAAAGCTGGTGTTTTTTTACCAGAATGACCAGGAGTAGTTGGAGTTGGAGCGATTGGAGAGGTCATATCAAAGAGGATGATAGAAATGAACGGAAGATTGGAAGAAAGAACTCCGTCTCCTTCGCTGCTGCCTCCGTGGATCGCTCTCAAGAAGTTTGGATGTGGATTATGGAGTGGAAGACGAAAAACGGAAGTTTGGAAGAAAGAACCGAAGAAGTAGGGCTATGATGATTGATGAACCAGAATCATGCCTTCGCTCAGTTCGCTGCCAACCGTACCAAGTACCGACGTGTCGATCATGCATGCCTTCCGAGTATTTTCATGTTATTTTTTTAACTTAAAAAATAGTTTTCGCTTCGGCCAGCCGGCGCCCGGGCTGAAGCCTGGCGGGCTTTGTTTTGAAAATCAAAAATCAAAATATTACCATCCTAGTATAATAAAACGGATATCCGTATTCGTATTTAAAAAAATATATAATTCGTATTCGTATCCGTATCCGATTATCCTTTGGATTAGATATCCGAATTCGTATCCGAATCTGATTAAACTGTAAAATAAATATCCAAATTTAATATAATTCAAATACAGATACGGATACGGTCGGAGTTTATCTGATCCATTTTCAGCCATATGTTCCTCCCATATCTCCTCGACCCCCTCACTGATAGGGAACCTCACCAGGAGCCTTTTGGTGGAGATAACAGCATCCAGGAGGTTAAGTCCGGGCCTTCCGAGTATGACATTGTAGGCAAGGGGCACCCAGATCACAAGGAAGCTCATAAATACTGTACTTTAACGCGAGGGCATCCCAGCCATGACAGGGAAAGTAATCTCTCTCTCAACCCTTACGGAGTCTCCGGTGAACCCCATCAAGGATGTGGTGACAGGTCGGAGCAGGTCGGGAGACAGGTTCATACAAACAAAAGAATCGTAACTCAAAACGTCCACCAAGCTTCCACTGTCAACCAGAATTCTTTTTACAGGATGCTTAGCGATCGTCATGGACACGACGATGCTGTCATCATTTTTGTTGACCACCCCCTCTAGGTCCCTTTCAGAAAAGGGAATTACAGAATCTAACCCCTCCTCCTCCCTCGGCCTCTTGGACGGGCCGCCTGCCCCCCAGGAAATCATCGCCACCGTCTTCTCGGTTGGAGCATTATCGATCATCGGTGGTGGAGGTGCTGACGGGTCAGGAGCACTCGGGTTGTTCCTCTAAACGAACTTTCCCAGGTGGCTTCGCTAGATGAGGTCCTCTATCGCCTTCTTCAGCTGGCGATAGTTATCGGTGTCGTGGCCGTGGTCTCGATGGTAGCGGCAGTACAGGTTCTTGTTGCGGGGGGTCTTCGGGTTCAGCGGAGGAGGTTATGGCAGGTATGACTCGCCTCCAATCTCAAGCAAGATATGGGAGATGGGAGCGAGCAAGGGAGTAAATGGGCTGTCCCTTGGCACGAGAGACCGAGGACAGTTGTCTGGTCGTCGGGAGGCTCGGACCTCCTGTGGGCTCAGGATGAGCCGGCTTTTTGATGGTGCTCCCGTTAGCCTCGTGCCGGGAGGAGTCAGCCTCGTCGGTGCAGATATACTTTTGGGCCCGGCTTAAGAGCTCGGCGTAGGAGCCGGACGGCTTCTTGTCGAGGGAGTACGCAAAGCGGGAGGGACGGAGCCCTCGCTTCAAAGTGGCCACGGAGTCTTCGAGGTTGTAAACCTTCAGGGCTGCTTCTTTGAACCGGACGACATAGTCCCGCAGGGACTCACCACTCTTCAGCTGGACGGAAAAGAAGCTATCTGCCACCCTGGGTATCTTCCGGCAGGTGTCAAAATGGGCCAAGAAGGCCCTCTCCAGCTGGCGGAAGGAGTTGATACTCCACGGCGGAAGGCGAGAGTAACAGGTTTCGGCAGCCTTCCTTAAGGTGGCGGGGAAGGCGATGCAGAGAAGTGAGTCGGTTGCCCTCTCGACCTGCATGAGGACCTTGTAGCTCTTCAAATGGTCCAGGGGATCGATGGTCCCGTCATACGGGTCCAGCTGAGGAAGACGGAACTGGGTTGATATTGGTTCCTCCATGATGCGGCGGGACAGTGGTGGCTGGCTGTCATAGTCCGCCTCTGGTGGGTTGGTGATCCGGTGGCTAAGCTCCTCCAGCCGCTAGTTGTACTCGTTGAGCCGGCGTTCAGCCTGGCGGGCTATTCGGCCGTTGAAGGACCCATCCCTCGAGGATTCTAAGGAGGGGGAAAAATGGCGGCGATGCTGACGGGGGTACTCCGCCTCCCTCTCATGCCGTCGCCTAGGAGAAGCATTGGCGTGGCGAGAGGGCGACCGGGGCCTCTTGGATACCTCCCAGCGGTGAGGCCTGGGCGAAGTATGGCAGTGGCGAGCTTCTCGGATGGAAGACCTCCCCCAAGAAAATGCCGGCTAGGTTGGACCACTCCTGGAACTGATGGGAGTGGCTCCGGCTGCTGCACGACCGTCGATTGCTGCTGCAGGACTTGGACCGCCGCTACCAAAGACTGAACTTGCATGGTGAGGGTGGCAAGCCAGTCTTCTTGAAGCTGCTGCAATGATGGTGTAGAGACGTCGGCTAGAGGAGCGGAGGGGCTGACCGCCAACGGATCAGCCCCCTGACGCTGCCCTCCAGCATGATTGGTGGAGACCTCCTGCGTACGGGTCATCACCATTGCTTGAGAGCTCGGGGAGAGAGAAGTTGCTGCTGACAGGTTCGAAGCTTTTCTCTTTGTCACCTCCTACCTGACGTACCATCTGTTGATGCCAAGTCGCCTTCCTCCAACGTCAGGGGATAGAGATCCTCCTCCATTGCGAGCTCCTACAAAAAAGTCCCGGAGATCGGTTGCTTCGGTGGGGACCCTCCGACGCTCAAGTTAGCGACTTGGGAACAGACAAGAGTAAACTAGCAGAAACGAGCTAGAGAACTAGAGTTCATGATCCTTTCCTTATCGTGAGTGTGGGCCTTTATACCTGTTCGAATGTCTCTTTTTTTCCGTTTCCAGAAGGTTGCTGACTTCGAGGTATCTTTGTCCACTAACGGATGGAAAGCAAGGCTGATAGTGACGGGTCGCAACTGACACTGGGCATGTCAGAGGTGTCTCGCCTCACCTGCTACCTGCCAAGCGTGGCGCTACGGGTGGCAGACGGACCTGGTTGTGTCAAGCATGCGCCGTTACGGAGTATGGCCACGCGCTGTTGCAGGCAAGTGGTGGACCACGTGGCCACTGCAGGCGGTTCATGGACCACGTGAGCATGTCAGGCGGCTCGAGGCAGCAGGTTGCCAGTCCCGGGGGTCAGACTGAAATGGGAGCTTGAGGCCGAGGCTGAGGCTGACGCTCGAGGCCGAGGGGGACCTTGGGGGCTGAGGGGGCCCTCGGAGGCCTCGGGGGCCTTGGGGGCCGAGGCCATCCCATGAGGTCGAGGTAGGGCTCTGTCAATTCACCGTTTACTTTGACGATGTTGGATCAGCCACATCACTTATTACTTCTGAGGTGGATATCAAGAAGACAATTCAGAAGTATTTTGAGCAGCATTGGGTATCTACTATATCTTGTTCTATCCCATACTAGATAGAGCTGAGTTATTATTTATCTGAGGAAGACCAAATCACGTTGGAGGGGAGGGTGACAAATGAGGAGATTTGGGTCTTTAAATGCTATAGCTTTGACAAAGCTCCTAGTCCAAATGGATTTCCATATGAGTTTTATTTTTAATTTTACCCTATTAATAAAGGGGATGCATGTGCAGCAATTCAGGATTTCTTTTCTAATCATTCTATGCCTGGAAAACTAACTTGTTACTTTAGTGCCTAAATGTCAAAATCCAAAATCTCCATCTCATTTTCAACCAATTATTCTTTGCAATACCATCTACTAAATTGTTTCTAAGATTTTGGTTAATTGGATTTCGTGGGCTTTTACCAAAGCTCATTTCAAAAGAGCAGATAGGCTTTATTCAGCGTAGGAGCATATCTAATAACATACTTGTTGCTCAAGAGGCTATTTATTCATTATTGCAAGCTCTGAGAATCAAACTCATGATGGCTATTGATATGACTGATCCCACGTCGTCAAAATAGACGGTAACGGCGGCTATTGACCCCGGGACCCTCTCGGGGTTGGGGCGCATCAGCATTCCCCCACCCCCGGGACCCCTCGGGGTCGCTAGGTGGGGCCATCAATCCTTGACCCCGGGACCCTCTCGGGGTCGGAGCCATCAGTCCTTGACACCGGGACCCTCTCGGGGTCGGGGCCATCAGTCCTTGACCCCGGGACCCTCTCGGGGTCAGGGCGCATCAGCATTCCCCCACCCCCGGGACCCTCTCGGGGTCGCTAGGTGGGGCCATTAGTCCTTGACCCCGGGACCCTCTCGGGGTTGGGGCGCATCAGCATTTCCCCACCCCCGGGACCCCCTCGGGGTCGCTGGGTGGGGCCATCAGTCCTTGACCCCGGGACCCTCTCGGGGTCGGGGCGCATCAGCATTCCTCCACCCCGGGACCCCCTCGGGGTCACTGGGTGGGGCCATCAGTCCTTGACCCGGGACCCTCTCGAGGTCGGGGTGTGCTGTCATTTCCTTATCCCCGTGACCCTCACCAACCTCGGGGTGCTCCAGCGTTCTCCCACCCCTGGGACCCCCTCCGGCTCTAGGGTGGGGAGTCATCAGCGACCAGCATGCAACTCAACTGCCAAGGAAAACGACAACTACCAGGTTGCACGGTGCTCACACATGATTTTCAGCGCATGGCCATACCTCGCCATGGCGTACGATTCGGTACTCCCGTGATTGCGCCCCGTTACGGAGGGCCATGCCTCATAACGGTGTTTGGCGCGTTGCATGCCCCTGTGCATGGCCATGCCTCGCCACAGCGTACGATTCGGTACTCCCGTGATTGCGCCCGTTACGGAGGGCCATGCCTCATAACGGAGTTTGGCGTGTTGCATGTTCCTGTGCATCACCATGCCTCGCTACGGCGTACGTTTCGCTACACTGGCAATGGTGCCCGGTCCTATCAACCGGCGGCGTGCACTGAACGCCTTCACAGCTACCGGACACGTATGATACCACACACAGCGATGGTACGATGGTGATCTCCCAGAGCTGTAAGCTAGGGTATTCGGACAGGTATAAAGGCACGTGCTCACATTGTAAGTAGGATATGAACTCTGGTTTTTCTGAACTTTCTTCCTCCCAGCAAAAACCCTAACCGCCTCAGCTCTTCTTCGCTGGAGCGGTTCTCTGTTGAGCCCAAGTGACTGACTTGATCGTCGGAGGGTCCCCACCGGCGCCACCGGTCTCCGGGGACTTTTCTTGCAGGACTTCGAGGAGAAGGACGTCCGTCTTCCCCGATGTTTGAGGAAGGTGACTTGGCGCCATCAGATTGGCGCGCCAGGAAGGGGGAGTGTAGGAAAGACATCGAACCAAGAGTTTTCTTCTTTTCCTATCTTCGAGCTCTTAAAGCTATGGTGACGACTCGAACGAAAGGAGTTTCAGCCGATCGCGCTGGGGGGCAGCGCTGTGGGGCTGGTCCACCCACGGAGGCCCCCCCGGCTCTCACATCCAGTCTTCTGGAGCCTCTGCATCTCCGGGGGCAGGGCCTTCTGCTCCACAGAATGATGTTCCTGCATCTGCTCCGCAACAACTCCAGGAGGATCGATTCACTGCTCTGGCCACGCAGGTCCAGTCGTTGGCGGCTATGGTTCAGGGCCTGCAGCATCAGCAAGCGGCCTTACGGTAGCCGGAGCTGGACCCATCTATCCCGGGGGTGATGCAGCCTAGCCAGCATTCCTCCCGCCGGAGATCGCCAGTTCCTGCAGATCATCGCCGCCAATTTCCGGCCAAGCCACATCACCGTGAAGCATCCAAAAGGCTCCGGTCTCCCTCTTGCCGTGCCAGCGTTTCTCCTAAACGGCGGCGCGGAAAGGAAGCGGAGCGCCTGCGCCGGCATCGCCGCCCCCGCTCTTCTTCTGAATCTTCGGGAGAGGGCTCCTTTGATGGCCGAATGCCTTGTCGAGCCGAGCGTCGATTGGAGAAGTGTAATCAGAAGCTGGAGGAGCTTAGCCGTCGGATCACCCACCTGCCAGAGACGGATTACGACAGTCGGCCTCCCCTGTCCCGCCGCATCATGGAGGAGCCCATCTCCACCAGGTTCCACCTTCCTCAGCTGGACCCCTACGACGGAACTATGGACCCCTGGACCATTTGGAGAGCAACAAGGTACTCATGCAAGTTCAGGGGGCCATTGACTCACTCATGTGTGTTGCTTTTCCGGCTACTCTGAAAAAGGCTGCTCGGGCTTGGTATTCTCGTCTGCCGCCACGAAGCATCGACTCCTTCCGCCAGTTGGAGAGGGCCTTTCTGGCCCACTTTGACGCCTGCCGGAAGATCCCGAGGGTGGCTGTTGACCCAATTGATGATTTTGATGATTAACAAAACTATTTGAGTATAATTTTTGAAGGCTCTGATGATTTTGATTTAGTGTTTCAGCCTATAAGACTATTGAAAGATCAAAATCAAGAGTTACAATGTGTTCTGGATTGAATCTAATGTCTAGGTAAGAATTGCAGACATTAGAGTCGACTCCGAGAATCACAGAGCCGACTCTGGAACTGGCATGGTCATTAGAGTCGACTCTCACAGACGGAGCAGAAAGTCGATTTTTCTGGCTCCAACCTAGAGTCGACTCCGGGTAAGTTAGAGTCGACTCCGGAAAAGTTTCTTGTCGACCCCAGAAAAGCCAGAGATGACTCCAGGAATATCATTTTAAAATGCCTCGAGCTAGAGCCGACTCCAGAAAAGTTAGAGTCGACTCCAACCCACCTGGAACGAAAAACGAAGTTGCCAGATCAGCTCTAACGGTAACTTTTCTATTTTTACTCATTTCTAACGGATATATTTTGATAGAAGGTACACTCCAACGGATATAGTTTATTCCAAAAGAGGTGTAAAAGAAATCTATAAAAAGGGGGAGTCTATTGTTCAAAAAGAAAGAAGAGAAGGGAGAAAATGAAAAATCTGAAAAACAAAGAGAGAATCTGAAATCCCACTTCAAAAATCCGTGAGCTTGAATCTTGAAAGGAAAACCTTCTAGCTCAAATCCACTCCACTCCAAAAGCCTCAAGAGGAATCCAAAGCGTTCAAAATCAAAGTCTTGGCGGATTTCCCAACTTGAAGAAAGGAGATTCATTTCTTGCTTTTCACCTCTTCTCAACCGCTTCAACTGTGAAGAATCGGAGCTGAGGCTTGATTCAATCCATCAAGGAGAAGAAGAAAAAAGAAGAAAAGGAGAAAAGCTCAAAAGCCAACCAATCTTCAAATCAGGCTTTTCTAAACCTTGTTATTAATTTGTATATTTGCTCATTGAGGAGCTTTGTATTCAACACAATACTTATCTTATTTTTGCTAGTTCAATCTGTGGATTGAACTAGTGGAGGTTAGTTATACCTCGTTAAGCCTTGTTTGCTTGGGTTAGTTGTGAGCCCTGAAAAACAACGTGTAGGGTTTTGTGCTGGTAAGCCCGAGTAAAACCAGCTGGGTTCGTTGTGCACCCGGTAAAACAACAAGTTTGAGTTGTGAGCTTGGAAAACAACTCGGCTGTAATCTAGAGAGATTATAGTGTGGACCCAAGTGAATCTTGGGAGTGGACGTAGGTGTTGAATGCACCGAACCACTATAAAATCTTTGTGTTTGCCGTGTCTATTTCTCTTTCTCTATCTCTATCTTATTCACTGCACGTTATAGTTATCTTGCATTTGCCCTCACTTAATCTCAAACAAACTATTTTAAAAAGTCTTAAATTTTTAAGAACCCAATTCACCCCCCCCTCTTGGGTTGCCATCTGGGCCAACAATTGGTATCAGAGCAAGTGCTCATTTAGAATTTGATCTCACGATCAAGGGCTAAAGATCCTTATGGCAACACAAAGTGGTTCATTTTGCTGAAGGTCATTCTACGAATCGACCTCCTTTATTTAATGGAACCAACTATTCATATTGGAAAGCTAGAATGAGAATATTCATTCAAGCTTCGGACTATGAATTGTGGGGAGTAATAATAAACGGACCTAGTACACCCACACACCTTATTGATGGCACTATTGTTCCTAAACCCGAAAGGGATTGGAATGATAATGATAGGAGAATGGCACAACTAAATGCTAAAGCCATTAATATTTTATATTGTTCCTTAGACTCTAATGAATTCAACCGAATCTCAACTTGTAATTCCGCAAAAGAAATTTGGGATAGGTTGGAAATAACTCATGAAGGAACAAACCAAGTTAAGGAATCAAAATAAATATTTTGGTTCATAAATATGAATTGTTTACAATGGAACAAACTGAAACCATCACATGCATGTTCACTAGATTCACTGATATTGTGAATGGTTTAAAGAGTCTTGGTAGAATTTATTCTAATGCTGACCTTGTGCGCAAAATTCTTAGGTCACTACCAAGATCGTGGGAAGCGAAAGTCACTGCTATCCAGAAGCAAAGGACCTCAATGCATTACCTTTAGAGGAGCTTCTAGGATCCTTAATGACCCACGAGCTGACAATGAAGCAGCATGTTGAGGAGGAACAAAAAAAAAAGAAGAAAACTCTTGCCCTCAAGACTGCAGAAATGGAAGAGAGCAGCAGTGAAAGTAATGATGAAGATGATGATGAAACTGCTCTCTTGGCCAAAAAATTCAGAAGTTTATGAGAAAAAGGCCCTTCCATAAAAAGAAATTTGGAGCAAGATTTGATGGAGAAAAAGATAAGAAAAAGGACAAGGAGAAAGAAAAAGAAAAAGAGCCCTTAGTATGTTATGAGTGCAAAAAGCCAGGGCACTTTAAATATGATTGTCCTTTGCTGAAAAAGGCCTACAAGAAAAAGAAGAAAGCATACATGGCAACATGGTCTGATGAATCTTCCTCGTCGGAAGAAAATGAACAAAAGGAAGTTGCCAATATCTGCTTCATGGCCAACAACGACGACAACGACAATGAGGTAAGTTCTGAAAACTCAAATGATGAATTTACATTTGATGAAATGTTTGAGGCTTTCAATGAACTTATGATTGATTTTAAATCTTTGAAAAAGAAGTATAAGTTTTTGAAAAATGACAATATTAGCTTAGCTAAAAGTAAAAATGAATTAGCTTTAGAAGTTAAGAACTTAACTAATGAAAAAGAAGAACTTAGGAAAGAGATAATCTTAATCAAGAAATAGATTTGTTGAAATCTGAAACTAAAAACTCAACAAAAGATTTAAAAGATCAATTAGAAACTTAGCTTTAGAAAAAGAACAGCAAGTTAAAGAAATGATTTCTTAAGAAAGATGTTAAAAATATAAAGACATTGTTGAGAAATTCACTTAAGTTCAACTAAACTAACATGATCTTAGATAGTCAAAAAGCTGTTTTTGACAAAGCAGGTTTAGGATATAACACATTAAGGAAACAAAAATCTTTAAAGAATATTTTTATAAAAGCCAACCAAAGTAATATAACTTGTTTAAATGTAATGAAAAAGGTCATAAATCATTTGAATGCAAAACATTAAATAATAACAACAAGTTAAATGTTAAAGCAAAAAATATGGGTTCCGAAAGGAACAATTTTTGTTGCTGCTAACCATGAAGGACCCAAGAAAGCTTGGGTACCTAAACATAAAGTTTGATTATGTTGCAGGAATGTCTTGTAGCCAAAAGATCAAAGAAAAAGTGGTACCTTGATAGTGGCTGCTCAAGACATATGACGGGTGACAAAGATGAATTCATCACCCTAGAAGAAAAGAAAGGTGGAGTTGTGACGTTTGGCGATAACGGTAAAGGTCAAATTATGGGCCT